>OZ020529.1:52381998-52748809 GCA_963971445.1 Ornithomya chloropus
TATAGCATATAAAGAGGCTGTACTGTTATTAGAAGACTTTATCCTAACCATTCCGTAATTTCTCCACTTTAGTAAACTTTGGCAACAACCCTCGTATATGATGCATGCTAGCTATACCTTTTAATGAAGATGTATTAAAACAAATAATCATGTTCTAAATGAAGCTTTAGCGTGATTATGAGTATAATATAGAAGAAGCTACAAGGAGAATGAATTACTGAGAGATATAAAGAGACAGAGAATACAAGATGCGCATAACAATACAGCCACCACTCGCTCAGTCATCATCACCGCAATAGCCGATTTCGACTTTACTGGTTTCACGTTTATATCTCACCGCTCAGTTACAGTTTTATTCAATTGGCCGACGGTTCAGTTCAATTTAAATAGAGTTCACGGTGTGTACACAAGTTCCATATAATTATACAATATATATGTGTATATATATATAAAAATATTTATATATATCTAAAATTCAGTACCGAATATTTTATCGAACGAGTTGTTAGTGAAAAGCAGAAACAGAAACAGAAACAGTAGCAGCAGCACCGCCACCAACCAACAGCAGTTTATGGTGCACCGTTGAACGCGCGATCCGTGTAATTGTGTGTGATTGATTTTGTTCTTCTCCTACCAGACAACAACGACGACCAATTTTTTTGGTGATTTTAACAACAATCACGAAAATATTCTGAAAAGAAAAGAAAAAAAAAGAAACAATTAAAAAACGAAATTTATTGCAATAATTTAACAACAATTTTGAAATAAAACCCGGTTAAGGTAATTCAAAAAACAACAACAACAACAACAACTACAATAATAAAAATTTCTATAAAATTATTCAAACTCTCAGTGGGGATATTTTATTACAATCCCTCTCTCTCTCTCTTATAAATTATATAATATATACGCAAGCTTAAGTGTGCGTGCTTGTGTGTGTTGTATATATATTTTGTATAAAGTGTGGTGAATATCTCAATACCATGTGTGTAAGGCAACGAAAAAACAATCAAAAGCTGGTGGAAAAGTTCTTAAATTTTTTTTCTTCGCCTCCTGCTAAACCTATAATTAAGCTAAATCAGCTCAAATTTAATTGAAATAAAAACCGCAACGAACACGAAACGGGTGACTGAAATTTTCTAAAAAAGATTTTTAAAAATAAATCTCTACTAACTGGATTATATTCATATGTTCTACTCTTGGAATACTTTGATTAATGCTTGGTGTCTGAATTGCTTTACGGCAAGTGTGTATGTATCACATTCTTACAAAGTTTTGTAAAATAAATAAACAGCTTAAAAAACACTTCATCTTGTGTTTATAACTATGAAAAAATAAATAAAAATAAAAAGAAAAAAATTTAAAAAAACATTATGATCTAATAAGCAAAACAACAGAAAAAACTAAAGTTTAGTGAAAAGTTTAATAAAAAATCTCTGTTATGAAATCAACTTATTTTTCAATTTATAACAAAAGCAATAAAATCGTATAAATTTTATATTTATTCTAATGAAAAACAATTACTCGGCAGAATAATGTTTAGAAAACTTGTAGATAATAAAAGAAAATTAAAATGTTGAAGGACTTGTCACAACCATAGTCAAAGATTTTCCTTCTTTTTTTCTATGTAATATTATATAATCACTCAACGTTCTGAGTGTGTGTAGTGTAGGCTGGCAGCACCTTATCTACACCACCACCAACTACATATATGAAAATTGCCATTGAATGAAAAAAAAAACGAGAGAGTGGAAAAACGTTAAGTGGCAAGGAAAAGTCAAAATACAAAATCAAATACATGGGAGAGAAAAGTGATGCAAGGAAAATAAAATATATACCGAAATGAGAGCACATACACACAGTATGTGTATGTGTGTGTGTGTGTGCGTGATGAAACAAGAAAACAAGAGCAAAATTTATAAAAATATAAATGTTAACAAAAATAAAGCAATTGAAGCATTTTAATGGCAACCAAAATAACCTGAATAGAGAACAAGTAAAACGAGTAACAAGTAGAGTAAAAAAATAAAAAACGAAATCTTTTTTTGGCTTAAGTTAAATCTTAAATACCTTTCACATCTGCTTAGAAATAGTGGGCGTGACAAATACCTGATAACGCCCTGTTTAGTTTATATAATATCCATCAACTAATAAGTTGAAGGAAATTTGTTTTTTTGTTGTTGCAAATTTTGGTTGACTCCGCCCATTTTTGGCTTCATATAAGGAAGATTGCCGACCCTTGCCATTGAGTATAAGAATTGTTTTATATAAAAATTGAATGTTTTACTTCACAGAGCATTAACTTCTTATGAAGATTCCAAAAAATCACATACATACATAAAGTTGGTGAAGGGTGTTAAACTTATCACCACTTATGTTTATATTTAATCGGAGTCCATTGTTTTTTTATTCACCATTTCGCTTGAAGAAGTATCACTTATTCAAGGCAGATGTAGGATATTGTTAAATTACTTAAACACATTTTTTTTTTGAAACAAGTCGGTCAAGTTCCTACATCACTTAGCTCCACAAATTATGCTACAATTAGTTTAGTTGGGTTCGTAAACCCGAGATATTGTCATATAAGTACCTTCGTGAAATATCATTATATGGGAAAGGGTTCTAAAAATAGTCCGGTCGGGTATAGATTTAACCCAGTCCATTATAAAGCTGATTCTGTACCAAATTTTGTTAAAAAAATATTAAGTAGTGCAATGATTGGCCATGTAAAGGTGGACAGAAAGACAAATATGTAATTGGACAGATGGACACCACTACAAAAGGATAGACAAATGAACAGGTGAATAGATTAGAAGGATAGATGGATAGATAAAGCTGATTTTCAGTTGGAATGTATTGATCTATCCGGTAACTTTGAACTGGTAAAAGGCATCGATTCAATAACCGAAAAAGCTTCAAGCTTGTACAAAACCAGATATTTTTTGCCATTTTTTTCTGGAGTTGATAAAATTATTTTGCCAAAGTATAGATTTTAATGCGTTTTCTCAACATTGCACTAAATTTCGTGAATAAATTAATTATTGTAATAATTAACACCCCATTAAACGTAACATTTTACTGCCATCACGTGATAGTGGGGGGAGTAGTAACAAGTGCTAATATATCACTTTGCACTGCATGTATGTATACAGAGACGAGCAAGGATAAATTTGTTAGCACTCTACTGATATATGAAAAGCAAACAGTAACTCGACCATTTAAAATCGACAAATTTTAACACATTTTTTTATGTAAAGCAATGTAAGTAAAGTGCTTTAACGGGAATGTATGGAAAATCTGTGCATATGCGAAATACTACTTGCATACATAACATGTGTAATAGATAAATATTGCTTTCGCGCAATACTAAGATGCCGTCTCTCTCTCTCTCTCAAGGTATCTTCTTCTTTTCACACACATAATTGCTTTTCATGTTTCTTCTCTTACTCTGTCTCTTCTTTTATCCGTTTCGGTATTTTTATGAGCACGAGTTTGTTGTTGTTGCTCTTACACAATAACGTGTTCGAAGACGAAATTATACAATAGGAAGAAAATTTCATATTTTTTCATTACTAAACTAATATTTTACTGCATGTTGGCATTGTATATATTGATTCATGGAACACTCTGTCTACAATGAATGTGAATCCATATGAAGATATCTGTGATAAGAGTATTAGTTGTTACATAACTTTTCACAGACTCTTAGCCAAGAAGAAAAAAGAAACTCGTGATGAAAAAACTTATAAAAATATAGTACACAATACATTATGAATACTTTGTTGCTGCAGGTTATAATGCGTACAAATAGCTTAAACGACGATTAAGTTAGTGTGGGTGTGCGGTAATTAGTAAAGGAATAAAACCAAATTTTGCCTTTTTATACAATTTGTATAGAGGCGTGGACGGATGACAGACACGCATAGCCCCGTAAAAAAGTCGAATGGCGTCAAATCGCATAATCTCGGCAGCCAATTGACTTTGTCCTGGAAATAAAGTCAAAATAGGTCGTTGTGCAGCTTGTGACGACGTCTTATATAAAACATCTAATTCTTCGCTCGCAGGCCATAATGAACCGTAACACAGGCCCAAGTGATAGAGGATTTTGATGAATTTCGGCTTTTCAGTCACATTTTTACTTACAGCAGCAGTATTTTCCACACACTGTACATTACAGGCCTTTGCTGTAATCTATTTTCTTCACTCCGATGGAAATAGGTTTTAACAATTATAACCTTTTACTTGTTGCTTAAATATCCTACAATAGATTAATAAAATGAGAATTGTAATGACGGGCATGTTTGACATAACAGAGCTGCCAACTCCATTGTTTGAAAACTACGAAATGTTTTGTGTTCAATAAGGCAACAATCCGCTTTGGCTAGAGTCACAATACCTAGCTCTAGTGGTTGGGTCGCGGTCCAAACCCGTATATTAGATTATGGGGTAGTTTTAAAATGTCTCTTAATGGGTGCATGATTTCTGTATCTAGGAGGTAAGATCGTCGCGGTGCCTTGCATTTATAGGACAAATCCCCTGTGTGCCCTTTCTTCATCATCATTATCATTTCTATCCATTGATACGCTATATAAATCTTTGGCTTTTTATGCTTCCGTCTCCTGAACATCTTCTCCAGTTTTGTTCCCTAAGTCATTGAGCACTTTGTCCCTCTATTGGAATATTAAATTGGAGATTTTGTTTCGTACAATTGAAACTAAGTGGTATATAGTATTAAATAATTAGCTTTGACCACTTTTAACATTTTCGCCTGTTTTGTTATTATTAACCCATTGAAAAGGAGCATTCAAATAATTGGGTAAAATAATAAAATAAATATAAATAAACAATTTTACACGCTAAGTCAATAACAACAACAACAACACCAAATCAATTGTCTACTGTAAAGACCGTTATGTACATGTGTATAAATACACACATGTTACATGTATAGGTGTTTGTCAGACTTCATTCGTGTGTGTTTGCTTACTTTAATTACCTTTGAGCACCAGTAGACCCGATTGTCTTTTTAATGAATTGAAACATGGAAAATACGTAAAAAAAAGTTGCATTTTGGCTTAAGGCAAAACTTAGGCACCCTTCACATCTAAGGGAAAACTGTGGTCGTGGTATGCGCTTTTAAAGTTTATGGAAAAAGTGTATTACTTTGGATTTTTTATCGACTTATACTAAGTATATCTGAATCGATTTAACCATGTCCGTCTGGGTGTCCACGTAAATTTGGGCGCAAATTACAGATCGCATTTTTTTAAATGCTTTGATAAAATTTGTTCCAAGGACATGTATTGATCCAAAAAACAAACTTTATTAAAAATGTTCCTTGGAGTTGGACCCTTTTTAGAACCCTTCGCCTCTATAAAATTCCATTATAATAAATGTCTTTATATTGCAAGACATTGCAATTCTTAATACTTTTGGAGAAAATATGGTAAATAACAGTTAATTGGCTTGAAACCGATCGGACTATTTTTACAACCCCTATCCTTATAACAATACATCACGAAATGAATGACAACGTCTCGCGTTTACTAATATAACTAAACTAATTGTAGCTAAGTAATGTGAGGTATTAAATGGTCGTACATAACTGACTAACAGTTTCACTTGTTTCATTTTCAATTCTTTCAATTCAATGCAATGAATTCAGAACACCAGACACTTTTGTGAATAAAGGCAGTAATACCAACATATTTATGCTCCTAACTGTATGTATACGTAATAGTGATGCTAAATAAATTGATTCGAAAATGAGAGAGGTAGAATAATTCGAAAATATAAGAGAAAATTAATGAGAATTTTTTTAGTTCGAACACGAATGACTGCTAATTTACTGTCAAAAGTCAAAAGGTAAAAAAATCCAAAAAAAAAAGAAATTATCAAAATATATTTAAAAAATTGATATAAAAAAAGAACTATAAATAAAAGTAAAACAAAAACTAAACAAAAGGAAAGAAATTGTTGAGAAAAAGCATTAATTATGTGAAACAATTGGAGGAGGAGGAGCAATACGAAAGAATATGTTCGTAATAATTGGGGGAAAACAAAAAACAACAACAACAAACGGGTACAAATTTGTTACAAAATTTTAATCATGACATGAAAAGTTTACCTAAGGGATGTGCGGTGTGTATTGGTTTAGGAAATTTATATAAAATAGAATTGAAAGCAGTCCTGCGCCGCAAGAGACACTCTTTGCGCTTCTTCTCTCCACGAGAAGGCACCGCAGCCTATTCAAGTGTTGAAACTGTGTGCGTTCAGTGTGCTCTCGTATTTTTTTGCAAATAGTGGTGTTATGAAACGAAAGAAAATCAAAAATATTTTCAAATAGATGGAATTATTCAAATATTTCGTTTTTTGTTACTTCAAAAAAGAAAAAAAAAATAATATGTATTGATAAAATTTCTTTTTTTTTATACTACAAACGCTGTAAATTTAAATAAAGCTTAAAAAATCTAGGCGAATCAGAGATTCGTCATTGACGCTTCACGTAGATCTCCATGAGTTTTAGCGAAAAACGTTAAAAAACAAATAAAGCTGAAACCAGTTGATCTATATTGTGTGTGTATTCAAATTTTTCATTTTAAATTTTCTTTAGTATAGATTATAAAACAACAACAACAACCAACAACAGCAGCAGCAGCAGCAACAATATCAACAACAACAACATTTGTTAATCGTTGAAACAAAAACTTTGTAAAGTTTTTGAAACTTATTTACAAACATCTTTTATAAACAACTATCTATGTGTGTGAATAAGTAAAATAGAGCACACAAAAAATAATAATAACAACAACAAGAAAACGTAGTAGTATCATCATTAACCTAAATAAATATATATAAAATCCGTATAAACGTTGATATTGGTGATATTGGTACAAGTGTAAGTGAGTGTGTGTGTAATGGCGTTTTTGCGTACCATTTGTGCTCAACGTTCTACGACAAATTTAGTTTATAGTTATAGTGGCAGCAGCAGCAGCAGTGGTAGTGGCAGTGGCAGTGGTTCGCAACTTTATTATTTTGGTTTAACGAAAAAAGCCAATAAATACAACAATAACAATAATAACAATAACATCTCGTCCAGTTCGCAGGCTCGACATTTGAGTTATGCCCTCCATGACAATGATAATAAAAACAACAATACGACATGTAATGAATTGAAACAACAACAACAACATAATCAACTGCAACATTGTCATCACTTGCGCCGTCATCATCATCAACATAATCATCGCTTTCAAGAACAACAACAACAACAACGTAACATTAAATATCATCATCAACAACACCAACAACAGGTGTTAGCTAGGGCACTACTATTGTCCTCTACGTCCTTTTCATCGTGGCCCATTTTATTAAGAGCATCATCGTCGCCATCATTAAATGCGCGACAATTGCACACGGATGCACCTAAAGCTCAAACTGTAACTCAGGTAGCAAGCATAAATCGTGATGCAACGGTTGAACGTTTTCGTCCACCAGCACCAAAAATACCCGAAAATCCTCAACGTGATCCGTTGGATGTCACCTTCAATAATCCGCATGCGGCATTCAAGAGCAAAACAACATTGGAGCTAGTACGCGCCTACGCTGTCTATTTGATTTGTTCCTTCGAAAAAATTGTCGAGCACAATATGACGGTAAGTCCAGGTTGTAGGTATGTACTTAGGTACGTTTCTAATTTATATATAAAATTTATCTAAAAGCAACTTAATTCAGTATATATTACTCAACGTATTCGGTTTTGTCCTTTCGCAACAAAATTTACATTTTTGATAAAATATTGTCAAAAAAATATTAAGAATTGAGATTTATAATAGGGGAGGAGTTCAACAAATTATCTAATTCGGTCCATTTTCAATAAAATTTCTCTTTAAAACACGTACGGACATGTGTAGATGGATTTAGATGTGGAAGCTTCGAGGCTTCCTTCCACGAAGTATCCAGGACGGAAGGAAACGGGAAGGCAAGCTTAATTTGAACAATGATGGGTATAAAAAAATGACATATTCTTAATATCGAAGCTTGGCTTATCGAAGTATTGGTTTCTCACAAATATCCTAAATTTAGAGCAAAGGCTGGGTTAACTTGCTTTTTATATAAAATATACTTTAAAAATATTTCCCTCAAAAAAAGTTTTCAGTTCAACATTTTGATTTGATTCATTGACTTCCGTAAATGCTTCAGTTTAAATGAATGAATTACAAATGACGAGTATGCGTATACAAAAAAATATAATCCATGGAATGTCTTTTATAGAAAAAGAAGAAAGTTATACAATATGAAGAAATTTGTTAAAAAGTTTAAGTATTTTTTCAATTATATGAGTGTTTAGTGTAAGCAACATTACATCTACATACACACAAGCTTTTATATATAATATTTAAAAGTATCTAAATACAAAACAATCCGATTTGTTCACATACAATAGCAATGAATTTATAAATATATTTAGATGAAAGAACTTAAAGCAAAGACAAATAGACAGACAGACAAACCAGATGCTCGGCATAGCATACATAATCTATACTAACTAGGCAATGTTTTAAGTAAAACAAGTAAGAAAAGACTATGTTAGACATACGCCAAATCTATGATACCCACCATGAGTGCTTTTGTAGGCGTGAGAAAACACACTCCATTATGCTTAATTGGAGTTTTAATCTAGGCACTTTATGCGCCTACATTAACCAATTACGCCCATTTTCACAAATTTCAGATCGATACAATGTTACCCACAACAAATATTCTAAATAAAGCCCTAAAACAAATCAACATTTATAATACCTTCATTAAAGTGAATTTTTCAAATACGTAAAAAATTTTCCTGGCAAAATTCGACTATAGTTGGTCTGTCTACTAAAGGGAAAATCCCAAAAACTATATTGTAATTTTTCAACCCATTTTTAATACTACCAACAGAACAGGTATGCAGTGAATTTCAGAATAATATCTCAAGTTGTGTGTACGTGAGAGAACCGGAAAGGGAAAAATAGACTAGAAAAGCAAACTTATTTGTGTTTTATTGGCATTGTGTTTTTGGGTCGCTTTTGGGCATTTTCTTATACCCACTCGTATAAAAATTGTCTACAACTAATTTCAGCTCAATATCTAAACTTTTACGATCGTGAGAGTGCCGGATAGAAATTTATACAAACACATGGACTCGACTATAGATGCTGAGCAAGAATATGTATACATTTTGGGGTATGGCACGCCTTCTTATGGCTATTATAAACGTTTGCACCAAATCAATATACCCTCATACCATTATAATGATATGGTTATAAAAAAACTCTTCTCTATGCTTGACAAAATGAAGAGACACTGCTCAGTGCATCTATTCATTCCTTCAACATATTTTTTCAGTTTTGCTTTATAAGAAATCTTCACACGAGTATTTTAGTTGTATAATATATACTTAGAAGATCTGCCGGCATGCTGGACACCATTTTTGTTCTTTAACTCATTGCTGATACTCGTGTTTTAAAATCACGTGTGTGTCGCAAGATGTTAAAAATACATAAATACAAATATGTAAGAAATCTGACCGGTTTTCACTTTAAATCAATTCACCTTCAGAAAAGCAGTTTGCCAGCAAAACCCCTGCTACGCTTAATATTGATGTTGTGCTGTGTTATTATACTCGAATTAAAACACATCTCTTTCTAAAAATAGTAAGGTATGATTTGGATTAGATCATTGTAATGAGGCGTGATGCGTGATACATATGCCAGGCATTTTAGTTTTCAAATTTTCATAAACATTATTAAAAATGTTTAACCACTTGAATAAAATTATATATAGATGCAGGATATTTTGCTGTGTACAAAAGTGTTATGTTTTATTCTAATATTATTACTTTTTTTATAATTAATTTGAGATTTATTTTTTAGGGTCTAACTGGCTAACGAACTGGTCTTATGAAACTCATGAAACTTGTTTTTATAATACACACACTCATGCAAACGTAGGCATCTACAGCATGTGTACATATTTTGTGTTATTCACTCATACCTTTACACAGTTTTGAAATTGTTAAATGCATTGAGAGACAAGCCCCCAAAATAAACCAACAACTACTACGTTTCATATACACACACCAACCACAAATCAATACACTCATCTATATACATAGATAAGCTTGAAAAGATTTACTTATGTATGTACAAACCCAAACACTATACAAGATACAAGTGTTAGTTAAGCACTGAAAAAGAGAAAAATCTTGGCTTCGGTCAAATCTGAAATACCTTACATATGTGCTTACAAATAGGGGGCGTGGCAACTGATTTAATAGTGTATGTACTATATATCAACTTGAAAGTTGAGTTTTAAGCCAAGTACGATTCTTTGTAAATTGTGGACCGACCACGTCCATTTTTGGCACATCAGTGAATGTGGTAATTATAAATATTTCAACTTTATAGCTCATTTTTTGTGGCAAATAAATATATTTTTATCGATTGTGGGCATGGCTTTTGACCAATTTTGCTTAATTTAAAAAGCAATCTTCGTGCAGAAACTAGAAGTGTACTACAAAATTTCAGCTGTATATTTTATTATTTATGATAAAGAAAGTGCATACACACGGACATATATATCTAGATCGATTCAGTTTTTGTTGCTGATCAAAAATATATATACTTTGCCTTCTTCTGGTTGTTGCAAATTTGATGAAAAATTTAGTACAATAGCCATCTTATAGGGGAGGCTATCAAAATGATCGATAAACGAAAGTATCTCTCTATGCATAAGTAAATAGGTTATAAGCCGCCACAGTCACGAGTTAAGCACGAACAAGTAATTGTTTGTGTAGTTGTTTGTATCTATAGCTTGTGCTCTATTATACAAGTGACGGCATTCATTTAGTTTATCTATGTGTGATTCATTCTCTTAAGGGTGGATCTCAGTTCATATTTTCAAAATTTTTTTGTAATTTATTCAATGGCATTATTTATACTATTATTATTATTCATTTAATAATTTTTTCTATAAATGTATGATATTTGTACTTGTATATATAAAAGAGAACACAGAGAGCGAGAGAAACAAATCTCACTTTAAATATTTCAATTAGTGGAACAAACTGTTTTGTATTTTTATATTCGTACAAAAATATTTCATCATATCCGATATATGTTCAGGTATAAAAAGCGGATTTCAAATGTCTGTAATTACAGACTTGTTCATTTTCCAATGTTCTAAAAAAATACGTTGGCTGCATAAGGGGGCAAGAGAGACTTTTTACTTCTTTAAATTCACCAAAAGCTGGTGATTTTTAAACGAATAAGTAATTCCGAACAATTAGGCTTATAAAATGATAATTACAACGATAGGTATGCATGAAATCCCTAGACCTGTATAGTTTTTAAATACGCGCAAGCACGGTGATGGCTCGAAAGAATTAGGCGGAGGAGAAAAGACGGAGTTAACTTTCGATTTGATTGCGGGAATGTGAAAAATGGTTTTTGTGGCACTGTGGGCGTGTCATCCGATCGATTTTGCTCATCTACAAAGACTACAAAAAGTTCTGCTAAATTTGAAAACGATAATTCACTAGTTGTGATCGCGAGCACTATTACCCCCATATACTTATTGTATTATGCTGGATATAAAAATCTGTACAGAATGTTTTTCTTCCAATGAAAATATATTAGAAATATCTATAAATAAATGATCACATTCATTCATTTTGTAATGAATGGGTTTAATAAAATGAAAGCACGTGCACCGGTTGACAACTCATTTGTGTTGTAAAAGTAAAATCGATTTAAATTTCCATATAAATGACGTAAAATGATTATGAAAAGAGAAAACATTGAACAATCTCAGTTCATGGTTGTGTTATAAATAATTACAACAAAATCAAATAAGACAAAAACAACAATAATACGAATAATAATAGAATGCTTTTCGTAAAATTAGCTGAGTTTAAAAAATTTAAAAGCCTCATTAAGTGATTGTATTATAAACACGGGCAAAGTTGCGCAAACATATTATCATACATGCAAATGTATATTTATTTATAAACGTGATACACATATGAGTGGATAACCAACTATTTATATAGCGGTTATGTTGTACGGATTAAATTCATTTATTGCTCATGCAGGCTCATTCTTTGGGTAAATGTTTATAAGAACCGTTCCTCGGATTTTCATTGAAACTTTTTGACGGTCCTTGCCTTTGATGTTGGTTTTGATATGCAATTCTTTCTACTATGGCCAGTGGCTAACGGTATATGGGCTTGACGATTGTGGTCTATTGCCACGCCCACTTTTATTAATTAAAATTACTAACTCGGATTACTAAAATGTTTATAAAATAAGCGTAATTTGACCCCGTTTAAAAGACATTCCATGCGAAGATTTTCTAATTTATGAGTTTTAGTAGACAATTGGTAAAAATATTTAAGCAAAATTTTTTTTATAAATTGCTTCCAAATTTTTTTCCATATATTTTCTAAACCAAAATAAAAAAATTGCAACAAATTGTTTAAAAAAAAAATTGGAAAAAAAAAATGAAATTAATGGAAAAATTGGCAGCTTATGAAATGGACAAATCGCGTTTTCGGCGATCGATTATTTAGAGTAATTATGAAGGCAACATTTTATGGACACTTTGTAGCCGGGGAGGATCAAGTCAAAATTATGCCCACTCTGGAAAGGTAATTAAGTAAAAATAACAATTTATTAATGCCACTGTTTTCTTTTTTTTTCGTTTTCTTTTCATTTCTCTTTTTTTCTGTATATTTTTTTCTTTCTTTCTTGATTTACTTATGTTTTTACCGTATTTTGTATATATTTGGTTTGAAATAATGACCATGATGATTTTGATGATAATGGCTTTACAAAATTGTAATATCCTGCGCTGTATATGCAATTATATTTCGATGATGAATTTTTTTTTTATAAATTTTTGAAAAAAAAAATTAAAAATGAAAAAAAAAATGTTTGTGGGTTTATCATTTTTTCCCAAACTCAATTAAATTTTTCCTTGAATAAAAAAAAAATCAAATTTGTAAAAATACGGCGGAGCATAGATTATGAAGTTCTTTAAAGGTATTATGGGTGATAAACTATTCGAAATGGCAATGAAATCGACCTTTTACGGCCATTTTGTGGCCGGCGAGGATCGCTGGAAGATCATACCAACGCTAGAGAGGTTCTATTCCTTTACCTTCCCTTATTTGCTCTTACATGCAATAATTTATTTGCATGTTACACATGTGTTACATGTGAATTCTTAACGTCTCTCTATCTCTCCCTCTCTCTCTCATTTTCTGTCACCCTCCACCCCACCCTACCCTTCATTGATTTTGATTTTAATTTTTTCCATCACATGAGCTTTCCAAATGACAATGAAAAAATATGTATACACCACCCACACAACACCCTTTCCAACACTTGTTAAAATCAAAAATATGAAAATTTTAAATGAATTGGCGTGTGTACACACTATAATACAATTTATAATTGAACCTCATTATAGACATGCATCCATCTATAACCCCAATAAGCTCTTTCTATCCATCCATCTACCAAGTAAATGCATTTTGTTATATTTATTCATTGTAAGGAAGTCGTGTTTTATACAATTTTATAATAATTTGTTTGTAATTTTGTAAAAATTAAATTTTTAATTTCGTTTATTTTTATAAATTGTTAAACATCTTTAGCCAAGACATAAACCTTAAACATTATAATAATAATGATGTTTGTGAATGGATCTGAATGGGATTCAAAGCAAGGAAATGATTTTTTGGAATCTTATTGCAAAATTTCTTCATTTTACAATTCCTAATGTTTTCCAATGACCCTCAATATTGTGTATTGAGGCTCAAAATTTGATGATAATTGGTTTCTTCTCTACGTTAATTTACTAAATATGAAAATGGTTCGTGCCTTGGCTAAAGAAATACCCAAATATATATTTTTATATTTTATTTTCCAAATACTGTTAAATATTAAAATATTTTATATAATTTTCATCTGAGTAACACTTTTAATTACTAATTTTCTTTAAACATCTCCTCATCCTTTATTGTTTTTCGATATGTGAATTACGAAAATTTCGAATAAATAATAACTATGAAATTTATTTTATATAGACTTCGTTCATTTGGTGTTAAACCGATACTCGATTACTCCGTGGAAGAAGATATCACACAAGAAGAAGCCGAGAAACGTGAAGTTGAGTAAGTTATTGCTAACAACCCAGACAATAATTGAATTCTTTAATTTTATATGAAAATAAAAAAAAAAATGCATGAAAACTAGTGCGACTATGGTTGAAATTAATTTAAAATGCTTAAGATTTATGTTTAAATAATAATTGTATAATTTTCCAATACGTTAGAGCTACCACTTCTACAAGTTTTGTTTCGAAAGAGGATGCTTTGCCCCAATATCAGGTCGATAAGACCTTTGCTGACCGCCGCTACAAGGTGAGCAGTGCTCGTACCTATTTCTACTTGAATGAGGCCACTTGTGAGCGGAATATGGAAACTTTCATAAAATGCCTGGAGGCAGTGGCAGGTAATTAGATTATTTATTTATTTAATTTAATTTTATAGTTTTTTTTTTATCAAAAAAAAAAATTATATGGGAATAAGCATGGTTGTGCTTCTTCTTTTCGCATATAAAAGTTTTCATTTAATATTTGGGAATATGGTAAATATTGCTTTAATGCTGTTAATGTTTTAGTTAAGAATATTTGTTTTATAATAATTAATTATTAGTTAACTTGCAAGTGCAAAGAGGAACTACAAAGGTTAGAGAGAATAATAATGAGAAGGGAAACTTTAAGAATTGGTTGATAATTGAAAATATACATCGATATTTCGATTACTTCTCAATACACCTTTATTTATAGAAGTTGATATTTGTAATCAACCAATTAATATTTAACTTTGTATGTTGTGACAACTACACTTAAGAACTTGCAAAGCCTTTTTTCAATATATTCTATCTAGTAAAGTATTTGGGCAAAGTTTAAAGCCTTATATTTATTTCAATTTATGTTTTCTTGTTAAATGTTCATATTTTTATCTTATAACACTTTTCCGCTTAAGAGTCGACACGTAAACCTTGACGTGAAATTTTGACGAAAATCATTTGTTACAAAATTTTCTTGCCTTTGGCAATGTTTGGTGATTTTGAAGTGATACCAAACTGAAAACGAATGAATCAGAACAAAAAAAAAAATAAAAGCAATTAAGTTCACTCTCACGGTTTTGGCAAGAATATTTATGAATATATGTTGGGCGATGAATTTAGATTTTCGAATTCATAAACAGTTTTGGGTGATTGTTGTGCCATAGTACACTTTTAGCATACAGATGGTATAACTCTTAACTACTAAAGTTCATTTGTTAAGAATATTGGATTATTTTATTGGAAAATCATTAACTAAAACGCGTCAAGTATGTCCGTGTGTCCAAATATTTTTATAATCAATATAGAGATTTTAATTTGGTTTGACTTAAGCATGAATTCTATTAAAAATCTTAATCGCTTTAACCATGCCTGTCTGTCTCTCCGTCTATTCAAGTAAATTTATTCGCCAGCTACAGGCTACACTTTTCACGATATTTTGATGAAATTTAGTTTTCAAAAGTGAACTTTATTAAAAAAAAGTAAGAAAACTAAATTTGGTTTAGGCCAAATCCTAAACACACTTCACATTTAAATACAAACTGTGGGCGTGGCAGGATTACGCCCTCCAATACTGTATGTATTACGCATCAGCTTGCAAATCGACTTGTACGCTGGGTATGGTTTTTATAAATTGTTGTCAATAAATATGCGTACTAAATTTCAAGTTCATAGATCAATTTTTGTGGCAGATATATATATATTTCTTTATTGTAGGCGTGTCTATTATCCTACCACTCCCATTTTTGGCACATAAGAAGGGCATAATAATCGTTAATTGACGGAAATTTGAAATTCTTAAGAAAATTATTCTTAAAAAATTTTTAGCTATTTAATTATTGACTAATTGGATTCTGAAGGACGAATACTAGTTTACCTAAGTATATAACAAGTAGAAGCGGAGCCAGCCTTGCTTAAAACGTTTCAGAAAATAATTTTAAATTGATCGGTATAAAGCAAAAACTTTAGCAAACTCTTTCTCAGTTTCGAAATTACAAATTCTCAACTTGTCATGTCCCTATGTGTCGCGTCTGTCTTTACTTCTGGTGAAGAGACCGTGGGTCTGCCTTTTTTTTTTTTTTTTGAAAGATGCAGAGAGGCGATGTGCAGTAATGTGGATATTAGCTTGGGGAATACATTTCACGGTTGCTTCGAGCAGTTGTAGCAGAGCCTTCTCATGTCTTAGCTTCTAACTCTAGTTTGTAAAAAGTTAAATAAAGTTGAAGTTTCATGTATAACCGAGTGAAAAACCGCTTTGTCGTACTACTACTACGTTATGTAGTCTTCAATAATAAGAATATGTTGCAAAATGTTTTTAATCTTAAAATCTAATATTTAATCTGTTTTCTTTAAATATTTTTATTTCGAAGTGTGTGATTGATTTTCCTGATATATTAACCAACATAATTCCACTCTAATTTGATTAATAATAATTTTTAATTGATTTCCCCTTCTTTTTTTCCAATTTTTTATGTTTGTTTAATTCTGGTGTTTTGTGTGTATGTGTGATATCCTAACAAAAAAAAAAAAAAAAAAAAAAAACCAAAAACCTTAAAAATTTAACTCGTTTGGCAACGAAATCATCATTAAACGATATGAAATGAAACCAACTGAACCCATCTATATATACATCCGTCCATGCATTCCCACTTGCTTTATGTATGCTGTACTACATTTCTATGATATATTGATGGCAAATGTTTGAACCTTACTAAAAACGCGCACAAAAAATTAAAAATTAAAAACAAAAACAAACACAAAATCAATGAAATGATTTGACATTGCATGTTTACTTATATGGGTGTGTACGTCCTTGTGTGTATGTGTTAATATTTCTATATGGATGGCTATGTTAATACTAATCATGTCGCATATGTATGTAATATGTTAACTCCCTAACATAACACAACCTTCAAATCAACGGAACATACAAATTTGCACCACTCGTTTTTACAATTATACACAACAACACTATATACAAATATCCTCGAAAAATACCTGAATCCTGTTTCAAACAACAATTGTTGTTGTTCTTGTTGTTGTTATTAATATTGGTTGTGTGTATGTGTGGATGAAACGCAAAAATTATTTGATTAACTCCTGTGTGTGCGTGTGCAACTAACCCAACAAACCAAATATAACCTTAAAGTCGATGATGGAAAATATTCCCCCAAACGCGCATTGGAGGGTAAGCTATTAACAAATAACTGTTTTATGTTTTTATACCCTCCACACGAGATGGGGGTATATTAAGTTTGTTTTTCCGTTTCCAACACCTAGAATGATATTATTCTTAGCATCAAATACTGAGTCGATGATGTATGTCCGTGAGTCCGTCTGTTGTTGGCATTCTCACGGGCGTAAATTTTAAGGTATTGAAATGAAATTTTCTACACACACTTAGTTAGTTTTTATACACAGATCGCTATTTAAAATGGACAAAATCGTTCAAGAGCCACGCCCACAATCGACAAAAATCTACAATATATATTTACCACAAAATTTTTTATGCGTATACATAGTTATCCTATCTATCGATGTGCCAAAAATGGATGTAGTTGGTTGGCGCCCACAATCCTTTAAAAAAACCTTTATATATGCCACAAAAATTGACCTATGAACTTGAAATTTGTTCATGGTTATCCCAGCCATCGATGTGCCTAACTTTACACAAAACCATATTCAACAAAAAACTAGACTTGTAAGCTGATACGTAATACATACACTATTAGATATATATATATATCTGCCACGCCCACCGTTGTAAATGTGGAGGGTATTTAAGATTTGGTCTAAGCCAAATTTAGTTTTCTTAGTTGTTTTTTTATGTGTTAAATAATTTGTTGTACATTGTTATTTTTATTGTTATTGAAGTTATTGTTATAGTTGTTATTGTTGCTTTTTTTTTTAAATTTTACAAATTACCATTTACTACTATTTTCAATTGTTTTTTCATTTGTAATAATTAGTTTCATAGTGACATTATCTTAATTTGCTCTACTGACTATAAAAATCAAAGGTTCAGGTAGAAGCTAAACTCATTTTCGTTTGGTATCATAAAAAGTTCAATTGAAACAAGTGAAAATGTTATAGTCGGTTAAACACTATCATTTAATGCTTTACACCACTTAGCTTGTGAACATTAATGTCTGGCAGTGGTGCGCAAACCACAGTTCGGAATTCGATTGAGAGTCTTTTCGTAACGATACAATAAACGATTGAAGAAAAAACTTTTTGGCTTTGACCAAATAATGGTCGTGGCATGCATACAAATGCACCCTCTTTTATTAGTCACTAGAGTATATCTTACATTTTAGATCGCATTCTGCATCAAAATTATTTTTCGTTTGTAAATTGTGGGCGCGTTTGTTATCTTAATTGATACATATGTGATCGTGGTATAGTATAATAAAAGTTACTTAATATTAGTCTTAGAAGAGTTACAAATATTTGTAAAAACTTAATATACCGGGTACAATAAGTGGTGTAGAGTATAAACAGTGAATAAATCAAAAAAAATTGGTCAAGAATATTTTGGTTGTAATATGTCTAATACCTTTTTTACATAAATCTTTTAACATATGGTTTTAAAAAAATATTTTTAAACCATTAAGGTGAAGAACATAAGAATCGTATGTACATCGTAAATATTTTTTTCATATGCACGAGGAATCAACCAAAGAATATTTAGCTACCTTTTACTCTGAAAACGTTAAATATTTCGATATGGTCCCTTTGTACCGGTTTTCCTAGGTCTCTATTATTGAATAGATCTTAGCTATACAATTTTTTTTTGGTATATCCAAAAAGAAATATGATTAGGATATTCCATAAAACACGTTACGATATAATATTCTGACCAATAAATATAAATAATTGTATTTTGTTTGTGGATAGTTTAATAAGCATCATAGTTTTTGAGAAAACATACTTGCCACCTATTAAGTAAAAATATTTTCTCTTCTCTTTATCGATCAGGTGCTACATTTGGTACCGGCATAACAGCCATTAAATTGACCGCTTTGGGTCGCCCTCAGTTGTTGGTAGGCTCTCTTGATTTTTTCTTTTATTGTACAACTTATAAACTAATCCCCAATTGGTTTGTTTTATCCAGTTACAATTGTCTGAGGTTATATCCAAGGCCCGTCATTATATGGAAGATTTAGCGGGTGGTCAAGGTAATGTATTGAATTATCACAAGACCATTAAAGACTTGGAGAAATACTATGCTAGTTTGGGTATGGATAATAAGGAAGTTAATGATTTCCTTAAGAACGTCACCTCCGATAAAGATGGGTTAGTTGTTACAATAATTTCAAAATCGTAAAGAATGTGTCTTTAATACATTTTTCGTTATAGAATTCTACATTTGTTCCCCTGGACGGGTATTGTGAATGATGAGTTCCAATTGAGTGATACGTTTAGAGTGCCCGATCCGAAAACTGGTCAAATGCGTCGCTTGATCTCGCAAATACCACATAAGGAAGAAGAAATGTTCAGGAATATGATACGCCGCTTAAATACCATCGTTAAGGTAAAATATAAATGGAAAATATTGAAAACACTTGAATTGAATTTGATAAGAATTTTTCGTAGACTGCTGAGGATTTGGACGTACGTATAATGATTGATGCTGAGCAGACCTATTTTCAACCTGCCATTTCACGTATCACCTTGGAAATGATGCGCAAGTATAACAAAGAGAAGGCCATAGTATTCAATACATACCAGTGCTACTTGCGCGAGGCTTATCGTGAGGTAAACTTCTGCAGAAGATTAAAAACTTAGAAATCCCCCCGATTAAGCATTTTTATTTGGTAACATCATCAGGTAACTACCGATTTAGAGCAAGCTAAGCGTCAAAATTTCTATTTTGGTGCCAAACTAGTGCGCGGAGCTTACATGGAACAGGAACGCGGTCGTGCTGCAGCTTTGGGTTATCCTGACCCTATTAATGAAAATTTTGAAGCTACTACCGAAATGTACCATAAGACCTTAACAGAATGTTTGAGAAGAATTAAGGTAGAGCCCTGTGCACTCTTTTGTGTTTGTTGAGTAAATGTAAAGGAGTGGAAACCTTTTCTTACGTATTTCTTCATGCAGGTACTAAAGGATTGTAATGAAGATGCCAAAAAGATTGGCATCATGGTTGCTTCGCACAATGAAGACACTGTTCGTTATGCTATTGAGAAAATGAAAGAAATCGGTATATCGCCAGAAGATAAGGTCATTTGTTTTGGCCAGTTGTTGGGCATGTGCGATTACATCACTTTCCCATTGGGTAAGTTGCATTTACTACAAACAATGTATAAACACTTTTACAGGCCTCTGAAACTTGATGAGGTTTTATGGAATCTTTCATTAACACTTTCTTCCCGTTATGTTTAGACTTAGTAGATTGTCGATGTTGAAAAAGAAATCATTAAATTTAAAGATTCTAATTATATAATCTAATCTAAATAATATCTTTGTTTGTTTTTCTATTTTAGGTCAATCCGGTTATTCAGCATACAAGTATATACCGTATGGACCGGTGCAGGAGGTGTTACCTTATCTATCGCGACGTGCTCAAGAGAACAAGGGTGTATTAAAGAAAATTCAAAAGGAAAAACGCTTATTGCTCTCCGAGATTTTCCGACGACTTAGAACTGGTCAATTATTCTATAAGCCCAAGGGAAACTATGTGCCCATCTAAACAAAACAAAATAATAATTTATTTCAATCAAAGAAAATAAAAACAAAAACAAAAGCAAAAAATCTTAAATAAATTTCAAATGCAACCATCCTTCCTACGCCCCGTTATCTTTAGCCTCATATAAACTTACACAAGCACACAGCACACGTATATATAAAATACATGAGTTAAATAATTAGAATAATTAAAAAAAAAACGAAACAACTACACTCATATTTTTAATTTATAATTTAAACAACTTCCTTATGCGAGTATCCTTAACGGTCACTACAATTGTTACTTTATAGTTTATTACCCTGACCTTTATTATAAAAGAGAAATACACACATCCACACACACACACAGAGCCTTACTCTCCCCACAATAGCCACACCCACACAATACAATATTAAATATTTCATATAAATGTATATTTAAAAAAGAAAAAGGAAACTTTCTTAACTACACCTTAAAACAATAAAGAATTTGAAAGAGAAAATAAATTGAATCGCACAGGGGGACCGTTCGTATTATTATTAAAGCATATTAAAGCAATTTATATGCAGTTTGAAATATATATGTGTATACATATATAAAAAATTTAAAGCAAAATTCTCTAAACAATATTGGTGACTACTTTATTAGTTCACCATAATATTATACAAAAATTCTGAAAATATTTACTGAATTATTTTCAACAATATTATCCTTTTAATTATGTCATAAAGAACACAAACAAATAAAAAATATTTAGCAAAGATTTTAAATAGCAAAAACCACTTCAATTCATATGCATATAAAAAAAATGGATTAAAATTAAGTAAAAAAAATTAAATGATTTAAAAAGAAACTTGAAAGTTCATGGATGTTCTATCACTCTCTCTCCCTCTCTATTCCTCTCACTATGTGTGTGTGTTTGTGTAGTTGTTAAAGAGCGATTAAAAAAACTAATAAATAAAAAAATCTTTAAAAATTGAAAAAAAAAATGCAAATCACTTTATGTACTTCATGTAGATTTAGAATAAATTTAGAAAGATAACTATGATTGCTGACCGTCGATAGGGATAGATACTTTCACTTGAATGTTTCTTTTTATTGAAATTGTGTCTGAATCAAAATTTATACAAACTATCAAGCAAGTTTTTAACGTAGCACCTTTGGGGTGAGGTAAGATCTTAAGGTGTAAATCTTTTCAAAAATCCCTCAACAGAAGAAGTTAAAATATCGTTAGGATGAAAAAAGGTGTACCTTTCTCTCTAATGGGACATATTTTTGCGGACGTTCGCTTTAACTTTATATTATGCTTAATTAAAGATTATTCATGTGAGAATTTCAAACTATATTTATCTTTATCTTGAATGAAATGGACTTAAAAAATCGCTGCGATAAATAATTAATTTTGAAAATTGTTCTTAGAAAAGAGTGAGTCTGAAAAAAAATCCTTAATAAAGTTTTCAGTAATATTTAAGTTTTTTAACTTTTTACTGAGTATCTATTCTATTTTCAGCATTAGCATTTGGACTCTTAACCAAAATTTTCACAACTTTATTGCGCGAGATCTTTGCTGTTCTCTTTCAGATATCAAAATTATGTTATAGTTTTGTGTCATGGTCCATTCTTCGGAGCTATTAAAAACTGTGGGGAGAATGAGATTCATTCAGAGTGCAAGTCTTTTAGATCGAAAGATGTTTTAACTTTTGAATTAATAAAGAAAGAAGAAGTGCTCACGATTCTAAGGCAGACTTGTAAATTAATGCATGTATATATTTAAGAAGTTTAAGGATCTAGACATATGATGCGCGATCTCGGTACTTACAGGTTCGTCCAGGTTCAGCGGAAGATTCATTATCGCTAATTCTCTTTCATTGAATATGAATGTTGTGGCAACGTCTATTCAAAAATTAACTCTTGTATAAAGACTTATATAGCGCTTTGCAACGCCAATGTCCAGGTATCATTTAATCAAAGAGCAATTACGTTTAATTTGAAATTAATGGGGGAGAAATTTCAGAGACTATTGTTTAAACTGGAATTTTTCAAGAAATAGCTTTGAAGTAATGTTTCAGCCCTATTATGCAAGACATCGTCAGCGCAATCTTTAATTTCTAGTTGGTTTCGATATCTTTTAATAACGCTCATTTCATCTACAATTCAGTATAATCTACTACCACATTATTCATACCAAAGTTTAGAAGAAACGACATTCGCAGCAAAGATAGCCAAGGGGACTAAGAATTACAGATGACAGCAAACGAAATATACTAGTCACAGAACTGAAAATCTGATTTTAAGCTAAATTGTGAATGTTCTAATGGATTTGGTTGGCAAGAATAAATTTTGCATTGCACAGATAAACATTTTTGAAGAATAAACCTGTAATTATTGAATGGTTCAGCGACAAATCTCTACTTCTTTACACATTAACAGTAACCATGAGCATAAAAAGAAATTCTAAAGTTTAGAAACATATGATGAAGAAAGCGTATTCTGACATATTGACCTGAAAATCCAAATAACAGAAAGAAAGTAACATGATATTCAATGCAAAAAAGAAGAAAGAAAAAAAAACGTGAGCAAAAATATTCTTTTTTTATTTTTTTTTTAGATTATAATAAGTAAGGCAGTTGATAAGTTCTTTTCTAAATTCCAAATAATTCATCATAAAAGATCGATAAAAGAAATTCTAGAAATTACTTCACAAACCTCTTCTGAAGAAGAAATGTAAAGGAGGCATATTTTAATTGGGTTTGAAAGAAGAAATGTCTTATACGGAGCTACTGAGAATTTTCAATCAGCTTTTATATTGATTGAATTCAATATAAAAAGTTATACATATAAAAAATCTCAAAAATATGAAAAATGTCAATGGAAATAAAACACATTCTCACAAACACATAGTGTAGAAGAGAGAAGGATTTATCGTATAAAAATTAAACATGCATTATTATCACATAAGGAAACGTTAACTACATAAAAATGACAATAATAATAAGTAAAAATTCAAAGTGTTAAACATCATTAAACAAATCACGCAATTATATAAAATATACCTTAATAATAAAACAAAAATGAAGATGCCCTCACATAAATATGAAAAGTCGCTTCAAAGTGGTGTCATTTACAAGGCAAACGAAAAACGTGAGAATGTCTGTACAAGTAATTAATTAAAAAATTATACAAATTATAACTTTTTGGAAAATTTTTATGTCCCCAAAATACAATAACATTCTTCATCAAACTAAAAAAATCTTCTTTTGGATTTTTCCCTCACTTCTGATGATAAAATTGTCCAATTAATAAATCAGTGTAATCGTCTAACATAGACTCTCTATGCTTACTTATTATTGTTATGGGCAATATTATCATCATCACGATTTATTAAAATAATTACATATATATACGTAGATGTACGTACAGTATATATGAACTGTAGAAGAAGCAGTAGAGATCATTACAAGTCAAGCGTATCATAGACTAATAATAAAATCATGATCTTGCAGTCAACTGGATGGAATAAATGTAAACGAATATAAACGAAAATTATACATACATGCATACATATGTGTGTGATTAATATATTTCAATGTTATAAATAAATATTAAACCGATAAAGTAAAACATAAAATGTTTATTGTTTTATATTCTCATTAATCATCAATTCGGGGGTGAGTTTATCGAACATGTATTTTAAACAAGTGAATTTTGCTTAGGACAAATTTTGAATATCCTCCACATCTACAAAAGTGGGTGTGGCAGGTATATGATTACCCCCCCCACTAGTGTATGTATTACGCATCAGCTTGTAAGTTGAGTTGTATGCTGGGTATGGTTTTTTGTAAATTATGGGCCCATTTGTTTTTCGACCATGCCCATTTTTGACACATCGTTGAAAATAGAGATATTCGTACTAAATTTGAAGATCGTAGATCAATTTCTGTGACAGATATATTTTTTGCCGATTGTGGGCGTGCTGTTAACCGACTACGTCCATTTTGGGCTCATTGATGATTGATGGGTTTTTGAATTTATTCTTATTCCAAACTACAAAGTTCCAGTTTATTTTTCTTCTTCCCACTTACAATTGAATACTTTCCAATACCTTGTGAGTATTATGCATTTTAAATCCTTCTTTTTCCGCTTCCATTCTTTTCAATTCAATTGGAAAAGGTTTATAAGTTAATTTATTAATTAAAATTCTCTTTTTCGAGCATAAAATCCTCCTCTCCTTTCTTTTTTTTGAATTTCTTTTTCTTCTAATTCTTCTCCTACCCAAAGTTCGTTGGCCTGTTTTCAAAATCTTCGGGGTTAATTCTTCTTCCTATTGTGGTGCACTCCTCTTATATGTATATAGATCGATAATTACATTGTGGAGTATAATAATTTTTTGATGGGTTTGAGACAATGTGCTCAATAGAGAGTTTTAGTAGATTAGAAAAATGTCATAAAAAGGCCCTAACATTAGAAGTTAATTGAAATTCTGCTAAAATAACTTAATGAAAGGTTTTTTTTATAAATTATTAGATCAGTTCAGGTCATTATCCAACTTATTACTCATTTGTTAATAACATTAAATCTTCAAAGCGGAAAAGCATTTGCAAAATGCAGCATAATAAAGCACTGGGTGTTACGAAACTGTGTAAAAAGCAAATGTGAACATTATATTAAATCGCCTCAATTTTTATATATTGCATTTCCTTTTTATTTTATGCTTCATATTAATATTAACGATTGATTTCTCTGCAGACTATTGATGATGATGATGATGGTATGAATGGAAATCATCTCATCTACTACACTTTAGTCACTGGCCAACATTCATAATGTGCCAAAGTTATGCGGTAAATTGTGCAATTTTTAACTATTCAATATTAATACATGTCATAGTAATAATTGTGAAAAACAATCTAGTGATTGCTAATGATAGTCCTGTTATAACAAGTGTCGGTTATGCATTCGAAACGTTTACTCCTTACGCTATGATGCGATTTTTCGAATTTAGCGATAAAGAATGGAACATTAGTGAAAACTGTTTCGCTGATATGTATGAATATATTGAGGGTCTCAAACATACAGAATATTGGGCGATTAAGTGTAAGTTGCGTTAAAAGGTTTGGTTCCATTCAAGGAATTGTAATATGATTTGTTTTATTGCTTAGTATATGATGCGAGTGGTTATTATAGTGGTTCGTTATTTTCCGGTTCTAATAAGCGGGCGCATAATCCGAATTTGTGTCGCTTCCTCTCCCGCCAATTTAATCAATACAAATACAAATTATTGGAATTACCATTTGTAATATCTTTCGATGTTCAATTGGTGACGGCCCATTATCTTATGGAAGTACCTTATGATGATTATTACAAGGTAAGTGGCAAAGGAGTCTAGGTAAACATATATACGAGCGTATGACCGCCAAAATAGAAATTTATTTAAACATCAGTGCAACACAAACTTTTAAAATCCTGCAAAAATTTTTGCAGTTTATGAAGTATCAAAGACTATTTTTTGACATTTAAGTACATGTTTTGTATCCCAAACTTTCCCAAAATCAATCCATTTCCAGTATGAGAAGATACAACAACTGATATGCTTTCCCAAATCCTGCCGCAATTGGGATTTAAAAGAAATTTTAGAAGTCTTTCCTGTACAATCCAACAGTTATGTGAAAAATAATACCTACGTGCGGCATCGCATAGTACATGATAATTATCGAATAACGGATGATTTTAACTTTTATATAATGATGTAAGTTGCTTCTAAAAGAACATTATTGTATTTTCACTTGTAAGGTGGCTTGCTTTGGTAGTACCATTATTTTAGGAGCCATCCTCATACATATGACTATACTTTTAGTAAAGAGTCACTTGAAAACGGTGAACAATTCAGGTGGACAAATTTATATAACCAGAGCGAAAATATTTGATAGTCTACAATTATCGACATATGCGAAAAATTTTAACACCAATGATTCACCAATTTATGCAAACGCAAACCCTACCGGAGGTATAGTGTAATGAATCATAATTCAAAACCGAATTTAAATTAATTAATATCTCTTTTAAAATGTTTTATTAGAAAATTTACCTAAAATTGTAAATAAATCGCATAAGTATTGTTTTGAGAATTTATTGGAGGCCATTTCATTACCTAGCGTCGTATATAATTTAATACAGCAGGATTCTGCACCTGTTTCCGGCACCATGGTATTATTTACGGTAGCCTATGTAACAATACATACACTGGCTGAGATTACACACACCGCCATTAATATGGACTTTGGCGTAATGGGCAATAAAGTGGAACGTACAAATTTATTATTGAAACGTTCAGCTTTCGTTATGGATATATATTTTTTAATCAAGTTGAGTTGTTTTTTTCATTTTTTTTTTCAATAATTAAATTTGTTTTATAATAATATTTTCAGTGGATGTTATTTGGCTTATGGTTTTTTGAAGAATTTCCCCAAAATCGAATTGAGCGTTTTCGAACAGTTGAAATATATTTGGAAAATTATGATACAAAAGTTGTTTGGGTAAAATTTTATAGAAATTTATTAACATTTATTAAAATTAGCTCGAAATAACCATTTATGGCCTTACATGGGTGTACGAAGTAGCATGAATGGATTCTTTTTTCATTGTAATCAAAGAATTTTGTTTTGACCTGGAGGCGGAGTATCTATCAAAGTTTTCGACGCTTTGTACCGTCAAGAGGTTTACCAAGTCAATTTTTCGTTGTCTACTTGCTTACTTAGGCCTTACTCCTGTAGGGGTAAAAGCTCTAAAAGTAACCTTAATATGACACATTTAAGCCAGCTATCACATAATCAAGCATTATAAACAACGGTAGAGTCCAAAGTCTCTGAGATTTGAGCTCCAAAATAGGATTTTTATGAAATCCGAGAGTCTTCTTAGAGGAAAAGACTCTCACTCTTAACGTTTCCATCTTATATAATATGATTGGGCGGTCTTTATCAATGCCTTAATATTTTTACATTATGATTTGGGATTCTCCATTAAAAGGAAAGGACAGACCTTACTTGATACTACCATCCTGCTTAATAGTACCATCTCTTTTTATTATGATATTATTATTACGTTTAATCTTAATAGTCGCGCCGCCTAAAGTTATGCCACATTTTCATATTTCCTATAAATATTTTTTTTTTTAATACTTTAACAGCTTAACCCCTTGCTATCTGTTTGTTTTATATTTCGCTCATATTGTGGATAAACACTTTTATCACAATAACGTTTTGGAAATACCCACGCAAGACTATAGGAATTGTCCTCAAAAATTATTGGCGAATTTATTTTATATTGATACATTTTTCCCCCTTAATGAGAGGGTAAGTAATGGGCAAATCTTTTGCGGATATATCTTTTTCTTATATCATTTTGTAGTGTATGCCTTGGACTTGGTTTATATCATTGGAGATACAATTTTTTATAATGGGTTTGTTAATCATGTTACTGGTTAAAGTGAACACTTGCTACGCGTTTATTATTGGAGTTAGCATATTTTCAATAGCCTGGTTGGCTTCAACTTTTTGGTTAATGGCCCCCTTCGAATCATATGGTTACAGGTAAATATTTTGATATAATATATGATCATTTTTAATTGCTCCTATTTTTCCTAGCACCACTCTACATTATGAATTATTGATTTTCAATTTGGTGTTGGAGAATGTTTGTTTATTTGTGATGCCCTATATATTGGGCTTGTGTTTAGGTTGTATTATCTTCAAAACTAATCACAATTTAAATTTGAATGCTTGCCTATTGTGTGCCGGTTGGATATTGGGTTTTTTGATGATGGGTTTATCTATATTTGGTTACGATTTAATTGAGCAGAATTTGAATACTTTGCAGAAAGCTTTATTCGATATAACGGCTCATATATTGTGGTGCGCCCTTTTGATTTGGATCATTTTAACTTGTACTACTAGTTATGGCGGTAAGTTGGAAAATGTAAAGACGTGTACAATTTTCGTAATTCTAATGAAATTTCGATGAAATTTGCCGAATATAGGCACTCTAGATTCAAGATTTCTCTTATTTCTTAATCATAATGAGTTTTTAATGACTTCGATTGATATAGATATAACTTATAAATAATTTTGAATTAAATCGCCGTAGTTGTGAATCCCCATAAAGAAAGGTGCATTAAAGAATTCCGAGTCATAATTAATGTACAAGAAATATTCCGAAATGTCGAAAACCGAATGCATTAGAAAAATTTTGATGGAGATCGGCTTTGAAATTCATTTTATTTTCTAAGTTAATAAGATCTATTCACCAAGCATTTCTATTCATGTCAATGTCTTTATTGACTGACCTTCGTCACTTGATAATCTATTATTACATATTGTCCATTTATTATTTAATTTTATAGATTTTTTAAATAGTTTATTAAATTTCAAATATTCTCATACTCTGGAACAATTGACTTCCATCAGCATTTTATTAAGTCCAATTATTATACGGATAATATTGTTTAGTGCCGACACTCCAGTTCAATGGGCAACTGGACAAATTGTAAGTAAATTTTGCAATATTTGCACTCAACAAAGGAAAAAAAATATTATAATTATTTTTATAGATTCCTTTGGTGATTGGTTGTCTATTATTCACTTATATAGGATCAGGGATTTTATATATATTAATATTGGGTCCGGTTAAAGCAGCCATGGACAATTTCATTGTTAATGATGGATAAAAGAAATGGAAAATAAAAAGTCAAAAAATGTTAAGTGTAAGAAGTATGGGAACAAGTTTATAAGACAAATTCTTAACAAAACATTTTTTCTTTGTGATTATATAAAGAATTTATTCTCTAGCCTGGTGAAACATTTCTTCTAATATGTAATTCTTCTAATATGTAATAAATAAAAATGTGAAAAATTATTTAAAGATTTGTAAAAAAAAATTATTCATCAACTACACATTCAAAGTAAAATAGGAGAGATAAACAAAATAAGCTTGGCTTAGACCGAAACTTAAATACCCTCCACATCTATATACCAAAAGTGGGCACGGCAGATACCTGATTATATAAAGGCTATGTGCTACGTATTAACAACCACGTCAGATTGTACATAATATACGATTTTTTACAAATTGTGGACGTGTCTGGTATATAATCACGCCAATTTTTGTCTCATTGGTGAAAGGGCTCAATATATATACATGTGTTCAATTACTTAGCTTCATTTTTGTGACTGATAAATAGATTTTTATCAATACCAATACAAAATATATTTTAGGTTTTATATTTTAGGTCAATATATTATAATTTTTGATTGTACGCGGCTAAGTGACACTTTGATGCTCATCAAGTATATATATTCTTTGTATGGTTTCTAACGTCTCCTTATAACGCGAAATAACAAACCAATTACTATTACTTATGTGAAGAGTATAAAAAACTGTCCATAGCACTTAAAAAAACACCGCATTCCGCAACCATTTCGCGTAACGATTTGTAAGTTTGATAATATTTTCTATAAAATATATTTTAGTTGGTTTCATTGTTCACTGAAGAAAGCACGAACAAATGTTATGCAACATTTTTTACCCCCCACATTCGTAGTGTAGAAGAAAGGCTAAGTTTCTTATTATGTTTGTAATAAAGAGACGCAACAGGGTATAAAGTCATAATCAATCTAAATTCATTTAATTAAACGATCATTTGGTTGTTCCTTGAGATGTTATATATGTAAAAATAATATTGTTAAACAGTTTCGCTAGCCAACATGGGTTAGCAGTCAATCCCACAAACAAAAATAAACCATACCCAGCGTAAATCTCAACTTGATTGTTAATAGGCGATTCATAAACTATTAGAAGGCGTAATCGTATACTTGCAACGACCACCGTTATATGTGGAGGGTATTTAAGATTTCGTCTAAGCCAAAATTAATTTTTTACTTGTTAAGTAATATAAGTAAATTTTAAATTAGATGAAAAACTTAAAACCCTCAAAAAAAAATTATTTAATAATAAACAAGCATTAACTTCATTATTATAATTATTGTTGTTGTTGTTTTTTCGCTACAATTATTACCATAATAAAAATAGTTTTTATGCTTAAGCTTGAGGTTTATGCTTTTAGTTTTCTTTCTATCGCAACACATATAGATAGCTTCATTAATTTTTTGTCAAAATTATTACAACATGGTTTTTATTGTTATTACAATAAAAATTTTCGTATTAGTTAATTAAACAAAACAAAAAAAATAACAAACCAAAAAATGCTATCCAACCGAAGTAGGAACCCGCCAGCAGAAAATAAAAACAATTGTACTGAATTCAGCACGTAGTTGCACAATGCTAAAAAATGAGGTAATATTTTTAAACTCCCTCGTATATGTTTTCGTCTTAGAAAAGTAGTCATTCATAATAGTTTTTTTATGTGATGGAGGTACAGAGCAAGAGTAGACCTTATGATGTAAGTAAGTAGACTATTATTGGTAAACTTTGTATCATTGTAGTCCCTATGTTTATTAAAGCAGCCATGATAGATAGTTTCTCAAGTAGGCCACTTTTGATTTCAACTGGCTACTTGTCAGATTTAATGGCTGACTTAGTGAACTCATAACACTTTATAGCGGGACACTCGGCTTGCAATTACCTACCAATAAATACTCTTAAATGCTACTACGATTTCAATCTGTTTTTATTTAAAATTATTATGCATTTACTATAGCAAGTCAACAAGTTTTCTCCTTTTATACACTGCACCACTTGTGGAAAAGTATATATTAAGTTTGTGCGGATGCTTATAACTCTTAAATAGCAAAGGTCACGTCCACCAATTATACCATTCGGTTCAGAATCCAAATGTGAATTGCCCATGTCCGTCTTTCTGTCCATTTACATTTGTGCACAAGAAATTTGGCAAAGGAACATGTACTAGATATAGAGAAATGGACTATTGGAATAGCATTATTTTTAGAACTCCTCCCCGGACCATTTGTAGAACACATTTTTATATAACAATATATCACAAAGTGCCCTTTATAGCAATGCCTCGCATTTACTGACACAACTGAAGTGTGCCGTAATTTGGGATGCCAAGTGGTGTAGGTTTTTAAATAGTCGGGCTTAACCGACAATAAGATCTTCACATGTTGTTAAATAACCTTAATGCGTTTTATTGTAAAAATAAATCTTTTCACAGAGTAAATATATAGATGAGTTTGAGTATATAAACATGTATTGAAAAGCTTTCTTAAAAATGTTTGTGCAAGAGTAAGTAAACAAGAAAAAAAACAATTTCTTGACACTTTCACTTTTAACAGTTCCTCATCAATGTGAGATTTTTTGTAAGTCATTTCATCTATATGTAAATGGGTCTATACGTACATAAAAACCGTTACATACATAGGTTAATAGTTTGTCTGTGTGTAAAGGTGTTTTTTTTTTTATATTATCCATACTACACACAATAAGAAACGAGAGCTGGCGTACAAAAATTCGTTTGAATAGTAAAATTAGATAATAATTAATAGTTACATGGTGTTGTGTAAGATTTTTAAAATGCCTTAAAGGTAATATGTGATATGAATGTGAGATTACTTTTTGTAAAATATTATAAAATAGCAATCTTTGCAGATTTCAAAAGTTTATAAAAAGAACTTTCAAATTAGTTTGTTTGAAAGGCTTTTATTCTACTACCACAATTCTACTACCTTGTCAAACTGGTGGCCCCAGTTATGTATGTTGCATTTTATAACTCACTCACAGTTCTACACAAATATGTTCAACCCTCCAAACTATAGTATATAAAAGTATAGTAATGCGATAATATTCATTCATTCAGTGAAATTCAAGAAATTCTAATATATTGGATAGAGCCCATAGATGTAAGTTTAGGGTAAATCCCAATCATTATAACCTCTGTAAAAAAATTATGATCAAATTATCAAAAAATCCATTTCATGAAATAGTTATTTGGAAAGGCTTCTAAATATAGTTCGATCAGGTTCAAATTTGGTACAGTTAATTATTAAGAAAAGGGAACAATTTTTACCAATTTTTGTTAAAAAATATTAAGAATTGTGAATTTTCGCCACATAAAAACTTTCTCTTTGGCCCAATATATGTTCTTGTACCAAATTTCATTGAAATGTCTCAAAAAATGCGACCTGTAGCTTGTTTACAACTTTATATGGACGGACAACGTTAAATCGATCCAAATTTTAACTCTAAATTGATTGGTATAATTGAAGTTTAGGATATAGACAGTAAACTTTTAACAAGATGAAGGATATAAAAATAAATAAAGGAAAAATTTATCCGTTTTTCCTTAAGCTAAATTGCCACATAATGCCTTTTTACTTGTCTTCTTTAAAACTGGGCTTTCAACTTTTCATTATCAAATGTCATGCCTTGTAAAATGTTATGAATTGTATAGAGAATGAGGTTCTGTCCACAATGATGAATTAATTAACACTTACTTGAAAAGAGTTTATCGCTGATGTTTAAAGAAGCTTAAGAAAGGCTCTTTTGGCTTGACATAAAAATAAAGACAATATTATAGATGTAAAAATGGAAGAAGAAGAAGAAGAAAATTAATTTTAATTTAAATAAAAGTGGCCATGAACTTAAAGCTGATCGAGTTATAACATAGTAAATAAGAGCAACTACAGAGATGATGCAAATGTTTCAAAACAAAAACAAAATATAGTGAAAACATCTAGAATCTCATGATGTAAACTAAAATAATCTGACAGGATTGGATGTATTGAAAAATAAAAAATGAAATAAATAAAAAATAAAAATATTTGTTAAACCAACTTGTAGTAGTGGGAGATGTACTTAATTTATCAAAACGTTTGTAACGCCGAGTCGGAAACACACCACAGACTCCACAATCAAATTATAAATATTTTTAATCAACCTGAAACTCTGAATGGGTTTATTGGTAAATATATTTTTCCAAATTGTTATTTAATAAATTTATGGCACAAATACTTTCATCATCTTTTGCAGCTTGGTAGTAATTATATTAAATTCCAGTAAAAGACATTTATCACCATTTCTTACCAAATCCTAATTCACGAGTTTGCAAAACATAGTTTTTTTTTTGAGAGGAAGCAATTACCACCTCACCTAAGTGTATATGTGGTTAGGTTTTGTTTACAAATGGGATAAAAATTGGCACATATTGTGTAAAAGTAAATGCATAAAAGTGGGAATTATTAAAATTTTTCAATCCGTTTTCTATACGAATTCATTATTACCCTACACCACTTGGTTCTACAATTTATGTTATAATAACTTTAAGTTACACGAGGCGTTGTTATATAAAAGTTACTTCGTAAGAAAAAAACGTGATGAAGAACAAGTAAGAAAACTAAATTGGGCTTAGGCCAAATCTTAAATACCCTTAACATTTACAATAGTGGACACGACAGGTATATGATTACTCTCTCTATGAGTGTATGTATTACGTATGAGCTAGCAAGTCGAGTTTTACGTGGAGTATGGTTTTTTGTAAATCGTGGGCGCATCTATTATTTGCTTTGAAAATTAAAATCTGAATCGATTAACTATGTCCTTGTGTCTGTCCATATAGTTTAAGCACAAACTACAGGTCGCATTTTTTGAGATATTTTGATTAAATTTAATACGAGGACAGGTTTCGACCCAATTGGACCGAATTGGACCATTTGTAGAACCCCTTCCCACATAAACTTCTACTATAACGGATTCTTTAAATGGCAGAAAATCGCAATTTCCAATATTTTTTGACAACATTTGGAGAAGTTCAGTTAATGGACTTTATAATTGGCTGTATGGAACCCATCAGATAATTTTTAGAACCCTTTTCCATATAATGATATTTCACAAAGTGACAAGACCTCGAATTGATTCAACTGAAGTAATTGTAGATAAATTTGCGAAACACAAAGTGACAAAGTGAGGGTAGAAAATAGTGGATACAATCGAATTGTTTTTAATATTGAATTTGAATTTTTTCATTTAAAATTTTTTTTTGTTTAAAAATGAAATTAGCGCATAAACGACGAAAAATCGTCACAGAGAGAACAAATAGTAAACAAATAAATATTGTAAAGCGAAAGTGAAGAAAGAAGAAACGAAATGAACTATTTTAATGTTTCACGCTCTCTTTACATAATGCAATGTGGAGTCTGGGTTTTAAATGTTTTACATGTATTTACGTATAAACATAAACGTATGTAGGTAGATATGTAACAACATAAACGTGCATTGTTTGTGGAAAACAGTTAAGTAGTTGTTGGTGCTGATTTTAGGAGATATTTTTAACGGCTGCTACTACTTGGACTGCTACTATAACAACAACAACAATTGTACAACGTTTGTGTTTATGTATTATTATGCAATTTCTTTCCAGCATACCGTATATCGTATGACCTTTATTGTCTGTTTTATTATTTTCTTTCCTCTTGTTGTTTATGAACTGGTTAATAAAATTTTGTTAACCATATGTGTGTATATATAAATGTATACAGTGTGGTGGTTGGTATGTCTCATATACGTATAGTTTAGTGTACTGTGTTTTTGTTTATTTGATATGAAAAAACTTTATGTCCAGAATTGATGAGTTTTTTCAAGGTTTTTGTATTTTTTTTTAAATTGTCAAAATTCTTAATGAAATGATATTCAAGTCTGCTTATACACATATACACATGTATCTTATAATTATAATGATTTAAGTTTGGTACGTGTCTAAGTGAAATTTACGCTGTTTTTGTGACAACCATAAGCGCTCTTCTATGATTCCATGAACAGTAACAAATTGAATAGAAAATAGTGTTACCAATTGGCGTACCTAGTGTTTAGAAAGAAGAAGAAGCACTTATGATTCGCAAAAATAACAACAACATTACTATTTATGCAACATAAAAGCTTCTATCGACCGACAAAGCTTACACTCTACAAAGTGCTCAGCATCCTTGTGCTTCTTTAGGGCGCGCTGAAGCATGAACGCTAACTGAAACTACGAGAGAAAAATTCTCCGCACGATCTTTGGTCCTGTACGTGTCGACGATGACTTCAGGCTCAGAATGTATCATGAGTTGTATGAGCTTTACGCTGTTATTGCTGTAGGGTCCATCGCATAAAAATTCAACGCTTGCAAAGGCACGTTGGTCGTATGGATGAAAAACCGAGTACTAGATGGACGTTGCGCAAGAGGGATCACATGATTGATACCCTGCAAAGACTTGGTGTACAAAATTGGAAAAGACGCGCAGTAGACCGAAGCGCTTGGCGTTCTCCCTTGCAATAAGCCAAAGATTTTATGATGACTTATGCAATCCTTCTCTCTCTATCACTCTCTCTCTCTCTCTCTTTGTACGCTGCACTTCTAGTGTAAGACAGAAACACCTTTTATTATATTATGCCGATCGATTTCCGAATCATTTTCTGAATAGATATAAACATGTACGTCTATATGTTGTATATCTATGTAAATTTATGTGCAAGTCAGACTAAACGCCACGTACCCAAGGACGAAGTTTATGTCAAATGGACCAGATGGGACAATTTTTAAGACTCCTTCTACATAGAGAAATATGAAAATTCTCAAGACTTGACTGTATTAAATTTAGTTAAAATAGTTAAAATTTTCAATACTTTTTCTTTACTTGCTTAACCTAAAATTTTGTATGTTTTAAATGTGAACCGGTTCGAACTATATATATAACGCCCCTCTAACAAGAATTGACTTAATGTTCAAGCTTGATCTAGCTTTTTTATGTGCTTTAGTATAATTTCTATTTTTAGTAGCGTCTTAGCGGGTAACTCATCATCATTACCGCTATCATCATCTCTTTGGCATTCCCACTTGCATTGCGCATTAAACGTCATCCATACTCAAACAATTGCAAAAGATTTACAATTTTTGTTTTTGTTAAATTTTAAAGTTGTCATCTTTTATAAATTTAACATTTTGCGCACGTAGAGTTTTGTTTATTTTTACATTATGTCACAGATAAGTAAATAAAAAAATAAAAAAATTAAAAAAAAAAAACAAAGTAAAACCAAAAAGAATGGAAAAGAAACCCTTTAAAGATCACATAAAAAAATTCTTATACAATGTGGTAAATTAATGCTTAAAGAAATTGCCAAAAACTGTGAAAGATGATAAATTACTTTGGTTAAAAAGTTACGAGTGCACCACTTGTCAGAAAGGGTATATTAAGTTTTTGCGGATGTTTGTAATTCCTAAATGGCAGAGGGCACCCCTACCTTCAATTATACCGATCCATTCAGAATCAAAATCTGAATTGATTTAACCATGTCCGTCGGTCTGTCCATGTAAATTTGTGCCCAAGCTATCGGTCGGTTTTTTGTATTTTTTTCGATGTAATTTGGTACAAGGATATGTATTAGCCGCAAGGAAGAACCTTATTAAAGCGGGAGCGGATTGTACCCCTTCTCGTAGTAACTTAAATGGCAGTGCCTCGAGTATACAGACACAACTAAACTGATTGTAGCAAAATGTAATAATGTTCAGACTATAACATTTTTACTTGTTTTGAATCTAAATTTTTTTCATTTCGCATCGCTTCCGCTACGTTGCTATCTTTATAAAAATTTCACCTGATTGTCTACACAACAAAGTATGAAAGTGAGGTGCAGCTGTTCATCTTATCTGCTACAGCCTTAATAATTTATTGTTGAAAAACAATTAAATAAGATTCAAAAATTAATTCAAAATGACAGTGTCCTTCAAATCTAAAACTCGAATTTTTCAAAGTTCAAAATGTAGTAATTTTGTTAAAAAAAAAAATATGAATTACCCAAAATCCCCAAAACAAAGTGAGACCAGTTTACCCGAGAGTTCATTAAACAAAATTCAAAAAATTAAATAATAAATATTTTAAAAAAAGCTGAATAGTACAAAATATTATTAAACAAACAAAATGATTGGATTGTATAGCAACAAACTGTAAGAACACCTTAGGATATAAGAAAAATAGTAAAAACTTCAACACGAAATACGTTCAAAATTAGATTTTATAATATTTGTATGGATAAAGCAATAATGTAAGTGTGTTAAAGGTACCTATGATGATGATGATGATGAAAAAACATTAAAGAAACGGACCAATGCATACACGCACTTAACGTGTTGCGTACGATTTCATTCAATTGACATGAATATGGCAATACATGCTGACAGTATGTTTGTTTGGTGGGTTGCTTAGTCGGAGAGCTCTATATAATACAAACGTGAGTGTAAAGCTGGTACAATCCAAAGCAGCCGAAATACGACAACTTAAGCTTGAACTTTAAGCCAACGCCAGAAGAAAACAACAGTTTAGTTCACTTTCATTTGTTGTGCGGTTAAGTCGGTCATCATCAGCTACAATCACAATCATAATAACGGCAGACACTAAGCCCTAACCAAAGTCCCTTAAAACAACCTCGTGATCACAATTCCTTTTTTTTTATTTTTTCTCTTTACATTTAAATGAATTTTTTGTTGAGGAAATGTTTTTCACCACAAAATCTACAATACTTAGTGTAAAACTCAACTTTAAGCAAAAAGGGCCACAAACCTTAATTGCCTAAAAAAACAAAAAACAAAAAACAAAATAAAAAAATAATTATTATTTTTTCGTTTTTTAAAACATCAACAACCACATACACGGATATAACAATTCCACAAGCTTTTTCCTTTTTTTTTTAAATCGAAACAAAAAATAAAAAGAAAATAAAGTCATGTAATCAATGAGAAACAAAAACAAAAAAAATATTCACAAATATTAAAATTGTTTAGTGTAATGTTGTAATAGAAAGTGAACATATTTCTAAAGAAAGAAATCAAAAAAAAAAAAAAAAATTAAGTAAAATAAAATAAAAACAAAATAACGGCAAGAAATACACAAAAATATTTCATTTGTTATCGCCACAATGTTACGTTTGTTATATTTTGGCATTTTGACTTTAAACGTTGCTGCTGCCTACGCTCAATTGACCAATAGCGGCAGTGACGTAATGACAACAACGAAAAATTTAAGCCCCCAACAACAACAATTAAATACGCTAACTAATGATAATTTTAAAAATGATACCGCTATAATAACAAGATTGAAATTGCACGCATTTCCCATAAGTCCATTTGAAGCCATCACTGATGATTACGATGTTGAAGATAATGCTGATGAGGACGAAGAAACGTTGGAATCTATTGATCTAACGAATTCAATACGTTTAAGTGATTTGTTAAATTTTTTCGATTTAAATTATTTATCTCAGCGTTGGGTGCAAGTGAAGCCAGAAATCTCTACAGATTGTTACCGAGATATGCAAAAATATATGCTGGGCTTACAAAATGGTAGCATATGGGCAATGAAAAGTAAGTTAAAACGACAGATTGCCTGCTGAAAAGTAAGTTAAAACGACAGATTGCCTGTTGAATTGCAACTATGTAATAAAATTTTAGTAGGTCGACCCTTACTATAGATTGGATTAGAATGTTCCGAACAAATTCGATGTTAGTTATAATGTTCCGAATCGACACGTTATTTGGCTTTTGTTTGACCTCAAAAAAATTTATATATCGATTCTAAATTTAACAGAAATGTTGGTAGAGTTCAACGGGCATATTTGAATAAGCGGTACGCCTACAGTGCAACAACAACTGAAAAACCTTTTTTAAGTACATTTTCGTTTATCTTTGTAAAGTTTCCTCGGGAAGCTTTGGTTTATTCGCAGTGGGTATTCAAAATTTGGCCTCAACCAAATATGTTTTTTTTCTTGTTTAATAAAAATTCCTATTGATTATAACTTTTTTTGAAGTTATTTTATTTATTTTTTTGGTATTGCTCGGTTTTACCCATCCATTCCAATTAAAATCAATGTATATGTTCCAACAAATTATAATCAATTACACCCTACATAGGCCTACCTGGATGTATAGGTTTACATGGCTAAGATCGCTCACTTTTATCCGAGTATTTTTAAAAATTCAAAATTTGTAACACAGTCTCATTAGGGCAAAATAATTATATTTTTCATAGCTTTCAAAAACAAGTTATTTTCCTTATTTTTGCTGGCATATGGTTGGTTTTGTCCTACGATGCAATCTATTTCATTTGTATAAACTCTATCTTAGCGATGAGGGTATAATAAGTTTCTTAGCAACATATAAAAAGGGGGAGTAAAGGGAGTATTTACAATTTGGTCTAAGCAAAATTTAGTTAAGATTGAATTTTGACAGATTAACCCTTTAATGATCTTACAGCCGCTTAGCTATTATTGTTCATTATTTCAAAGCTATTTTTACCAATTTGTATTGGTGGCTGTTATTGTTTGTTTTTATTTATTTTTCTTTTACCATTTCATAATATGTGGAAAAGGAATATAAACATAAAACATATAAACATAAAACAAGTTTTTATTATTTATAACACGATTATGTATTAATTATATAGACACAAGAGCGTACATGATCATAAAGCTAACTGTTGGCAGCTACACTCTAACTGGCTGGGCTAAGCTGAGCTGCGGTAGTAAAGTTGAAATAAAAACCCAAAAAAATGTAAGCAAAGGCTAAAGCCCCAGTGACTGGAGCTATTTGGCTGCGAAAAGTGTGTCAACCATTGTCGTAATATGTAATGACTACAACATTGGTTCAAGTTAGCCAGCTCTAGCCGTTCAACCAGTTTTAATTTCATATAAAAAAATCCATAATAAAGCGAAATAAAAAAAAGTGCTGCACAATTTTGAATTAATTGGGAAGAAAAAATGCCAAGATCACTACCTCTTGCCGAACCTGTTGATTGAACTTTGAAATCACTTTTGTTTTACAATATTATTGTTTTTTGTTTTGTTAAACTTTTCTTTAAATTCGCTTTCATGTGGCCTTGAATTAAGAAAAGTAATCGCTTCGTTTTACAACTTATAGTTTAGTCACAACTATTAAAATTCATGCAAATTTTCTTTTGTTTGTTCGTTTTCTGCATAATTATGTAATAAAGTTTATAAAATTAGCTCATACATATGCAATAGCAAGTACAAATAAATACTTCTCTAACGAGATCAAGTGCAATGACCAAAATTAATAAACATTTTAACCTTAACATTATAATCATTACAATTTAATTTGAAAATTGTTAGCAGAAATTATGACAAATTTGTGCATGATTATATTTTGATTATAATCAAATGCGTGTGCATTAAATAATACATGTTTGCATTATTTCACCTCATGTCCGTCTGTACACCTATCGGTCCATGTCTCTATCTATAGTAAACCTTTTGCTGATACCGAAAATTGTGATGTTGCTAAAACTTAGTTCTTGTATGCAGGTTGGTTTAGTTAGCAGGCACGCCCCCAAACCTTTTTTATATGAAATTCGTTTTAGAAGCCCACTTTTACAAAATGCTCATAAAATTTTTAATAAGTTGCCTTGTTCGATTTTACAGAATTTTTAATCAAAAATTGATTACTAAGCTATATGGTGCGAAGTTTTTTGAAGTCAGATTTCCTAAAGATTTAAAATTTAATCAAAATATCAGTTCTAAACGTAAAGCTTTATAGCTTCTATAGGATGGCTAACGAACTATGTGAGTGTTCGGACACTTTCGGACTTTTGTTAAGTGGCACATTGCAATGGTAATCTTGTGACAACTCCTCACCTTTTGCCATTCCTTTTATTATAATTCCAAGAAGACATCCTACAAAATATAATCATTGTTCTTCGGAATCTCAAAACTGAACAATTGCTGTATAAATTTGATGGTTACGGGATAAATGTCCAGCAGGGGCGAACAGTTTTTAGACAGACATGTAAAACTTTATCTTGAAAAGTATTTTTTTTTTTTAATCAAAAAAGTATTAAGGCATATATGGTAATAAATAAATTCATAAATTTAAAATAATTAAATTTTATGTTTTAATCAAGGTGATTATATGAAAGTAACCCATAAACCTTTATTATATTAAAGTATATTTAATAATATATTAAAGTAAATAATGGACCTTCCACCGCTATAGGTTTTGATATAACCTTAAACAGTACGTATAATTTTGAAAAGAGAAGGGAGGGAAACATCAAAAAATAGGCATCAAGGACTATCATTAGATGAAATCATAAAATACATTAAGGTCGTGTTTAACGTTAAAAAAAAAAAAACAAACAAAAAAACAGTAAAAATATGCATTAACTGCATGGTTATTATTTAATTATTTTTCCACCATTTTTTTTTACACACATTCTATTATACTATTAAGACTAACACATAATGGTAGTTTTTGTTACCAAAAAGTTTTTTTTTTTTTAAATCTTTATTATTTATAAATTATAGTTTTTATTTAATCACCTTCAAACACCTTCAAACCTTCCTTTTATACCCAAAACTAAGAATTTTTTTCATATCATTCAAAAAAATGAATCATTTGTATGCATGACATTAGGCTGGCTTGCAGGTACGCGTGCGTTACGTATATTGAGTAATATTTGTGAAACCGCATTACACACAAAATGCAGGCAAATGAATGAATGTATGAATTATTACAAAGTTCGAACACATGAATTAAGATTATTAATTGAAAAAAATGTTAAATGTTGAAAAAAAAAATTATAAATTTTCCCAACAAATTTAACAAGTTAAAAACACTAATGTTTGACTTTGTTGCTTGTATGTTGTAATATTGTTACCCAGTTGGTTAATCCCCAAAATATTGTCCATTAAAGTTATTCGCCTTAAAAACGTTAATAGCGTTAGTAACGTAGTAGGAAGGAATTTCAAACTGTGACCAAAATCTTGCGTAAAAATTTCCGAACGCAAAACGCTTTTTAAATTGGAAAAAATCGGTTAAGAGCCACGCCCAAAATGGACAAAAAGTATGTTTATCTACCACAAATATAGAGCTTTGAAGTTATTTACATATTTATCATTCATCATTGTGCCAAAAACAGTCTTGGTTGGGTCGCCTACACTTACTAAAAATCGTACTCAGTGTTAAACTCGGCTTGGAAGCGGAAATCTAATTTAATCACTATTAGAGGACGTAATCATATACCTGCCATGCCCACTATTTGTATATAGATGTGTAGGACTCACCCCAAAGCAAATTGAGTTTTTTTACTTGTTTTTAAATTGTAAAAAATAAGAACAACAACAAAACCTTGTACTTCACCTTAAATCTAGCGGACCTTGAGCAAAATAAAAACAAACATTATGAAACAACAAGGTATGTAATATAAAAACGTAAAGAATAACCAGAAGTAAGCCAATGCACTAGAAAATAAGTGAACTGAACGTGCGCTAAGCAGACTATACCGGTTTTTTAATTTTGAATAATTCAGTACAATAACAAAACCAAACTCAACAATAACCGGCACGAGATGTTAAGCCATGATATCGTATATAGTTTATAACTAAAATGTTTTTTCAATTTTATTTTTCTATCGTTACGATGCATAATTGTATTCGTATAACATTGACTTGAAGTTTAAGCGCGGAATCGAAATCACGTTATATCCTATTACTTAAGCTCAAGTGTGCATTGCGTTGGTGGGGGCAGGCATATATGGTAGATAAAGAAAAGCAAAAGTATTTTTATAACCATAACCTGAATCCATAACAGAAAACACAACAGACAACTACAGCAAATAAGGAATAATGTGTATTAATGTTTATAATGCTTTTCGGTTATGCAAACTGATGTAATAACAAGTGAACAAAACTAAATTTGGCTTAGGCCAAATCTTCAATACCCTCCTCATCTTTATACAAACAGTGGGCGCGGTAGGTGCATGATTATAACCTCTAATAGTGTATGTATTGTATTACATATCAGCTTGCAAGTCAAGTTTTGCACTGAGTATGGTTTTGTATGAAGCATGAATTCTAAGGAGGTCTCGTATTTAGTGGCCATAGGACGATGTCATAAGTTCCAATTTTCGTTAATATTTCCAATCTAGATGAATATATTATTATGTTTTTTATTTTTATTTTATTTTTTTTAACCGGAGTTCCATTCCTTTCGTTTTAGTGGATGATGCAACAGGTCATTATACTTCAGGCTTCTATTATGGTAACAATTATATGGTGGGTTCATTCTCGCAATGCAGATCAATTTACAATGAAAATATGAATAAAAGGCAAAACGATATGAACACGAGAAGGATTCTGCCGGGATTTTCAACAATCTATCAACTTACTTATAATGAAAATCCCCCATTTTTACCTGGATTTTTCGTGGTCAAAATGCTATTAAATGAAACATATCCCGTTCATATAGTAAGTTGACGTGTTCTATGTAGAGTATTAGAGTGCCATTATTATGTATCCTCAAGGCTTATTACAGCGCTTCTAACACAGGATCTGAGTACTTTTGCAAAAATCTCTTTATCCGAATAGGAAATGTAGATGTCATGGTGGAAAATGTAACTAATTGGTTGTAAATGGAGGCACTACAGATGATTATCCATAGATTCATCTGTATCCTGTATTGGTGCCTAGGTTTATACCGCTATACCTATGTTGGCTAAGGGTGATTTTTATAGGATCTGAAAGACGCTTGTATCGATTTTTGTTTTGTTTTAAATTGTATTGATTTTCTGTTTCAATTCTGAATCCTAGCCAATATTTTTAAATATAATTTTTAGAATTAATAGTTTTTCCGAAAAACTCATTCTCATACATTGGTAGCATTAAAAGTAAAACTGATCGAGAAAAACTGATTCCATAAATTAGATGTTAAATTAAATATAGAGTAGGTCCCGGGTTCGAACTCATGTATGGGGTGAGGGATGTTTTTAAGAATGTTTCTTAATGGTGGGAAATAATTTCTACATATGGGGCGTAAGATCGGCACAATGCTATATTATATGCCTTATAGTAGAAACCTTCTAAGTGCTGATCTTAAAAACAATACCCTTCCTAGGTTCAAAAAAACGTATTTTGTTTTATTGATATTCGCTTAAGTCGAGAGAAGAAAAATTGTGGTTCATATTTTGAAGTGGATCGATTAATGAAAAAAAAACTATCTTCTATTAACTTTAACTGATTATTTTCTTTTTCCTCTTTCCCTATTAAACCATCAAGTCTCGCAATATTTTCGAAGGACTGTGTTTGCCGTCATCTTGCTCTATAGAAGATGTGAAACTTTTAGTAAAATTCGCTCAACATGATTTAGAAACAAGGAGTATTCAAATACTTAAAGTGCTGACGCCTACAAACCCGCATTATAATTTATATCAAGATAAGATTTTTATAATTGTAGTGTAAGTAGTACAAAGTCATCGCCATACATAGGGCAATAATTACAATGTAAAAATTCATTACAGAGTTGTAACATCGATTGTTTCTCTGCTGATTTTAAGCGGTACATTGTACGAGATCTACTTAAGAAGACGTTTACAAAGCGCTTTACATTTAAAAAATAAAGATATGATGAATAATAGTGAAGCGTCTTCGGGTATAGGGTACGCTTCATCTTCCGATTATGGCGATTCGGTAGCCAATGTGTCGGAACATAAGGAGGACAACTTAAAGAAAACTACAAATGTCATTTTAAATTTACCACAAATGAATAATAAATCGATGGAGAGAAGCAATAATGAGACGGATGAATATTCAGAAAATGATCTACAAGAACCGAAAAAATTGAGCGTTTATATGGAGTTGTTGTTATCATTTTCGGTTATTACGAATGTCAAGGCGATATGTGATGGTAAAGTAGGTGCCGATACATTGGCATCAATACACGGCCTAAGAGCCATTTCGATGGGTTGGGTAATAATGGGTCATACGTCTTTGGTTATATATAACTACTCGCAAAATTTGGAATTACGTACAGAAGTGCAAACAGGTTTCCTATACAAGATCATTTCCAATGCTCCGTTCAGTGTGGATACGTTCTTTTTCATAAGTGGCTGTTTAGTCTCATATTTATATTTTCGTACCGATGCTAAAGGCAAATTGAATAAGTTGTCTTCGAATAATGAAGTGGGACGTTGTGCAGGTCACTTTTTCGGTTTGATTATATACCGTTTTTTGAGGTTGGTTTTTGGAATTTAAAAAATTCTCACAGAAACTGTTGATTTATCAATTTTTTGGATGTATTTTACAGGTTAACAGCACCTTATTTGTTAGTTTTGGGCTTGGTACAAATAACACACAGTTATTGGGAGGCTACATCCATCTTTGAAATGAGCACTCCGGATCATTTAACATGCTCTCAATATTGGTGGCGTAATTTACTCTACATCAATACTCTGTTCCCTATAAATGAAATGGTACTTTATAAGATTTTTATTCTTCCCACATTACAATGGACAGTAGGATATTAAGAGTGTCTTTCTGTGTGCAATACTTAATCGATATAATCAATCCCAAATTTTCAAATAATGAGCTGATATTTTGTACAGATACTTTTAGTTTCTGCGTGCACGTTCCTATTTGGGCGAAATTGGTTGGAAGTTACGCCTTCATTAGACAAAAATCCATCATCTGTCATTTACAAACTCCCTTAAATAATTAATTTAGTTGTACTAGTAAACACTGATTGAGACGTTGCCATATAAGACATTTCGAGGAATATCATTATATGGAAGTGGGTTCTAAAAATAATTCGATCGGGCCAATTATTAAACTATTTAACGATCCTCCACTAAATTTTGTCAAAACATCTTAAGAACTAAGAATTTTCGCCATATAAAGACTTCCATACCAATGGGACCTTATTTGGTGAGGAGTTGTAAAAATAGTTTAGTTTAGTTTCATTTTCAATAGTGTTCTTCTCTGGGTCAATACATTTCAAATTTGGCCCAAGTCCAAGTTAATTTTCTTACTTGTATTTTATTTTTATTTTTTTTTCTAGTGCATGGCATGGAGTTGGTATTTGGCCAATGATACACAATTCTATATTGTCGGTGCTATTATATTGATAGTTGGTGTGCGTCATTTTAAAATATCTGCTATTACGACTTGTGTGTTGTTGGTATTATCTTGGATTATTACGGCCACTATAGCCTTCAGTAATAACCATCGTCCCAACATTGATGATCCATTTGCTTTGTTTGATAAAATCTATGATAAGCCCTGGACCCGTTCAGGTCCATACCTGATTGGTATGGCAGTTGGCTGGATTCTATTTCGTACCAATTGTAAAATCCGTTTACCACGCTTAGCAGTAGTAACAGCTTGGGTCGTTTCCTGTTTAAATTTATTAATTTTAGTATTTGGTTTGCATAGTGCAGACTATTCACAATTTACAGCAGCCTTATACAGCTCCTTGAGCCACTCAACGTGGGCTTTATCTTTAGCATGGATAACAATTGCCTGTTCAACCGGTTATGGTGGTTACATAAACAATCTATTGTCTGCTCCTTTTATGTATCCATTTTCGCGGGTCACCTATTGTGCTTATCTGGTGCATCCACTTATTATACGTTCAGTGGCCATGAATACAGATGCGCCTCTACATTTAGGTAGTGACTTAATGGTAAGAGACTATATTGAAATAACTGAATCTCCATTATCAAATAACGATTTTTCATTTTCTAGGCCATCTATTATTTGGGCATGTTTATGGCCTCGTATTTACTAGCTTTTGTGATATCGGTGTCATTTGAAGCTCCCGTAGTAACAATGTTGAAAATTTTATCACCTAGTCGAAAAAAAACTCTGGCCTAAATTATTGAATGATTTTCTTATTTAACACTCTTATGTAAATACTTATTTGATAAATTAGTTTTAAGAAACAACTGCTATTTAAATTTAAATTTATGCTTATATTTAATATGTTTATGCTTTCAAAGACTCTAAGTTATCCAATTTTACCTATAAGTAATTCTTCTTATATTATATAGATATGTAAATAAAAAAATAAGTATGTGCATAACTTTGTAAAACTTTAAAAAAAGAACAATAAATTTGGTAATAAATGGTGAAAATAAAAATGAAGTCGATTAAACAATAGTTAGACAATAGTTAGGGGGCACACACACGTTTAGGAAAAGCATTCTCTTACAAATTTCTATAACTATCCCACAAAATATAGAAGTAAAAAAAAACAATTTGAAAAAGAATTTAAATAATAACAAATCTAAACTTTTTTAATAAAAAGGCCACTTAAAGGAAGAGGTTCTCCTAAAAAACTTAATAGTAACACTACAGCTATGCATTTTAAAATATTTTCTTGTTAATTATATATATAAAAATGCTAAAAATAAATTGAAAATGAAAGCTCACAGGTAATGTACGTTGAAGTTGTGATGTTGATTGAATAAAATTGTAAATTTATTTACAATGTATCATAATAATAAATAAATAAATAATAAAAATTTATTTCACAATTTTTTCCTACACCACTAGCATTTTAACGAACAATTTTTTGGGGGCACAATGCAATTCTATTTCACTAATTGCACAATTTTTACGTTTAATTTAATTATTTTCACATTATTAAATGATTTTACACTTTACACTTTCTGTTACATTAATATAACTCTAATTTGATTTAAAAATGGATTTTATTAAAGTTTTTTCATAATTTTCACTAAAACACATTTTTTCACAAATGGCAACTGCACACAAGATTAAACAAGACTGTGATGAAATATTTTCATTTTGTGGTGAAATAAATGAAGATTGCTTAAAGACTTGAACCAACACAGTGGAACGTATGGAAATTTGTGAAATACTTGAAATTTCTTTTTCTCAAGATGGCGTATAAAACCAACGGTACAAAAATGAAGTTGTCGGTTTTTTCACCGTTTCCTTTATAAACAATGAACAGAGGTGAAATAAATAATAAATGCTTATTTGAAGACATAAACCAATCGAAAGGAACGATATGGAAGTAAAGTCAATTGTAAGTCAATTGTAATATATTGAGAGGATATATGTGCTTCTTCTTAATTTTTAGAATTTCTTTACATGACTATTATCAAAGAACGTTTAATTAATTAAATGGAAAACCGGCATATATTTTATATACTTTTATAAATATTAAACTTTATTATTGTTCACTATAAAAGCAATTCTCTTAAAAATAGCTTTTTTTCAACATATTATTGTACTAATTTATTGCAATTGTATTACTTTGTCTTTGCAAACTGAATTAGTCTCTTGTGTATAACAATTTATATTAACTTCACTCACATACATTCATTTTGCACGGACTTTCCCATTTTAAAGTAAATGTATACATTTTTATTTGCCATTTTAAAACAAATATTTTAATAAATTTATTTTTCATTTTTATGCAAACACTGTTCTTACAAATCACAACCGCGACAAATACTACATAAGACTGTGGTGAATTGCAAGAATTTGACTTAATGTGATGAAATAAGAAAGAAAAAAATTATTTATAAATTCAACAGACATACTGAGCGAGGAAGGCGGGAATTGTATTAAATTTTCGATAATATTATTAAAACATGTTTCCTTTATAAGCTTAAATATATTTAAATATAAACTTTACGTACAAATACTAAACAATTGTATAATTTTTTATACAATACAACATATTATTTTAAATAGATTTTATTTAAATATAAAAATTTATCTAAAAGAGCGTTTATTGTTCATATCTATAAAATGTTATCAATGTTGTACATTTAAATGCATTTTGTGGAATAAATAAAAAAAATATTGAAAATTTCAATACATTTTAGTCTAATTTTTTGCCTTTTGCAGGCTTAGCAATGGCCACTGTGCCTTCAGTCTCCACTTCGTGTTCAACAGTGTCCATAATTTGTGCACCCAAATCGATACGATTTTTATCCACCGGATATAACCAACGCTGATACAAATATATAAGAAACACAACATCATCACGTAGGCAAGCCACCCGATGTGCTGTAGGCATGGTAATAATGAAAGCAAAGAAATCGTCGATAAATGTATTGAATGCTTTATACATAAAAGCACGCCACGGTAGAGCGGCCACCGATTTCAATTTATAGTTAACAAACAGTTGTGGTAACATGAAGAGGAAACCAAAAGCGTAGACACCATTTACCAACGAATTAATGGTCCATGAATACCAGCTGCGATGCGGTTGATAGAGTAACGAATAAATAGCACCGGCCGCACACAGAGGATACAATATGTAACTGAGGTAACGCATACCCTGCTTGTCGAATTCCTCAGTTTCTTGCTCGGCTTTGCCCCGCCTAGATTTGTTCAACAAATCATGATTCTCAATTTGTTTCAGTGCTCCACTCAATGTGAAGCTAATCTTTAGAATTTTTTTACATTTCCACAATTCGATGAGAACGCCAACACCAGCCGGCACCAGCACCAATAATGACGTTTTCTCATCCATTAAATATAAAAATATAACAATTTGTGAGAAAGCTCGCCACATAATGGTGCGACTGGACAAGCCCTCATACGTCTTCTTTTTACGCCAAAAGGCAATGTCATTTTTGAAGGATAGGAAATCAAATAGCATCTAAAATTATAGGAATCCTTAATAACCTTTTATGCATTATGGTTCAAGTTTAACCTTAACTTACATGAATACTGGCCACAAATATGGTGATTAACAGTAAATATAAATTGGTATCGGAGAAGAGAGATTTTAATTCGTCCACTTCTTGTTTAGGTAGACCAGCTGCTTCCATAGTTATCATAGCATGCTCCACCAACAGCATAAGGCGTAGCTTACCTATGCCAATGGGCCGGTAATAAAAATTTATGCTAAACGTTTCCATCTCTTTATTAACCAACGTCAAATCTTTGCGGCGTGTTTTAAAAAAATCCGTTTTCAAAATGGGCATAATTTGTTTTTTTTGATTCACTTGAACCATGTTACTTAGTTCTGGTGGTAAATCACGCTCCGACAACGATATGTCATCAGTTAACATGGTTACATGCACCTCAGACATTATATGCGTTTGAGGTTTTCTTATGGACGGCACAGACTTATGTTCTCTATTGAATTTCTTCAAAAAAATGAAATATTAACAAGTATATACATTTAAATATATTCCCAACACATACATTTCCATCACTTAACAATTTAAAGGTTTCCGCTATGGGTTCTATCCATTGTGTTATAGGGACGGTATGTACAAGTGTGTTACCACTGCTACGTTTTAAAGTTTTCCATTCCATTGGTTGGCCGTCTTCGGCCAATACCATTTGCATATATAAGGTACCATTTCGTTTGGTACGACTTGGTATAGTTATTAAATATTCTTTATGAAAATCATGCCAATAATCAAAATCTTTTACTATATCAACACGTTCCACTTCTGTGGCTAAAGGATTTAAGATAGTGGACGTGTACAAAGCCATTTGCATACGTGGTTTATTAGTTAGGAACGTATGGTAACAGGGCACGTCAGTACATTTAAGCGTAGAAAATAATTGTGCCATCATCCACATAGAGTGGGCGCTATATCCTAAAAAGGCCACACCCAGTATTGTAGTGATTGAGGGAAATGACATATTCACACCCTTTCTTTTAATATTCGTTTCACTAAAATTATCCGGTATTTTTTACTAAACCTAAATAGAAAGTTTTCTTATGTAGAATAAAACAACTGTTTGCCGAGGTGAGTTGCTTCTTCTTTTATGCAGCCAGCAATTATAGCAAATTAACATCTTATGAAAATATTGTTCTTTTTCAATAAACAAAAAGGTCATTTATTAAAAAATTTAGATATTATTCATAAATAAAGTTATTCAAGATGAGTTTTTTCTATTCTTGATGAACTTTTGTTGCATTTTAATCAAAAATTAAGTAATTTAAGTATTATTTTTTAAAATAATAGTCTGTTTTTATTAGGTATGTTTAGAGACATAATAAAAGAACATTTTTTGGATTTAATAAATCCACCAGCTAATTAATGACTTCATAAATTGTATTTAATTTAATATTACTGCTAATAATTTAAAACTGTTTTGTTGAATAATAAAATATAATTCTTCAAGATTACTGTAAATTGCTGTTCTTCTTCTGTCGAAACAATCACTTTAAAATGTTAACTTTACATAATATTATACAATTTTAAGCAGTACGTAAATTGTTTATATGTAAATTAATGAAAATTTCTTGTTAATCAACTTTATTCAAATAATTTTTAAACTTTTATATATTTCTTCTTAATAAATGAAAGCAATTCTTATCATATAAACATAATGAAGGTGCATAATGCGTTCAGAAGTAAAATCTAAATGAAATACTTGATTGAAGAGATTATTTTTAAGCATTCCGTATGCCTAAAGCTTGTTCGAGTTCGGCACGTTTTTGATTAACTTTTGTAAAGAAATAACGTGATACCGCCTCATGTGTCCAAGGTTGATAATAAAATTCTGCACGACGTTCCTCTTCAGGATTACCAACAACATCAGTCATAGCCTTAAAATGTAATAAATTTATAAAGATTATATTATAATTATAAAAATTCCATTTTCAAGTGATATAAAAATGTCACCTTCAAGTCCCTTGTCTGACTTACTATCCAACGCTGTATGAATGTTTGAGGATCTTTGGCAAAACTAAGGAAAAACTCTCGATTGGTTTTCATTTGATTGATTGTATCCACCGTTTCGTGTATCTTAGCATCCAGACTTTGTATCTCCTGCTGGCTGGCCGTACTGTGCATGAAATTGTTCATTTGATTCTTTAAAGTGTCATCTACCTCAACATCAATATCATAACAGGCGGTTTGTTTATTTTCCGCTCCACTCTCTATAAAATGATTGATTACAATGGGATCTGGTGGATGCAGCAACGGATTAAGACGTTGCGGTATTTCAGCAAATTTCATGCGCTGACAACCGAATATCTGTTCCAAGTATTTGTCACAGTTAATGTACTCTCTTTCATGCGAGTCTTGCAATTTATGCGTTTTTATATACTGCCACAGAGCCGAAATGATGACAGGACGTGTTTGTGTATGAACACCCAGTAACCGGGCCAACCGTGGATCCAATTTAAATTGCAAAGGTTGATAATCCAACAGTAATAATATGGTACAACGTACATTACGATCGCCTGGCCGTTTAACTTGGAAGCCATCTGTCTCCTGCGTCGTATGAGTTCTATGCCATTCCACCAAATGATTGTCAGGACCATACAATTCTTTGTCCAATTCGATTACCAGTGATTTGAAAAAGGAAGAAAATTTCCTTTTTATCTTTATATTGGGATCACCTTTACCATCCTCCAATAAACGACCTTCCACTCTCAGCTCCCACGACGCTACAGAACCGTCTTCGCCCTCACTGTTTGGCTCTTTGCTGGGATAGAATGTATTTGAAATGAATATGCGCAATTTGCGTTTTTGTTTCATTGGCCGTTTTAAAGCTTCTTGTATATCCAAACGTTTGCGCATTATAGTAGCGTCCAATTTCCTTTCGAACGTCAACAAATCCATGTAGGCCTGAGATTCGGGCACCAAGTCACGCACTTTTTGCGGCAATATTTTATCGGCCAGTTTTTTTTTCTTTTTGGCATTCACGAAATCGCTCTTATTTTGAGGATTACTAATACTGCGAGATTCCCCGGAACGTTTACCACCACCGCCAGAACCACTGCCACGTAAGCCACTTTGAAATCCCGGTTGTGCGGCACGTTGATGTATTGGTCCACCTGGAGAAGGGGCTGCTCCTGCTACAGGCTGTGGATTATTGGGATGTAAAGGAAATCCACGTTGCTTAAAGAAAATAAATCAATCAATTGTTATTGAAATTCAAAAATCACAATCAAGGCATTCTTACAGGAAAGCCTTGTCCAGCTGCATAGGGACGCATACCCGCTGTTTGTGGAGGTGGTGGTGGTTGATATCGTGGTTGTCCGGGCACTGGAGATTGTCCTGGTTGACCAGGAGCAAATCTTTGTGACATTTTTCTTTATTTAATTTCAATAAACGTACAAAAAAGCGAAAAATTCTCAATGAATGTGCACAAGATGCAAAGTTTTCGTTTGCTTTAATGGTGGTGAATATGACGCCATTTATAATTATTCACAATAGTGTAGTATCACAATATGCAAATATTAATGGTAGAAGTGAGCAAGTCAAGAGCGACAAAAAAATTTCATTACTTATTTCTAATGAATCATTAATAATTCATTAATTTAATAATATATTTGGAGGTCTCTGGTTGAAATGCAGTATTAAAATCATTTTTTAAGTAAAATTGAACTTTTTCCCGATGCTTCGGTTAAGTTTATTAAAATTGGCAACACTGTACTTCATAATGCTTTTACTTGGGCTTTATGCTGGAATTCAACACATACAATGATTTGTTGTTTTCATAGCTAAAGTGAAAGAAGAACAAGAAAGATTTTTGCAAAAACAATACTATTTACCGGTTAATTTATTTTTGCACACTTGAACGCAATAATTTTAATTTTTATTCATAAAAAATGTCTGAACAATGGTGTGTGGAGAAATTGGAAAATTTGAAAATCAAAGAAAATCGTTTAAATACGTTATCAGAAATAAGGCGTCGCCTAAACGAGTCGTCTAACTTGGAGACCAAAGTCACCAATCGTTTGTTAAGCTCTAGTGAGTTGTACGATTGCTTGGAGGAGGATGCCCAAGAACCCACCGCCAATGGTGAAAGACCATTGGATTTGGTCAGCGATATATTGAGCATTTGTATGGCCAATTTGAGTTTGAAACAAAGCGACTTGCCGCGTTTGCTGCAAAGATCTCTAAGGCACAAGAAACCCCATATCAGATCGTTGGCTTTGAATACCATACTTAAAGAGCTGAAAAGTGAAATGCAAGATGAACAGACGGTAAACAGTAATGTGGTACTGTCCGATGAGTTGCTGTTGCATATTTTGAAAGCCTTGCAAGAGCCAGAGATTCAGGTGGGAAATCCAGCAGTAAATATTTTATTGCTAGTATTGGAAACACGTTTACTGGAGACCTGGGTAAGGGATGCTCTAATGGAGGCATTGCGTCAGAATGAAATTATCAAGTGTCGCGTGTATGAATTGGCCGTAGGTTTGGCCAAATACTCGTCCAACACTTTACAAAAAGTCGAATTCATTTTGGATCATGCTTTAAGTCAATTGGATAATGATGATATATTGCTGCAAGTAAATGTCTTGGAAATTATGGTTTCTCTGGCTAAACAGAATCATGGTTTGTTGTATTTGGAGAAGCGTCAAGTATTCGATGTAATCAGTAAACGGGTGGAAAATATTGATAATAATCCCATGGATCGTTTGCTTGTGCCCGGTATAATGAAATTCTTTGGAAAGATTGCCAGCGTTCATCCAGAAATAACCATTGTTGAGTATCCACAAATCGTGCAATGTCTGTTTGAATGCTTTCAAAACAGAGACGTCAACATTTTACCAACGGCCTTCGATACAATGGGTGAGATTTTGTGTGGAGGAGATGGGGAAAAAAAAGAGGAAGAATATTTTCACAAACGAGATTTTCTTTACAGTAAATTTAACTTCAACTAAACAAGGTATCACCTTGATGGACTCGCATTATAATAAACCGTTAAAACAGTTTTTGGAAGAATTTCAAACACTTTTGAAAAATCTGTCAACCGACCTTAAGAAAAGAGCTTTAGATAGCTTAGCTATGATTTTTACAAAGGAAGGTGCTCCGGAAATCAGGTAAAGGATTGCTTTTCTAAATATATAACAACTCTAATTACATGATAGTACTTCAAAGAGTTAAGAGTTTGAAAAGGAAGATTTCAAAGTCTTTAAAAGAATGATACTTTAAAGCTTAACCGTTACATTTTATTTTCGAAATGTTGTTCTTTTCAGTTCAATTTTGCAACAATGGTTCAATCATGTGAGTGGCAACACCTTTAATTTACAATTTCTCTTCGACTACTGTTCCAATCCCTTTCCCGACTTGAAAATTGCCTGCTTGCATGTAATACGTGCTTTGTGTTTACATGATTGGGGCATTCAAGCTTTGAAAAATACTGGCGGCTTATTGGAATTTCTGTTGGATCGTAAGATGGAATTCGACAAAGAGGCTAAATATGCCAAATATTGTGTGGTGCAATTGTTGGCCGATAGTAACTGTTTCGATGTGGTTACTAATGGGAATTTACGTACTTACGTCAATGAAGGGCCGTACTTTATAGAGAGCATTGTGGACATTGCCACTGAGGGTAATTAAAGAGACTTCAAGCCTACCGAGTAAGAAGAGCATTTACTGCAACCACTTTACAAGACTTGTGTGAATATTTTATATATGTATTACAAAGTTCATTTTTTTTTTGATGGGAAATAAATTTTAAGAAAAACTTGGTGAGTTTTTCATTTTATTGTTTTTTCAATATTTGTACAATAATTACTCAGTCTTAGTCTTTGATTTGAATATATATAATTTGTAAGGTCAAGAATATATATAACTTGTAGGGTCTCTGACACCTCTTGGTGGGCGTGCAAATGGACTGACAAACTGCTCATTTTATATGGACGGTATATAAGACAAAATTTTACTTGAGCAAAATGTTATATACCTTCGATAACTATATACAAACTGTGGGCGTGGCAGGAACGCCCGCGAGTAGTGTATACATTATGTATCAAGTTCTACTCTAAGCCAAATTATGGCTTTTTGAGGGTGTATATGTTATTCGACCACGCCCATTTTTGTCATCGATCGATTTACTGTTTGTATATATTTGTATCAAATTTTCACTTCATACATAAATTTTTGTGGCTGTTGAATACATTTTTGTTGATTATGGGCGTGGAACTGACTTGAAAAATTTCGAAGCAAAATTTCAGCATAATATGACTGAATATGTACCAAGAACAGACGAACACAGGGATCGATTCAGATTTTGAAGTCGATTTCGGATGCCTGCCTTTTGGTTCTGCAAACGGAATAAAGAATTCAGTGTAACCAAACTATTTTACTTGGGGGGAAGTTTCCTTTGAAACACATACAAACCTATCGAGAGCACATGTACGCTAAGACATACAACTTGTATGGAGTATAATATCAGGGAATATATAACGGTAACTGCCAGATTTATGAGCCAGGGGAGTATAAAAACGAAATAAGATATTACACCCAGTCAAGTACGCAAGCAATACAAAAACAACACAAAAACAAAGAAAAAACATAGGAAGAGATTGTAGAAGAAAGCAAGAACTAAAGCATCTTCCACCATTTTCTTTTTCGGAAGGAAAAAACGCAATAAAATGAAGGCGCTTATAATAAAAAAGTGATTACTTTGGCAATTCGACGTGCATATAACTGATATTTTGCGGCTCAATGAAATTCACATAAAAATCATTGTCTTGTCATAAGTTTTCTTTTTTTTCATCCTTTAGCTTTCTCCCTCTCTCTCTCTCTCTCTCTCATACCCCTTATTTCGTTTATACTTTATTAAGGCACGTAAATTTTGCTGCTGCTGCTACTAAAGAAAACGTTCAAAGAATTGGCATTTTATTGCCCGAGAAATTTGTATAAAAAGCAAAAAAACTGGTATGTCGATAATAAATGGTGTTATATTACAATTTGGTACCAAGAAGATGATGAAGAAGAAGAGTTCGGGGAGGAGGAATATATAAGAATATAAAAATAAATGATAAAAGAGAAAATTGAACAATTTTCCATTTATTTGAGTTAAGGTGTCAATGAGAGTAGATGGGGCGATAAATTTCTATTAAAACATAGAATTACAACAACAACAACAACAAGACCACACTTACACTATACATTCTATTAAAGCACTGTAAGTAGGTGCATATCATATATAAATGTAAATATCGGAAAATTCCAAAAGTTCTTCTCATTGATTGCTTCCATGCAACGTTGCATGCGATAAATTGATGATTTGTTCATTAAAATAAAGCAAGTCCTTGTGTCACAAATACACACACACACATAAATATCCCTGTGGTAGTATTTTAAAAGAACTCTCACCTCCATTACTAAATTAAACACTAATAGCATCAAATTTATCATTTCAAGAAATGACAAAAAAACTATATAAAAAAAACTACCCAACTATTAATTTAAAAAAAATGTTGGTATATGTGTACAGTCTAAATATAATATCACTATAAATTCAATAAATAAAAAACTTAAGTGATGTATTTTTGTTTTGTTTTTTCAGTTTTTTGTTTTTTGCACTCTGGGGTAGATTAACATCATCCTTAAACGAAAAGACGTTAATTATAATTTGTTGTTGTTATTGGTGGTGCTGCTATATAATCATCATTACAGCAAAAGATGTGTGAAGATATTAGTATAAATAAAAAATAAAAATAAAAAAAAAACCAAGAGGGAAACAAACAATTCTGGAGCCATTACAAAGTAGCGCGCCAGCAAGGTATTCAGCCTTAAGGCATTTCCGCTTTATTATAAAGATTAAAGTGTTTTTTCCTTTTTGTTGTTATTGTTGTTGGTTTTTGTTTTTGTTTTTGCTTTTGTTTTTGTTTTTGTTGTCTTCCCATCACATTTGTTGATTACCTTTAAACGGAACCGCACAGAAGCTTTTCAGGGTTTCTAGTAATTAGTTGGTTGAATTTTTTTTGTCTTCTGTTTATTGTTGTTGTTGTTGTTATTGTCTTTATTGTAACAATTGGCTGTATGTTGACATCTTAATACTTTTGCTTTGCGGAAGATGGCCTGAACCGAAACCCAAGAACTCTCGGCTTTTTTTGAACTGCTCTCTACTCTCATTCACTTAATAAAACCCACTCTGAGTGGAAAACACATTAACAGCCTTAAGCATTGTAAAGATGATATATTACATAGGAATCAAAAAAAAAGGAGAAGTAAAAAATTTAATTCTGGCTGCGGCCATATCTTAAATACCCTTCACTACTGTTTATAAAAAGTGGGCGTGGCAAATACTCAGGTTACGCCCTCTAATAATCTATGTATTACATATCAGTTTGAAAGTTGAGTTTAACGCTGAATACGATTTTTGTAAATTGTGGGCGTGGCTCGAATCCGACTATATATATATATGCCTTATAATAGTGTATGTAATACATATCAACGTATACGTCGGATTCAGCATGAAAAGTTTTTATTTTTGTAAATTGTGGGCGTGCCTGTTATCCTACTAGCCCATTTTTTATAGCGAAATATTGACATGTCAACTATATTTAAACTTTAGATCTTTATTGTGATGATCGTGAGAGATTTTTATGAATTGTGGGAGTGTCTTCCCAACCAATTTCGCTTAATTCAAATTCTAATCCACGTTCGGAAATTGAAAGAGTATGTATGACATTTTTCAATATTTTAAAATTGACGGCCAGGACATTGCCAACAATAAATGGAATCTCGGACGTACGGACGGATATATTCAAATGAATTCAAATTTTGATACTATTGGTCTACGATGCCTCCCTATTGGTGTTGCCAACAGCATAAGAAACTTAGTATACCCTCCGTTTATTATGGACAAATATAAAAGAAGAAGAAGAAGAACAGAAACAGCAAAAATATCCAAAAAGTGTAGCGAATGAATTCATTTATGATCAGATTTACATCTTTGGGGTAAAAATTAATGAACAAATGTTTATACGCACATGTATGTATACATTTAACAGCTTCTGAGTGTATGTATGCATGTTTGTATAAAGAGGTGTTTTTCTTTAATACATAATGTTGCTTAAGTACAAATGGAGCAATTGTGCAAAGTAGTTAAATGTAAAGAGGGTCTGAGCAAACATTTAATGTATTATACGTATGTTATAACAACAACAACAATAATAATAACAATAAAAAAAGCATTAAGATTTTACATAAAGAAAAATCTTTTTTAATTTGATTAATACACCAAATGAATCCACCCGGACCCCGTCCTTAATGATGAGAAAAATCATTTTTATATTATTTGTTTTACATACAACAACAGCAACAACAACAATACTAACAATAATAAACCGTTTATACTAGAAAGCAAGCAAGCTTTACTTTTAAATGCACATTAGCGTAGAGTGCCAAACAATGCCGCAAGCTAAGGTGTGTTGCATGCTACACCGCAAAGAACTCAAACAGAGTATGTGTGAGTGAGAGAGAGAGAGAGGGGAGTGAGAAAGGTAAGAATGGCACCTGTATGTTTAGTTAGTTGTTTTTTTATTACACCAACAACAACAACAATAATAATAATATGCAATAATAAAACTAAAAACGCCTTCTCTTTCTCACACTTTTAATAAATAAATATATATTGTGGTGGCAGTGGTGGCAGCGACATGTTTAGCTATAATATAATTACAAAAGTCATTACGCGACATCACACATTCAACACAATTTAGTTGATGGAGTATTTATTTGTGCACCCATAACATACATACATGCACACATGTATAGACACAGGTACTTGTATTTATTTACATTTTTTTTTCTTTTTCTTTCATTTTTAATGTCATTTAAACAAACGCCATTTAATATATATATATTTTTTTGTTATTGTAGGTCCCTGAACTTTATAGAGTAGCTACGGAGCTGAGGTTGAAGGAATTTTAATTTGCCTTTATACGGAAGAGAAATAACAATGGCGAAGGACTTCAGGGTTTCAATTAATTTTTATTGTTATTGTTATGATTTAGTAAAAAAATTTAAAACGAATTGTTTATTATGTATTTAGTTGAAGGAATAAAATTCTACAAAAAATTTCTCATATTTCGGTTTTTATTGCCCTGTAAGCGTTTCTTTGGACCTGGATACCAACCTGCTTGCAAAAGCTATCACTATTTCTGCCAAGTTTGGAAGTGATTTCACAATTGTTGCAATCAGAGTAATGATTTTTACACATGTATATATACTGACACAGATAGCTATGATTAGATGGACTCAGTATTCAGTGCTGGTTCAGCATACATATACTTTACTGGGTCTCCGCCGCCTCCCTCTGGGCATTACAAACGTTTTCATTAAGTGATGTCCAATCTCATTTATATATAAAATACACTTTATTCCTGGAAACTTTAAATTTGCCAAAGTTTCTTACAGTCACACAAAATAGATCAGATGTAAAGGGTTGAGATATACAAACCCCTTTTTAGCTACTGTGGCGGAGCATGATTACCAGAAAAAATCTGTTATACATATTCATACATCATGTGCTAATGTTATACAAATAGTTGTAATTACTTATAATACTTTGTAATAATAACTGTTATACAAATAATTAAAGAGACATTTATAAGCATTTTCTTAAAAGCTTTTGCAGCCTCTCACAGAGTAGGAAAAAAAAACTGTATAATCAAAAAATCCGACACATACGTTATGCATTTTGCCCAAATGTCCTTTGAGACTACAACACAATACACGGAACCCCGTAAAAGCTGTAATCTTACATCACTATCAGCATAAGGCGAGTAAGTTAAGAGTGAAACTAAAAGTGTGTCAAGGATTTCTTGCGTAAATAACAAATTTTACGCCTACTTTTTTGTTTGAGGATAAGCGCAAAACACTATTATACAGAATGTAAGCGTTTTGCTAGAGGCAAAGCAGCCAATCAACCACCCCCACCTCAAAATAATACCATTCACACAACAAACATCCATATGCTAGGTAGTGAGGTGATAAATGTGAAAAAATGGAAGGGAAGAAAGTATGATTTACATAAATTTAACACGCTACCAGGATTTTCTTGACACAAATTAAAGGATTATTATGATTGTTATCATTCTCGTAAGCATTCTCTCTTTCTACGGTTACTTCATAACTTATCTGATTATTATTTACTTTGTGATATGAAAACAAGTAAGAAAACTAAATTCGAGCTGCACCAAATTCTAAATACCCTCTACATGTACATACAAATAGTGGGCGTGGCAAGTACATGATGTATTACATATCATCTTGCAAGTCGAGTTTTACGCTGAGTATGGTTTTTTGTAAAATGTGGGCGCATCTGTTATCCGATCACGCCCCTTTTTGGTACACAGATGATTACCAAAAAGAAGCGTGGGGTAATTATTAATGTCTGTATCAAATTTGAACTTCATGCCTAAATTTTTGTGGCAGATAAATATAGTTTCATCGATTGTGGGCGTGTCTGTTATCCAACCATGCCCATTTTTGACACTTCGATGGATGGGGTAATTATGTAAATCAAATTCTCACTTTTTGTGGCACATATATGTGGGAATTTCTGTCGACTGTGGGCGTGGATCTTGACTCATTTTGCCCCATTTAAATAGTGCAAAAGATATGTACAATATTTCAGTTCAATATGTCAAAAATTTACTACTGTGTAGCTGCTTACAACCGACAGACATACGGACGTACGGACATACGTATCTAGTTTGATTAAGTTTTTGATGCCGATCAAGAATATATATACTTTATAGAGTCTCTGCGTGTTGTAAATGGAATAATAAACTTAGTAAAAGCCTCATATTTTATGTGGAAGGTATAAAAAAAGAAAGATTGGTGGTTGTTTTGTGGTTGCTCTGGTGTATGGCGGTAAGGCCACACACTTTAATCAATCGTTGACGATTTGTCGGCTTAACAGGGTTTTTACAACTATCGCCTAAACGCCACACTCACATAAACATTTATATTTTGGATTGAGTTTGAAGTGTAGGGCTGTTGTTTCATTTGTTTGTTATAACTTGCATGATAAATGCTGTTGTTGCTCTTTTGGTAAATCACAACAAAAATCAAAATATAAACAAGCAACCCTCTAAAGCTCTTTTTAATAATCATTCCCACCGTACTTAACGCAACACAACACAAAAAGAAGGAAATTTGATGACTTTAACATTGTTAAGATCGTAACAGGATGAATATTTATGGTAAGTGTATGTGTGTGTTTATGGGTGTGTGTTTGTGTTATGTGTCATAACCCCAGTCACACTTTATTCTTCTCTTATTGTGATTGCATTTTTATTTCGCAACGTTTATGTTGTTGCTTTATATAATTTTAATCACGAGGTTTCATCAATTTGTAAAATAAAGTTTTTATTTACTGTATGTGCGTGTGTGTTCACTCTTGTTGTATTGTATATGCATGTGCATATATGGGTGGCTGTTACTGTTTTATTGATGCAATTTTTGTTTTATTTTTGAGATCATCATGTTTTTTTGTTTTATTTTCTGTTTTGTTTCGTGTTGTGTGTTATGTGTTATGTGGGTAATACGATGTTATCACAACAAGTTTTATCCGCTTTGTTTGAACATTTTACAACTCTTCAATCTGCTCTGCATCCTCTTCTATTCTATGTTTATCTTCTTATCTTAATGTTTCATTTTTATTATTAAAGGTCGCGTGCGTTTTGTTTTTAACTGATCTTCGATAAAACTTTTGCCAAACAATCGAAAGAAAGAAAATCATATTTCGTAATAAATTTATTCAGATTACCATCCATCAACTATTAGGATATAAACATTTGTTATCTCTGTATGATTATCTTTTAACTGATTATGTGTGTTACGCTATAAGCTTTTATAGCATGCAATATAATTTTTATAAGGTGTAATATTTCTTGGTAGAATTTAATGAGTTCTCGTTTTAATGTAGTTGTTGGTTAATACAGTATAGTGTGGGTAATGAAAAACACATACATTCATGTATATGTAAAAGATTATACCAGAGATTAATAATCGCTAAATCAAAAGATTTTTTTTTAAATAATTATAATTATTCGTATTATATTAAAAACGTTAAAATATGAAGAATTATGATAAAAATATCGAAAATCGATTTATATGATGATGAAAAAATTAAAAAAAAAAATTTAAAACCGAAAAAATGAAATAAAAATATTCTAAATAAACCTCTAATATACTCTAACATCCACATAAAATAAACTTATTGTGGATGTTAGAAAGTTCCAACAAGTGTGGCTCGCCCACTTCTGATAATTACAAATGTCTGAAAAAAACAATATACCCGCACATCATTATGATGATGATGGGTAGAAAAGCGCCAAATTTTTGTTATCCAGTTCCATTATCCAATTTTTACAATATTATAGATTATAATTAGCAATATAATCAATTTTGTATAACAGTTAAAGATTTTTTTGAATAATATTTCTTCTTCTTCAAATTTTGTATAACAGTTAAGCTACTTATGCATGTATAACAGTTTGATCATATAGTTTTTGTAAATGTATATATATTTGTATGTATATAATATAAAATAAAAACTTTTGTATAACAGTTTTTTAGGTATAACAGTTTCATTTTATATATTATGTATTTTTGTAAATTTTATACAAATTTTATGATCCTTTTTATATAACAGTTTTTTTTTTTAGTATAACATTTTCGTTTTATAAATTAGGTACTTTCCTAGAGTGAATCATGATCAAAAAATAGCTAAATCGAAATGTTTGAAAAATTGTCTTGAACCACTTCCATAATTATGAGCACATATGTCATGTTCAGTTAATCGTTAACATTTTATACAAAAGAAAATACAATCAAAATTATTATAAAATTCATTGAACGCACATTTATCCTATGAAAGAGAATTATAACCAGTGATTTACACTAATTATGGCTTATGATAGATGCAGCTCACAGCAATCTGTTTTTTTTTTTTTTTTGGTGTACATGTTGGCAATTTATTTGATTGAGCACTTAATCATGTGTTGCTCACTATTGAAATGCTACAATTCATTTGATTGTAAAATCCACAAGAGAGAGAGAGAGGGGGAGAGAGAGAGAGATGGAGGGATAATGAGATATATATGTTATACACCAGCAGCTCTCACTAACTAACTAACTAACTAACTAACCATAGTAAGTAACTAACGAATGTATGATATATGTGAGTAGCATGAATAAAATTGCAAACCAGCCACTAAATAATACAAACACTATTATGTATTATGTGGAGATTATAAACCAATAATTGACCACTTAAGTGTCAAATTACACCAGTGTACAGCATACAGCATAAAGCGAGACAGAGAGGTATTGTAGAAGAACAATTGGAAATACAAACATTAACTAACCATAACCATGCCATTAGTAAACAACTAACAAAAATAAAAATCCTCTTGCATAAATGCTTGCAATTGTATAATAACAACAACAATAACAACAACAACAATAACCAACAAAGCAAATACTAAGTAAAAGATTATAGTGGTGCCTGCTCACAGTTATAAAATAATAATCAAGCTTAAACATGTTTCAGTTTCCTAAGCAAAATCTTATCAATGCTTCGAACATTGAATTTAAACAACAACACACATACAAGCACACATACAAGCCTTTAACTTTATTAGTAAGAAAAAAGAGTTGTTTTGTTGTTGTTGTTTTGTTTTTTTCTGCTCCAAAGAGAATTGATCCTGAGGGCACTAAAAAAGTCACACCATTAAGTGTTATGTAGGTAAAGACGTACCGGAGTAACCGGAGAGAGCGGTATTGTTTGGAACTAAAAAGAAACGGTTTATGTATAGTTAAAAGCTAATGGGAGAAGCCGTGTGCTCTTCATATTTGTTAAGCATAACCACAATTATTGTTAATAAAAAAAACAACAAAAAAAACAAGGCTCAGCAATAGCGAAGACAAACAATCAAATTGGGCATGACTATACGTCTTCCTCTTCCTATAAGCTAAGTGATGTTCTTCTACTTTTTCTTCTTCTTCTTCTTCTTCTTCTTCGGGTAGTACCTCTTAATCTTGTGTAATATAACATTTCAAGCTTAAATTGAATGAGTGGAGCATGGTTGTATGAGTTAGTTGGTTGGTGTGGTGAATTATAACACCTTTTTTCTTACTCTCCACCGCCTTAATAATAAGGATGCACTAAATAATTTATATCGTTTGTAACATGGAGATCTTTTAAAAGGTATATATTCTTAATCTAAAGCAATTTAGGTACAAGCGTCTGTCCATCTGCCGTATTGTTAAAAAGCTTAAGCTTCTAAAGCATGTAATTTTCAGCTGAAATGTGTTATAATTATATATTTATATTCTTGGAGCATGTAAATAATCTATAGCCATGCCCACAAGTAACAAAAATCTCTTACAGCCACACATTTAAAGCACATTTAGCAAAATCCGAATTTGGTACGCTTATACTCTATTCATTAAAAATCGACAGCCACGCCCACATTAGACAACAATTTACGAAAATGTAGCTACGAAATTTGCTACATCTTACTCATAAATGTGTTAAAAAATGGGCGTGGTAATACTTTATAACCAACATCGCCTACAATTTACACAAAAAAAAACCGATTTTGGTATAGAATTAAACGCATAGTATATCCAAGTTGTCGTCTCTACCATATATAAATTCTTGTTAATTGCTGATCCATGATCATGAAAATTAAGATGTGTTAGGTAGGTATGGTATGTTATTTGTGTTGTTGTTATTGACTCCCATTAGAGTTGGTTATAAAGAGGAAAAGAACATAACAACAGCTTACACGTTAATATACGGCAAATCAATTGAAAAGCATGAATAACCATCATAACAGGCAGTTGCTCTTATTGTTGTTATTGTAGCAGAACAGAACAGAACAGACAAACGGGCCACGAACTGTTTTGCAATGCTCTGCATGCTCATGTGGATCATACAGATAAAGATATTGTTGGCCTTGTGGACAACAACAATAATAATAATAATAACAACAACAACAGAAACAATGTTACAGCATTAAATAAACGGCTGCTGTGAATTTACACCACCAACCACCACCACCACACCACCATCATCATCAGCATCGTGAATATTTTGTTGGTACTTTAGTATGAAAGTGTTGTTGCACTCGTTATTCATTTTTGTTACTGGAGAGGTTCCGCTCCTCCCCAGATGATCTTTTTACTTGAACAACAACTATAACAACCACACCAACAATAAGCGCAAAGCTATTATTATGCTTAAGAGCTCATAAAATTCACGTTTACAATTCATTTATATATGCCCCGGAATGGTCCAACTAATAATCGTTTCCTTGATGATCTCTTGCTCTTTATCTCTCTCTCTCTCTCTCCCTCTTCTGGTTGGTTTAATATATCCTCTGGCATGCCATAGAAAGCACAATAACATTTTAACAATTTGTTGTTGTTATTGTTGTTGGTATTGTTGGTGTTGGTGTTGTATTGTGTAGTTTGTTTATGTGTTTGGTGGTGTACACGGATAATTGAGTTATCTTTGATCCTCAATTTACAGAAAAACAATAATAACAAGAATTTCAACTAAAGTTCTCGGCTCTTTTTATAGGAAAGGCAGAAAAATGAAACTAATTTGAGTTAACAGGCATACTGCAGCAAGACCCTTAAAGAATTTCCTCGTCTTCATCATCATCAACTTTTTATTGTTTTTTAAGAGTTGTTTTAAAAGATTTATTTATTTAGAATGATAACAAATAATTTTTTTTAACACTGTCTGTACGCTAGACCCGTACGTGATATAGAAAAAGATGAAAATACTTTGGAAAGATAAGAATTTTGTAGTAAAATAAAATACATAACCATTCGGTTAATAGTACAATATTATAAATATTAGTATAACAGTCGTATGAAGTTGTTATATATATAAAAAAAAAGAATAACAGTTTTATAAAATACGTAAAGAACCTTTAGACGTATAACAGTTTTTTAAAATATATAAAGCAATTATTTAAAAGTATAAAACTTTTATAAAGACACTTTTGAAGTATAACAGTTTTGTAAAATATGTAAGGACACACATTAGAAGTATAACAGTTTTATAAAATATTTAAAGAAACAGTTTTGTTTAAAATTTGGATAATTTAATATTTATTACAAAAACCTCGTATAACAGTTTCATAATTATATTATATAATTTTTTACTTTTTATTCAATGCCTTCTTTTGGGCGTTGCAAATGTTTGCACAAAGTGAAATATACCCTCCTCTACATATGTTGGTGCAACACTCTGTTAAAAGTATTATAATTGGTAATTTCTTTATATGTGCCAAACATGTTAATGGTTAGAAAGCATTTTATGTAGATAAAAGAAATTGGAGAGTGTTGTGTTTATTATAATTGAGAAAAATGTTGTATAACAGTTTTATTTTTAAAAAATATTTTTCATTAAAAATGTATAACCGCGTTCTTTATAAAAGAAATTTCATTGAAAATGTATAACAGTTTCAGAGTTAAGCAAAACTGTTATATGAGATGAATTCTGAAAATAATAAAATACATTAAATTGAAAAGAAGCCGGTGGCAGTTATTTAAACACCTGCATATTTTATAATTGTTGTTGTTGTTTCTATTTTGTTTTTCTCTTATTATTAATATTCTGTGATGAATTTTATTTACAACTCAACCCCAAAACAATTAATTGTTGTGGTTAATATTTCTTGGTTTCTGATTCGGTTCACGCATCATTCATCTAATCAACACTAGTAAATTATTTATTTCTGAATAGTGGGCGTGTTTTGGTTAATAATCGTAACATGTGTTTGCTATATACACTGATTAGCATAAATAAACCATAGACCACCATAAACCACTTGCTAAATATATTTGTTTTTCCTCTTCTAGGAAATAAAAATATTGAAACAGCTGTGGTGTGTAAGATTGTTGTATTGTTTGGCACGTTCCACTATATTTGTTTGGGCGTTATATGGGAATTATGTTTTGTAATAGGGTTATTTTTCGATTAGAAGTTAAATGAGTTCTAAAATCTTATTATGTATGTTATCTAAATATAACACTTTTTTTATAACAATTACAATTAATGTGTAAAAAGGCTCTTTATAATATTTGTAATGGAAAAGGTTATGTAAAGTATTACAAAATATAGCAAAACAGGGCATTACCCAAAACTGTTATAAAGTATAACAATATAACAGTTTTGTTTAAAAATATTTTAGTTCATATAACTGTTAACGGTATGTGAAAGAGACTAACTATTATACAGTATAACAGTTTTATTATATATATCGCTGTTATAATAAGAAAAGTCAGCAGCTCATAAAAATCTTATTTGTATATGTATAAAATACTTATCTTTTTAAAAACATTACAAATGATGAATAAATAATACACCATATAACAGTTATAGAGAAGTTTTACGTTTTATTTTTTAATATAATTTCATTGGGTTGCATATCTTATTATGTAATAATGTGATAATAGAGTCAGACTTAGTTTAGAAGTACTTTTGAGTTATTGCGTTTAATGATGTTGTTGTTGTTGTTGTTGTTGTAATCGGTAATTTATTTCATATCATATAATTTCGCTTTAGAAACATCAGATCTGCATTATTACACAATTTATAGGTATTAACATCTTCAAACGACATGTATACCAAAGCAAACCAAACCACCACCATCACCCAACGGCATAGACAAATTAAGCGAACAACGGAAGGAAAAAAATCACATTCAATAAGAAAAAAATCCTATTTTATTACTCACTTCGTAATGGTTAAATGGGTGTATAAATAAGCATTGTGGCTGTGGCTGAGACTCTAGCTGCCAGAGGGGAGGATTTGATTCAATGAGCCCCAAAACCAAAAGAAAAAAAAATATATTCTCAATAAATGTCAATTGTAATCACATTTTATACAAAGATATCAGGCCATGTGGAAAGAAGTCAGCCATGTGGGTAAAATGTTTATATTTTGCTGTTGTTCTGTTTTTTATTTTTCTTCCGCTCAAAACACTAAACACCAGTGAACCCCTATTTAGATGTCTCGTTAGTTTCGCTTAATATCATGCGGTGCTTTCTTTGCCAATTGAACGGATAACAATGATGTGGCCACTCTTGATGAGCCTTTTAGATGCCTAATGAAGGATATTTTTTCTATGCATAAATTGCTTTCTCTTTGTTTATTAGCTTTAGTGAGTGTGAGTAAACCGGAGCAATTGTCATAAAAAAGACGAGGAAAATGGAATTTGGATATTATGGGCGTGTTTATCCCTCTCATTGGGATGGGAACAGTAATGAATGTTAATGAATATCTGACAATATCTAAAATTTCGCTTTAAAATCTCACTTTTTGCAACCGTAAATAATTCATTAGAAGATGGACATACGGACGGAGATGCTGAGATCGATTTATAGTCTACAAAATTCCCTTTCAAGTGACTGATACAGGAATAACAAACTCTATTTAATCCTGTATATGGAGAATAAAGTTCAATTAAATCATTTAGTCGCGCATTATTCTCTACATCCTTGAATGAGAGGGAAAAAAACCCTTTTAAAAAACAACAAATTCTCTGTCTCACAATAACTGTTCCGTAATCATTTAGGTATAAACACTGTGCGCGAGCATGCATACATTATCTGTTATAAAACATTGAGTTGTACACTCATTCATAACCAGCCTGACTAAGCATGATTTCTTAAGAGTTTTAAGTATTGAGCAATAAGATGAAGTGGATGCTCAATCCCATATATATACTACCTAGCAGGATGATTGAGTAAAATGAGATGCTATAATATTATTTCAACATATCATGGTTGGCAATTAATTTCACGCGAAATGAGCGATGTAATCAGCTAGAATGGAATAACTAAACAGGGCAGAGAAGGAGCAAAAAGGGAATAGTTTATTTCTATTATAACCTGTCCCGATGTGATTATTATTTAAATGCATATTCATGCATGTTTAACAGGCCATATGCCAATTAATGTATGAACAGCGGACCATGCTGTAGGCTACAATTACAAAGAGTTTTTTTTCTTTTTGGTTTTGTTCTGTTTGTTGCCGAGAGTTTGTTTCAAAAGCTAACACACACACACACACACACACTCGCATACACAGCCGGTTTTAGTTTAAGCTTGATACTGATCTGGAGGTTAAATGTTTATGAAGCTGCCGCTAAATTTCTTTTTTATTAAGAGATCTCCTCTCATGATGCTTTTTTTGCTTTTACAAGTATTGCGTGTGTCTGTCTGTCTGTCTGTACTACATGGTGTCAGGTTTTCGTTAAAACGTTTCCTTTGCTTTTCCTTTTTTTGAAATCCTGCACGCATTCACTTTAAATCACAGTGGGGTGCATAAGGTGTGAAATACCTGCTGGGTCTTAACTATAGTTAATAAGAAGCACGCGGTGCCTACTTTTTTTCGTTTTTTCGTTTTTGGTTACTTGAAATTTCTTAATAAAAGCTGCATTAATAACAACAACAACAACCACAAAAGTATCAAAAACAAGAAAAGAAACGTAATCGTGTAGTTGGAGGGAAATGTTCTGTTCGCGCGAAGGTGATCGCGTGCATGTATTTGTGAATTGAAATGTTAATTGTCTTTGGGCGAAAATGTGAAAATTATATTAAATTTAAAATATATATTTAATGCAAAGTCATGACTGAACATGTTTTATGAAAAATGACAGCTAAAGATTATCACAAATGTATGCCGACTGTAAAGAGAAACGAGTTTATTTTTTATATGAACATACGATAATAATAATAATAATAATATCATTAAATTATAACGGGCGTTTATTAATCACTTTTTGTCTCTTCCCTTCTCCTCTCTCTTGTGCTTTTACTGTAATTGACATTTCAGATGAGATTTCTTTGATAATAATGATAGTGCAACGTTTTGTTGGTTTTCAAAAAAACGGCATGTTTTTTGTATTTTTGTATATCTGCTTAGGGCAAATTTTGCAGCAAATGTTTTTTTTTTTTAAATAACATTTATCATAAGGATTAAACAAAGAGTTCTATTGAGAGGATTTATTGTTACGAGATGCGAGCAGCAGATAATTTAGGGTAAACTGTATAAGAGTGTATAATTATAATATTTGTATAACAGTTTATTTATACTTTGTAATTACTTAAAATATTTTTTATGATTATAATTGTTTGTAATAGTTTTGTAAAATTGAAAAAAATGTATTTTTATTGTTTATAACAGTTTAGAAAGATTAATGAAATAAATTAATAAATTAACAAGAAGGAAAACTAAATTTAGCTTAAGTTAAATTCTAAATCTACAATAGTAAACGTGGCAGGTACATGACTACGCCCTCTAATAGTAAAAGTATTACGTGTCAGCTTTCAAGTCTAGTTTTACATGGACTATGGTTTTCTTGTAAATTGCTGACGTGTTTATTATGTGACCACACCCTTTTTTGGCAGATCGATGGATGGGCTAACCTTCAATAAGTGCATCAAATTTCAAGTTCACAGGTCAACTTTCGTGGCAGACATATAGATTTTCGTCGATTGTGGGCGTGTCTACTACCCGACCACGTCTATTGTTTACACATCGATGGATATGTTAATTATAACTAAATGTACCAAATTTCAAGTTCATAGGTCAATTTTCGTGGCAAATAAATGGATTTTTATTGATAGTGGGCGTGGCTCTTGACCGATTTTGCCGATTTTAAATAGAAATCTGAGTATAAAAACTGAAAGATTACAACCCATATCTCAAAATTTACGTAGAGAATGCCAATAACAGACAGGCCGACGGACATACGGAAATAAATGTCTATATCGACTAAGTTTTTGATGCTGATTAAGGGTCTCTGACACTTCTTTCTGAGTATTGCAAACGGAATGACAAACTTAGTATCTTATGTCGAGATTATTGGATTATACATCTCTCTCAGAAATCTTCAACTTCTCCCCTTCAAAAACACTGTGTTGAATGCATCGATGTTTGTTCATTACAAAATATGTGTATATAATGTTTTATTTTATAGCTCTTCTGACCATATGTTTATATTTGACCTCTTCGTTGAACATCCTTCGAAAACATAACTCGCAAAACAGATGTTCCTTAAATTAATTATATTCAAATCGAGAGTGAACGCAACCCTATTGTCACAGGAAATATTGTATGAATGTAATAATAACCAAGCTTGACCTGATCTAATTTGCCTCCCAAAGCCTTTGCCATTCAAGCCTTTTATAAAAATAAAAAAAAAAAACAAACCGTCATTAACTGATTAACTTCAATAAAACGATCACAATAGAAAAGACGCGCAAAATAAAATAAAGTAAAATAAAAAACGTTTCAAGTGTATGTTGTACCATAAGCGTGCATAATTGAATTGTGACAGAGAGACGCATTATTTTAACAATAACAACAACTGCTACAAGAGGTGTAAGTATAACAAATCACACCACAAATCACATCAACAATAAACAAACAAACAAAAAAAGGCTATGATAACAAACAATAAGCGGAAATAATATTTATTCAGTGTAAGGAAAGATATCTTAGACGGGAAAAGTTCATGATTAAGTACTATAATTGTTAAGAGAGTCCTTTTGGAGATAAGAGAAGCTATGTAATGGCACACAAAAACTTAATTATACAACAATCTGTTCAAATTTCTTTACACATCATCAGCTTTGTTTAAAAACTTTTAATGAAAGGATAAATGAAGGGATACCTACCATAATGTTTAACTGTTTTATTAACTTAAGGTCAAGTCATATGAATGTAGATTGTGGGCGTGCCCTTTAACCGATTTTGCCCATTTTAAATAGCGATCTGCGTGCAAGAACTAAATTTCAGCCCAAATCTCAAAATTTACACCCGTGAGATTGTCAACAACAGACAGACACACGGACATATATGTCTAGATCGACTCAATTTTTGATGCTGATCAAGAATATATATACTCTGTGGGGTCTCTGACGCCTCCTTCTGGGTGTTACAAACGGAATGGCAAACTTAGTGAAGGGTTATACACTATTATAAACTGTTATATAACCTTCATAATATCTTTATAGGTTTACATTTTTTTAAAACTGTTATACTGACAAAAGTTTATTTACATGTATTCTATATTAACTCGCTTACAATGATTTTCTTTAATTATAATAAAGCGATAATATAATTATTTATACTAATTATAAGTTTTAATAATTCAATTCAATATATGCCTGTATAAACATATATTATTAAACTTTATCTTTATATGTACATATATGTATAGATGTATATCTATAGCATAGATTTTAATTAAATTTCAATCAAAATAAGCAAAACAAGAGCTTACTTACCTTCAATGTATGTTTTCAGTTATAAAGCATACACACGAGTACGTGTGTACCTCTTGATAGATAAGTTTATCTATGTGTACACATCAAAGGTTAATGAGTGTCTATGCATACATATGCTGGTTTATTGGCCTCAAGCCCAAAAATATATGTAGTAGGACAACAAGTCAACCAAAGAGGAAATTAAGACTTGTGGTAACACAGAAAACATGTACTTAAACCAACAACAGTAACAACAACAACAAGAACAACATCGACCACAACTATTACTGCAGAACACATAACTAAATTGACGTTGATATGAAAAAGACAAAAAAATTATATATATGTGCATATATAAAGAACAGCAATAACAACAAGAATATCAGTAAGACATAATAAACTCACAAATGATACACAAACACAGTGTAATAATGTTTGAAATAATAGTAATGGTAGTAGGATGCGATGGGTACTCATTAAATATCATCAAAACATATTTATATGCATACACATATACCCACACATACAGGAAGATGTGTTGCTAAAATTTAAACTTTAAATCCGAGTACATGCTACAATGCTTGGTATGTATAAATCTCTCTTTTTGTATCCATCTCCCCCCTTTTTCAAATTTCATCTGGTTGTGTACTCTTCGTAAGCATGACTCCCGTTAATTAGGAAAACTTTGAGAGAAAAAGATATTAGAACTCAACACACAAATGGAGAAATTTCCCTTAATGTTGGTGTATAGTATAGGAAAGTGACAAGACCATAGAGAGTCGGGGGGAAACACACAATGTTGAACACAAACTTTTGGTATTTTGATGTCATTAATAAAATTATCACTAAACAAAACAAAGCATACGAATATAGTATATATACATGCATATACACAATACATATACATTGTGTCTCTATATCATTCAGATAAACCAGTAAACATTTGAACTGCTGGTAAAAGAAGATTCTGAAGCTTGAGCTCTGATTTACTTATTTAATTATATTTGCTATGAGACCTATTCATACCTATCATTAGAATAGTGTGAGGGTATATATGTTTTTGTTCAAACGTTTGTAATTATCCGAACCACCCTCAAAAGTATATATTTTTGATCAGCATTAATAGAAAAGTTAATTTAGCCAATCTGTGCGTCCATGTGTCCGTGTGAATAATGTACTTATTTTCTTGAACTTCTCACTGAAATTTCGTTACACACAATCTTCTAGGATTTTAAAGGATACGCCCACAATTGCGTTCTAAGCCTTGCATTCGGAGCGTTGATCACTCTCAGCGTCACAAATTTGGAGATATCGAGCTGATACACATATTCGTAAAAAGTATCTTATTGAAAATGGGCAAAATCGGACTATGAACCCTCCTACAATTTTACAAAATGCATAGTTTTTAGAGTTTTGTCATTTTTTACATACAACTCATAAGAGATACAAAAACAAAATGTTAAATATTAGTTATTTATATATATGGGAAAGTCAAATTAACCACGCCCATCTCAAGTGAAACTATTAGAGATGTTGAAATGTAGACAACCTACGACAAATGTTCTAAATAACAACATTGTTTCTTTATTATAAAAAAGAAAAAACAGTATAACAGTTTTACAAAAAATCACAAATTAAATCAAAAACGATTTTCCCCAAAAAAATGTTTATTGGTTTATATAAACACATGTAGTTACATAACTGTACATGATGAACAGATTATTTGAAAAGTGATACAAGTCCATTTTACTAAAAAATCGATTAAATATATATCATTGATTACTTTTGTTGGCAACTTTTCAAATATCGATATATTTTGAAAAGTGAACTTATGTCACTTTCAAAAAAAAAAATTAAAAATAAACTTTTTCAGTATATGTGTGCAAGTAGATGTTTGTTGTGTATTTTGATTATAGCAAAGACCAATTAAGTAACCTGCCAACATTTTACAATACTTGACACCAACGCTTCGCCATATTATTCACCCAAAATGTTAACCAAAGAGTAGAACAGAGAACAGAACGCAACAAACATTGGTCCTGCCAAAAACAAAGTTTTATTTAATGTAATCATAGATATAAATGTGTACCATATGCATACATTGTGCAGTAGGGTGTGCATTGGATCCAACACCATGTGTATAAAGTTTGTACGTGTATATAACTCCATATAGTATATAGAATATGTGTTTATAAATACTTGTATAACTTTTGGCAAAATTGTTGTAAATTGGCTAATAAGCATTGGTTAAGGGGGGGAGGGGGGGGAGGATGAAAACTGAAAGGAAATATGTGTACAAGTGAAATTACACAATCTGTATAAAATAACAGAAAATGTAACCAAGATTTTTTGTGTGACATACGCTGCTGTTTGGTTGATGATATAAGAACACACCTACATATGCTTTTATGTAGCTAAATAATATCATATGTGTGTGTATGGGTGATTTCCAAAATAAATGAATTTTCACCTTTAATGTCTTACCACGTAAATGGCAAGGGTTTGTGTGTTTTTATGTGCATGAATCAAACGTCTACCCCTAGCTGACGGCTGCTTTTTCTTTATTCCACTTGTTCTCGCTATAAGTTATTCACCCGAATATGTCGCCATAATTAAAAAATAATCAAAAAAACACAACAACTTTCCCTCCTATCCACTCATACTGTTGTATGAGTTATATATTATAGACAGTCGTGTGTATATGGATGCATGGGTATATTTTTATATATAAAAAAGATGTGTAGTACAGGCTTTGTATCTGCTATAGTTAATAATAAAACAACAACAACTACCGCTACCGCTTATACTGTGATTATATGTACAACAACGACAAAGATGGCGTCAGCAATTAAACAATTCACTGTCAGTATTTCTGGGGATGCTTGTTTGATGTTTGATGTTTGGTGATGTTTGTATTTGTGCTTTTCGTTTTTAAAATGGTCTAAGTCAACAATTTAACCATTTGAGTAGTTATGTAATTTAAATCACTTTAAAAATTATGGACAAATTTTTTTCAGAAAGCTAAATTTGACTTAGATCAAATCTTAAATACCCTCCACATTTACATACAAACGGTAGGCGTGGCAGGTATATGATTACTACCTCTAATAGTGTATGTATTATGCATCAGCTTGCAAGTTGTACGCTCGATATGTTTCTTAATTTTTGGCGCGTCTATAATCCGACCATGCCCTTTTTCAGCACATGAATGGAGGGGATAACTATAGATATGCGTACCAAATTTCAAGTTTATAGGACATTTTTTGTGGCAGATATGTATGTTTTAGTTGATTGTGGGCGTGGCTCTTAAGCGATTTTTCCCATTCTATATAACAACCTACGTGAAAAAACTCAAAGAGTGTGTAGAAAATTTCAGCCAATATCTCACAATTTACACTCGTGAGAATGTCAACAACAGATAGACAGACACACGGACATACACGTCTAGATCGACTAAGTTTTTGATGCTGATCAAGATTATATATACTTTGTAGGATCTCTGACGCCTGCTTCTGGTTGTTCCAAACGGAATGACAAACTTTTTATGTTCCCGCCTTATGTTGAGGGTATAAAAAGCTATTCGGTGGTGTTTACCATTGTATCTGCTGAGTAACACTTTCTTCTTAATATAAAAAAATTAAACTTTAGCTGTTGATATTGATATAGATATATATAAAATCATTTATATCCTTTCATAATATATCCTTAAAATCCTCTTGATTAAAACTTTCAAATTACTAGTAATTAAAAATAATAAATTATTGAAATCTATTATTTAAAATAATAATAATAAAATAATTAACAAATATTCAATTTCAAACAATTTGTGTTGCGCTGAAAATAAAAAATTACAAAAAAAAAGAAAACCGAGCAGCATTCATTCATGTCATATAGCAGAGGAAATTATATTAAACCACATACCATCATACCATACCTACACTCTCTCTCTATCTCTCGTTCTCGCTCTGTTCAATGCTTATGCAGTCACAGCAAAAAGCTGAGAAAATAAGAAAAATAAAGTGAAAAACCATTTAAACTTTTTCTGTTTTTGTTATACATACTCGTACAAGCCTTCTTCTATGCAAACAATTGTAAAGAGTTTAACAAAGAAAAACATTGGCCGCAGTTTGCATGTGTGTGTATATGGTGTGTAAGAAACCATTTACACACCGCATATACATATATACACACACAACACAACCATAGCAACAAATGAACAAATAATAATTTTATGAGGGTAAATTGAATAATGCCCAAAAACTCCGCCCTACAATGTGCAGCGAGCACTCACCCAACCACACACTCGTACAATTTAAACCTAGATAACAATAATAATAACAATAATACGAAAATATACCCGATAAAATAATGCTCTCAAGCAATATATACCCTCTTACACAGCGTTTGTATAAGGCAGAGCAATAACATATAACAACAACAACAACAATAACAAACAAGTTCAAGTCTAAGAAGCAAGAAAAACACCATCAAGTAATGGCTTCATTGTTGAGAGCATGTCCATTGAAAATTCCCGTTATTTCTATAGAATTTAGAAAGAGTTCACTAGTGTGTTGAATAAAAAGTCCCCTTAACTCTCTATCCCTGTCACTCTCTTTGTAATAAGGAAGCCATTGTTTGTAATTTTTTGTTTTGCTTTATATTCAACGCACTGCGTTGACTCTTAGAGAGCCAGCTGAGTTGCTGAGTAAGAGAGAAAACAAGTGTGGTGTGTGAAGTAAACACACACAGTTCTACTAATAAAATATAATAAAGTACCGTTGCATATACACACACACACTATTCTTGAGTTCTATGCTAGATGTGTTCCTTTGCTTATAAATTATATCTTCACGCAGAAAAAATCAACAAAAAAGTTGCTCTCTCATACTTAACAATTGATAAAAGCGTAGATAGCAAACAACAAATACAACAAACAGCACAACTGCACCATTCCACTACTCTTTGCTTTTATTCGTGAACGTATATTGTATGCGTGATGAGGAGTTTGTTGTGTCGTTGCTTAAATTGAATGTACGACGCCTGAGGAATGAAATTAAATGTTTTCCTTGATGAATTTCTATCTCGTTCACTCTCACTCGGGCACATGCACGAGCAAGAGCTTGTGAGTAACTGGATGGTTTAAGTAAAAGTTATTAAGTAAGAAAGAGAGAGGGTTTCGTTTTATGTATTCGTTTGAGTGTTTAATGCAGAGTGTGAGGGCAACCATAGTTAAGGCGCATTTCTGATACATATTAAGCAACAATGGCAACAATCTTGTTGTGTGCCGTTGCTGTTGTTGCTGCTACTGTTCATTGTTTTTGTTATAACGTTTAAGAAGTGCTTGTGGTGGCCGTGGTGGCGGTGGTGGTTGGGCTCTCTGCCTTTTTAATATACTTGTTTACACACTCTCATTCAAACATTAACAAATACTACACTCTTGCCTTTGCCATTCGTTTCAATAAAACCTATAAAACATGTTATTGTTGTTGTAGTTGTTGTTGCTTATTTGTTGTGTGGGAACTTTCGGGGTGTGTTGTTTTATTTTTTGTGTATTTTTAGGCTTTTACTCGTACCTACTCCATATCTAGCATGTATGGGCGCTTAAGCGTGCGGCTGCTGGTTTGTTGTTGTCGTTTGTGTTTGTATTTCAGTTTGAGTTTGCTGTTCAATTTACTACTGCTGCTGATGTCGTTGGGTTTTCAGTTTAAATTGAATTTTCATTGTGTATGGTTGGTGTTGTATAGTAAGCGCTCTCTGTGTAATAACCAAACCGCACACTGAATTTCTTTGTTGTTGTTTTTTTGCTTTTTTTTTCTTACCATAATTCTATACACTGTGTAAATTGTTGTCACTGATGGTGTGCGTGGTGGGTGCACTATATACATGAAACCGACGGCATTTTTTTTTCATCATCATCATCTTGTAAATTAAGAAAAAAAAAAGAAAAAAAGGAAACTGAACATATAAGCATACAAACACACTCTCTCGCTGTGGCCCTTTATTGATTTGTTTCTTGCTCCGTTTTAATGGTGTTGTGTGTGCACAAATATAGAGATAATGGAGAATTTCGTTGATTTTACGACAGTTAAGTGCAAGTTATTGTTGGCGTTGTTGGTGTTATTGTGGTTTTGAAATTTTCCCTAAACTCGCACACACGTACACGGCACTCTGCTTACTGCAAAAGATGTTAAACGGACGTCGAACATTTTAAAACATTTTAGTTGGCCACTTGCCGTGTTATTGATTAAATGTTTTTGGAAAAAAGCCCTCGCGTTAACGATTTCTATCAATATCATTATCAATAATATTATAAAGTGTTACAATGTGAAAAAATACCACATAAAATATAATATTAAATATATAAAATATTAAAAAGAAATTTATTTAAAAAATTTAACCCACAATGAATAAATAAATGAGAGTCTGTTGCAATCTAAGAAGTGTTTTTAAAATTACAAAAAAAAATATTTACTAAGATTATTTAAAAAAATGTAAGATTGAAAACGAAAAAGTTAAATCAAGTGTTTTTAATGTAAGCCAAAAATAAAAGACTTTAATAACTTGAAAAAAATCTTGATAATGGTTTTGGATCAACAATCTAACCAAACAACACATAATCAACCGCCGCTGCTGCCACACAAATTAGCCGCTTCACCTTTACAACCGCCTCAATTATCTCCCTTGAATCCTTTATCAACGTCACCGGTATCCTCCACCACCAACAATTCAAATCCTCCTCCTCCTTCGCTGCCCTCTCACACCAATCATCATTCACCGCCACAACGCCTGCCTAATATGCCGCCGGAAGGTTTTCATCCCACGGCTGCTTTACAATTGTATGCAGCCGCTGCTCAATTGGCACCCGCCGGTGTTCGGGTGCCTCATTGGAGTCCATTCCTCCAATTCGGTGTACCTGGTGTATTTGCTGGTGCTCCGTTCTTGGGCAGGCCACGTTTTGAGGGTGCCGGCGGTGGACCTTCTAATGCAGCGGCAGCTGCTGCCGCCTCTCAGATGGCGGTCAACGCCAGCAACGCGTTTGCCAATTTGACGGGCCTAATGCGTAATGTGTCAGCGGTACAAAATACTGCTGTAGCGGCAGTGGCTACAGCTGCTATACAGCAGCGGCTAATGATTGGTAACCGGCAACATTTAGCACCTGCCGGTCCACCGAGCGAGGGCAGTAATGAGGATGCCGGTAAGTGTTGCCATTTTGTTTATTTCCCTTTTCAAAGACGATCTATGATTAAACAACTCTTATCTAATGGGTGCTATTCGACTATTTAATACCTTACAACACTTAGTTTGACTAATTTATGCTATAATTAGTTAAGTAGACCTATAATCATTAAACGCGATTGAACGTGCGTCATATAAAAATTGCTTCCAGGATAAGTGTTATATGGAAAGGCCTTCTAAAAATAGTTCAATCGGGTCCAAATGTAACAATTTATTGTATTATTATTTAGATAATAACTTGATTTTTATCTAATTTTATTAAAAATATAGAAAAAAGAAGTTTTTCTCATATAAAGATTTATTAAAAATATGAGGAAAGGTAAAAACCTGGACCAACACTATTGAAAGTGACTCTACCCTTGAACTGTCTGTATCTCAAACTGTATGTCTGTACCAAATTTCATTTATGAATATCAAAAACAGCAACCTGTAGGTTTAAAATTTGTCCATTCGTCCATGGACGAGGTTGAATAACAAACACGCCCACCATTTACAAACTTTTTTGACGTAAAATTGCATATATATATATATAAATGATTTATTTGAAGCTCCTTTAGAGTACATATTTATGTAGGGGGTATTTAGGGAGAGTCTAAAACAGGTTTTCACTTTTTTGTCCGTACGTCCGTTAATTGAAAAATGAAACTAGCATCCAAAATATACATCCAATGAATGAAAAATTCACTGCACATACTCACAGGACTCACAGAATATGAATTTATTGGATCAAGGATATATATGTAACTGGAAAATACAGTAAAATGGATAATACTGCCTAATTACATTATAGTGAACTATACCTGGTCACCATTATATACATATATTCGCATCTACTAGGAATTGAAATTTGAAATTTATAGGTTTTGGGGAAGTTTATCAAATAATAATTATTTCGATTCTAATAAAAAATTAAACGAAATTATTTATTTAACATAGAACGATTTTTTTATGAAAAAGAAATGCTTGTTGATCCTGTTTATTATATATTTATATATGATATAATATTATGTTGAATTACGCTATAATAGGTTATATGAACTATTTAATATTTTATGACCGATTAAAACATCTTTTCTTATTTTTTTGTTGATAATTCGAAATCTATTAAAACTTAACCTCAGCGTACAAGTTCATCGAACATTTTTTTTTCTGTTATTAATTTTTAATAGATTTTATTAGGAAAAGCCAAACAAAACTTCAACTTAATGCATTATTTTTTGTATACAATGTATTACAAATTGTTTTTATGGTCTGTTGCGATTACAAAGGAAATAATAGAAAAAAATATTAATTTGAAAAAATGTTTTGCGATAATAAAATTCAATACAAAATAATTAAGATAATTAAATTGTTATTATAAGTGTTTCGGAATTTGTTCACTATAACAACATTTTGAGTGATGGGATTTATATTATGCACTTCACATCTAATGGAGAGGGGGTACACTAAGTATGTTATTCCGTTTACAATGTACAGAAGGAAGCATCACAGATCCTATTCTTTCATTAGCATTAAAAATCTATTTAAACAGGTCCGTCTGTGAATCTGTATCTTGTTTCACGACCACATTATGTGTGCGATTGGGAGGGTATTGAAGACTTAGAATAGATTTAATCATGTCCATCTATATGTCCAAGTATTTCTTGTAATCAGCCTACAGGTCACAATTATTGATATTTATACCCATCATCATAACATAGGAGAAAATATTAGTTTTGTTGAAACGTTGCCAATTACCAGAAGAGGATAGGCCACACTCCAAAACATATATATAAACATCCTTCCGTCGATTTAGCTTTTCTGCCTGTGTGCCGATATCTTTTCAGCCAAGAACGATCACTATTGAAATTGGACTTAATTGATCCATTTTTGAGACCTCTAACCATACAAAGCTCTATTTTAATAAACGAAAATTTACAAATTTTAAAAGTTTTTCATAAAACTTGGAATAGTTTAATGGCTTAGCAATAAGCCGTGTCGCCTGGACTTGAACGAACCATTTTTAGAATCCTTTTCGATATAATGCTATTTTGCGAAGTAACTTTTGAACTTTCTCTGGCAACAAGGATTCTCCATTACTGGTAAAAGTAAATAAATAATAATTTAGCATAAATTGTGGAACTAGTTGGATACAATATTTTTACTTTTTTAAGGTTTAAGGAGCCATTCGTGGCATATATATTTATAGATTCGAGCACATGAACCACGCCCTTTTGAAACATACATTCAACCTATGTAGTATAACAGTTAACCATAGAATACGAAATTCAAGTTCTTCTTTTTTTGGATCTTTTCCTATAAAAAGTTCCTGCTTAAACTCTTTTAATTATTTTGTACACCTTTACTGTCATATCACGAAATAATTACAAGACATTATAAGTTACAAAAAATTATACCTTTATGTAAAACACGCAGTACATACCTACCTACGCATAGCTAGGTGACTTTATAGCCTACACGTTGAAGGGCAAAAAGGAAACAAGTCGTAAAAAATTATAATTTTCAAACTGAGAGTGAGAGTCAGTCAAGTGTTTCTTACTTACATATATATAGAAAAGGCATAATAACAGCAAACAAGCGTGATGATAATAATGATGAGAATGTTGCAAAGTGATGATGATATGATAGATAACAGTGTTGAGTATATTTAAACGTAATTAACTTTAGTTGTCACAGCTTGATGGGATATCACCAAGTAGAGAGGGTTTAAAGCAGAGCGAGACAGAGATATAGAGATAAATAGATTCAATTTCATTAAATATTAATTAAGATTTTAATAACATTTCAAACGTACACGCAGACGCATAAACACACTCGTACGCATTTAATGAATGCCGGAACTTCTAGGAGTTGCAAAAAGTGATTAATAAATTAGCAACAACAAAAATTCAGTTTGTTTCAGTTCTTTAACTTTGATTGCAAGTATTTTTATGCAATCACAATATATGCACACGCCTCTCTTAAAACATATGACATGTGCTGCTACTGCTCCTGCTGCTATTGCTGCTGGTCATTAATCATTTCAATGCTATCGTTTCAAATGGTTGTTGCTGTCATCATTGTTGCTGTAATTATTATTCATTTTATATATAGAACACAAAAGCAATTAAATTAATTTTATTTTTTTTTTGTTTTAAATAGAATTTTTTGTTATTGTTGTTCTATTATTAATTTAAAGATTGACTTTATTGTGTGTGGTTGGAAATTTCAACAACATTAATAAAAAAAACAACAACAACAATAATATCGTTTAGTTTATACTCATTTAGGTTTAAGTGTAATTACAAAAGTTTAGCGTGTAACAGCACGGTTGAGAGGCACAGAGTAGTTCTTCGTATAAATTCTCATCAAATTTTGTAGGCATAGAAGAGGTAGCAAATAAGCCAGTCAGCCACAACACAAAAGCAAAAAAACACAAATAAAAATGTTACAGAAAGTCATACCCGACTATTTAATACCTTACACTACTTAGCCCCTTAAATTATGCTATAATTAGTTTAGTTGTATTTGTAGGCGGAAGAAATTGCCATATAAGTCATATCGGGAAATATTAGTATATGAAAACGGGTTCTAAAAATGATTCCATCGGGTTCAAATTTGTAACAGTCAATTATTAAATCAGTTAACTATTCTTGCGGAAATTTTATTCCAAAAATATTAAGAATTGCAATTTTTTGCTACACTTTTTTAAAGACTTTTGTTATAACCCAGAACCTTTTATGTGGAGGCGCTCTAACAATGGTACGATTCGGTCCATTTTTAATAGCATTTCTCTCTGTACCAGTAAATGATCAAGATCAACCAAATTTCATTGAAATATTTCAAAAAATGCCACCTGTAGCTTGCATATAAACTTACATGGACCGACAGACGCATTTGGTTAAATCGTTTCATATTTTGATTCTGATTACAAACTTCCGCACAAACTTAATATACACTATATCCCATGTAGTGTAGAATATAAAAAAGAAAATCAATATTAAAGTTGATGAGAGTTATCGGTACAGTATGTATGCTATGTGCGTATATTAAAACCAACGCCAACCAATATGTGGAGGCACTCCTAGAGTATCTATATAATGTATACACCACACATGACTTAACCTATCATAGACATTGACATCACACCGTCTCTATACTAAGTACTCATAAATAAACTTTGCTGTAATATATGAAAAGTTGAAGTTTATTAATCACTCGTTTTTCGTATACCTACATAAATGAGCTTGACATACACGTGTATGTAATGAAATGTTATTATAATTATTAAGGTTTATAATATGCGTTTTAAACGTTGCATTTTATTATACTTTGTTGTTGTTTCTTACAAAAATTATAAAAAACAAACAGCCGTCAATTCATGTCTTTGCACAATTCATCATTTTTAGGTTGTCATTTTTCCCTTTACTTGTACATGTAACCTTATGCAGCTTTTTTTTTTTTTTATTTTTCACTTTACCCAATTATATCACTTCACCCCACTCACTGCACTGCGCTCTGGTGTACATGTATTCAACTTTACCTTACTTTGTATTTTTAGTTTGAAAAAGCATTTCTTTGCTTGGCTTGACTTGCCTTACTTGCTGGTGTGGTATGACTTTTCTTTCCTTTTTTATATTCCACTGTGATTCTGGTTCAACGGAAATGAAAAACTGTCATATAATGATAATATTCATTTATCATTCATATGTGTTGGGTTGATCTGTAGCAGTTGTAGTACTAGTAGTAGTAGTAGTAGTTATTGTTGTTATTATTGTTTTAAAGTATTGTTCATTTTATGTTTTCTGTACGCTTTACAAAAAATGAGGGTAAACTAAGTTTTCCATTGTGTTTGCAACATGCAGACCTTACAAAGTTGATTTAGACATGAATGTCCGTGTGTCCGTGCGACCGTCGGTTGTTAGCATTCTCATGGGCGTAAATTTTTAGATTTTGAATTGAAGTTTTTTACACACACTTTTAGTTTATTTAGGGTTTTCATTATATATGAAGACGTTTATATTTTCTAAATATTTTTGTCTTTATTACACACTAACAATATCTATTAACTTTGTGATAAATTAATATAATTTATAATGATTAAAATTTTAAGTAAAATATCTAATCTCAAGTGGCAAGAAACTAATAATACATAAAACTATCTATACATATATCTGTACCAAGCATGCACATACATGTTTAAAAGTTGGGAAAATCTTTCAAGCAACTTATTTATTATTAGAGCGAGAGAGCGATATGTTATAGAGGAGATTTTTCACTTGTATAAATACAAACAGATTTTAATTAACACTCAACAGTATACTTAGTAGAATCATAATAACAATAATAGTAATGGCTTTAAAATAATTTTGCATGCAACGTGTGTGCGTGTGTTGTGTGTTGTGTCGGTGTCCCCAGTTATAATGAATATAAAATTGTGTATTGTGTGACCAAATCCACCCATAACAAACAAACAAACGAACAAATAAATAATCATAATAATATATTTCAATTAACTGCCAACAGACAAACAAATGCATTTACACTATAATAAATATGCTTGTTCTTCCACTACAACAATATTGGTATACCAGTGAACGAGTTATTTTTGAACGCCTGTAGGCAAACATATCACACACAACGTTTGCAAGAAGAGCGATTTCAATTGTTTTGTTTTTTCTACCCACCCTTCCCGCTCTCTTCTTATGACTTTTTCAAAATTTGATTATAGTTATTAGGTGTGTGTTGTTGTTTGGGGTACGTTAGCTAGTGTTAAAAGTCATATATTGTGCAAGAATAACAAAAACATTTAAAAGAAACAAAATGTTACCACTTACCACACAAAGACACATAATAACACCATAAACCAAAATTATGAACAGCTGAGAACTGAAAGTGAATAAAAGGATAAACAAATATTAATAAAAAGGTGGTTAGTGTGATAAATGAATGTGAAACAGCAGAACCTTAGTTAAGTTAAAGGTGATAAATGAAAACATATTTGAATAAATGAAATATTTATGTTGCAAGTGGCATAAGACCATTTTCCAAAAAAAAAAAAAAAAAAAAAAAAAAAAAAATCAAGTAAAAAAGTGACTTTAAGCCACTTTGAAAAATCCTCATCCTTTATATATACTGTTATACAAAACTTTCTATAAAATAAACATTTCTGTAAAACTGTTATACAAAAATTGCCCTACAAATAACTATTATTTAAGATAAATTATTACAAAAACCGTTACATTGAAAATGTTTTTAACAAATTATTTAGATAGGAAAACTTTTTACCAAAACTGTTATACAAAACTTTCTATAAAATAAACATTTCTGTAAAACTGTTATACAAAAATTGCCCTACAAATAACTATTATTTAAGATAAATTATTCCAAAAACCTTTACATTGAAAATATTTTTAACAAATTATTAAATGGGAAAACTTTTTACCAAAACTGTTATACAAAGCTTTCTATCTTCTTATCTAACATTTTTGTAAAACTGTTATACAAAAATTGATACAAAAATCAATTTTTTGTAAGTTATAATTTTTTTTTTTATTTAAAATGGTTTTTAAGAAAAGTGTTATAAAAAGTTTGTCATATTAAAAATGTCATAAAAGAGTTATAATGTTTTTTTTTTTGGCAAATTATTAATTTTTGGAGTCGATATTTCAAATTTTGTAACTTAGAGAGTGATTACAACGTAGGGACGGACAGATTTAGCTAAATCGGTTCAAAATTTCATACTAATCAAAAATATATTGTACAGTACACCCTTCTTTAAGAGTACACTTTCCTATAAAACGATAGATACGTTTCGTATTACAGGTATCTGTATTGTACAGGTCAAATACATGCTGTAAACAGGTCCATGAGTTGTTTACAAGCCAAAGCGATTAACTTAATTGTTAAATATATATATAAAATAATTTTCCTTAATAATCACTACATGACAACAGTTTTCATGACCTTTAAATAATAAAGACTTTTCCTTTCGATTCTTTTACGAATACGATCACAATTTTACCGCCATGTTTTTGCATATATGAACCTATAGCATTCTAAGAACCTAGAATATAAGAAGATTTTGTATAACACGGCGGTAAAATTGTGATCGTATTCGATTACCACGCTAAAGGAGGGGGATCTAATGTATATACTCTGACTCCTCCTACGTGTTCCAAAGTTTTGACAAAGTTAGTATATCCCCTACCTCAAGGTGGTGGATATACCAAAACAAGGAAAATGATAAATTTGATCTCCGGAGATTAATAATTCTTTTTATTACAATACATTTACATTAGTGCACACCAGTGCAACCAAAACTCTTTTGTGCATTTCAATAATGAATGCAATAGCAACAACAACAACAACAACAACAACACAATATATAAATGCATTTTTTAAATAAAATTCAAATATGTGTAACATAGTTGCACTCATTCATTCGCTTATTCATGCTCAATGCCTATGATCGGGCTTGCATATGCATGGCAGTGTCATAATTCAGTTTTTGTATAATGGTGCATTCTATTATATCATACACACACAGGTCCGCACTCATGCAAAGATACATTTCTATATTGATGCCTCAATTTAAACGAGCAATAACCAGCCAAACAACAACATTTCTAATTGAAATTTATTGTGATTATGTTAAATGTGTGCTTGTACATACTTAGTTACCGCAGCGGAGGTAAAATCGTGTGGAGTATGCAAGCTCGCTCGCTCGCCTCTTCTCTTAGTTTAGTCTTAACCGTATACACACCTCTTGTTATTTTAATGCATTGCTCTGTAAAGTGCATGCATGTGCAAAGTTTTGTTATTTCTTTTTTGTTCTATTCAGATATTAACAACTCTATTATGTTTGATCATGTTGCATCTGATACATATATACTCTGTTATTATATTTACTTGTTTACTTCTAACATTTATTGGGTTGTTGTTGGTGGTGTTGTGTTTGTGTTATGGAATGAATGCTTGTCTTTTGCATGCAATCATTTATACACGCTATGATTCTTAAGGCATAGCCAAACACACACACACACACACACACACTCGCATGCATATTCATATACTTTGATTTCTATTTAATTCCCAACAAATTCCTACAACGTGCTTTTTTTCGGCAACTGGGGGAAAAAACGCTTTTTCTTCTTCTTCTTCTTCGTCTTCTTTTTTTGTTTTTGTTTGTGGTGGTTTTCTTTTTATGACTTATTTACAAGTAAAATTTCCTTGTACTACTACCAGTAAGTAAGCATTAAGAAATATTGCATGCTATAGTGTCAAATGACTTAATAGCACAAAAATGACTACCGGGCATGCAATCGAAATAATTCTAACGTACACATTAACATACAAACTAACACAATCATACACACCAACACATTGTTTATTACATGTTATTATACGTACGGAAAAAAAAGGAGTCAAACTTTTTTAATCAATTCCAATTATGCCACGATTTTATCATGATTTCTTTCCTTTTTCTTTTTTTTCTTTAAGCTTAATGGTATAAAAAAAATCAATCTCCGCTAACACACACAGTGTATGTGTGAGAGAGAGAGAGAGAAGGACGTACAAGTGTTAAATTAAAGCAAAAAGAAAATTTAATTCCTTTTAGTGTGCACACGCATTTTTATACCCTACACACAAATGTTAAGATTAAGGCAATACACTAAGCTTATTATTCCGTTTGCATCAGCAAAAATTAGACGTCAGAGACTCCACTTATTACTTACATTTTTCATCATTACCTGAATAGATCTAGTGTTGTATGTCCGGGTGTCTGTATGTTGTTGGAAGGCTCACGGCCGCAAATTTTAAGTTATTGAAGTGAATTTTGTTTACAAACAATTCTAGTTTTTGTACGTAAGTTGCTAATTGAACAAAATCGGTCGAGTGTCACGCCCACAATCTATCTATCTATCAGCTGCAGCAGTAGTTATAAAGTTGAAATTAAGATATTTGTCGATGTACATAAAAAGGATAAAGTTCGGACCCGCCCATTATTTAAAAACAAAATTAATTTGACACAGAATGCGTTTTGTTACATAAACAATAGAGCATAATCAGTTACCAGCCACGCCCACTACTTGAATATGTGTGTATGTAGAGGACTCATAGGTCACATTTAATTTGTTTTCTTGCTAATACATTTGTATGTGTGTATGTTTGTATATGCGCTACTCTAAATAAATGTTTTTGTTTTCTCATTTCATTTTCTAAATAGTAACACGAATGATTATTTTTTGTGTTTTTTTGGTTTTTAGCTGTTAATTAAAAATCGCTGAACGATAACACCATATAAACGCCTACTGTTAATTAAAAACAGTCAACAATTTTAAAGTCATTAAATGTTAATCGCATTTATGGCTATTAAGATATATATATATATATATTAGTTATTGTTGTTGTTGTTGTTGTGGCTATTGTAATAATAATAGCTTTTAATTGAAAACATGTCCATATTTCCATTTAAATATACACACATTCGTATAGCAATGATTATGTTAAATTCACCCAGAGTTGTGTAAATAAATTATTTAAAAAAAACACAAAAAAACTGTTATACTACTATAGTTATAATATACTAAGCAAAAGCCATGGTTAAAAACTGTACTAATAAATCTGTTATATTTAATTGTTATAAAAAGTTTAAAAGATGGATAAGGTTTCGTCTTATTAAAGTTTACATGCTGTTTAAATTCGAGTATAAGAAAATACTGTTATACCTAATAAATATTAAACCTTTTTAGTGAAGCTTTCATATATAAGGATGATGCCAGGTCCAGCCTTGTATATAAGTCATGCATGCCAACAATCCGGTTGTCTGGTCGATTATTAAAAAAAAACGCAACTGTTATAATCATTATTCTAAATCTGTTATATTAAAAATATTTTGCAAAAATCTACTATAATTACTGCTTATATAACAGTTTTATAACAGTTTTATAACAGTTTGATATATTCATTATTTTTCATATGTTAGTTGCAAAAATGTTACATTAAAAATGTCATACATATAAAAATTATTCAACTGTTATACTAAAACCATCAATTTCTTAATATGTGCCAAAAAATTGATTTTTTTTATATATAACAAGTGTATAACACTTTATTACAAACTGAATTCTTCCGCTTTGTTTTTAAAGGATTTTCCGGTGATGGAGACGATGAGAATAGTGCCTCCTCTAAACGTCGCCGATCTCGTACAAATTTCAATTCTTGGCAATTGGAAGAATTGGAAAGAGCTTTCTCCGCCAGCCACTATCCAGACATATTTATGCGTGAAGCTTTAGCAATGCGTCTAGATTTGAAAGAAAGCCGGGTTGCGGTGAGTTGAAGTTTTACAAAAAAAGAACATATGTATAAAATCTTGACATAAACGAATTCTGAATTGGAAAAATTCTGTTCTCTTTTTTTAAAGAATTATTATTTAAAACTCTTCACTTTGTTTCAGATAGGTATGGTTCCAGAATCGACGTGCCAAAGTTCGAAAACGTGAACACACTAAAAAAGGTCCTGGACGGCCAGCCCATAATGCTCAACCGCAAACCTGTTCCGGTGAACCCATCCCGCCCAATGAATTAAAAGCCAAAGAAAGGTGAGTTGTTGTTTTTTTTTAAGAAAGAATTAAAAATAAAATATAAAACCGTTATATAAAACATATCCATTCAACATAAAACTACTTGTTCAATTTCTCTCTATCTTTTTCTGTATTGATTTCTCTCATATAGAGCAAGAAGAAGAAAAAAATTGGCCAAAGCCATTGATAGGCAAGCGAGGAAGCTGCAAGCCAAAGGTATTACTGTAGATTTAGAGGCTCTCAAGGCTGAATACATATCACAACACAAAGCCAATGGCACTTTTTCCGATTCAGATCTCGAAGATGATAGCATACAAATCGATGTGGTGGGCGGCACTGAAAGCGATGACGATGGCGACGATTTGTCATCATTTCAAAGTCCACCACGCAGCCACACCGGCGATCTACTCAGCTCTTCTAATCATAGTATATCCAATAATAACAACAACAGTAATAATAATAATAATAACAACAACAATAACAACAATAATAGTAATTACAATTGTTCATATACACCCAGTGATAGTCCAAATGGTATAATGGGCAGTCCCCATTCACAAAACGATACACACAGCGAAGAGGCGGACAACTCCGATCATAATATTATGATCGAATCGTCACCGGAAGGTTGCGACAAAGCTTTTGCAATTGCCAACAAAGCGGCCAACGTAGGTGCCAGTTTTCATATGAATTTACAAAACTCTCTCAACAACATATCACCGATACCGGCGCAACATCATCTTCATGTTCAGCAGCAGCAACAACAACAGTTAACGCCCCAGCAGCATCATCATCATCATCATCTCAATCCCATACAAATTAATCAATTGTCGCAACACCATCATCATCATCACCACCACCTACATCATCATCATCAGCAAACCTCCCCTATTAGCATACGACGTAATAATCCATTTAGTATAGAATCTCTACTTTTCAATAATACATGAGTTTCATAGACATTCGTGGTGAAGCGAGAGAATAAGAAAAATAGGTAATTATTCAAATATAAAAAAAAAAATGAAAACATATATAAAAAGGAAACATTTGTTATCTTACTATATAAACATCGTTAACGATTCATTTAATTTGAATGAAACAACAACAATAACAACAATAACAACAATAAATTAATAACATCATATTGTTTTTAATACAGTGTTAAAAAAGTGACCAAAAAATTAAGTAAAAATATACATTAATCCTGCTTAGTGCTGTGAAATTAAATTTTTGACTGGCAACCATAATTCTAGAATATGGGCGTGGTCTTAATATAATTTTTACAAGAAATTTTGATATCGTTTTCCTGTCTAATTAATAATAACGAAAAATCATTTCATCAATCTAAAATTTTGTAGTGGGCGTGGCTGAAGTTCTCAATTACCATACATATGTAAATAGCAGAACATTTTGAGAAATTTATTAGACAACTTTCTATTTTTTAATCTTTTTAACTGTTTTCCTTTAACTGCTGACTTTTCAATCCTCCAAAGCTTTCAATTCTCACTCAGGCAGTGAGTGTCGATTTAGTCGATTTTGCTTATCTTTTATATCAACTTTTATATCAACAACAGGAATTTAAAATTGAAGTCGATATTGATGGGCAGAATTTTTAGTATTTTCTTTATTTATATGTAAAATGTGGGCGTGGCATGTATGAAAAATATAAAAATGCGACTACCAAAGTAAAGCATACACTTTTTTCCTCGTAGCTCAAGGTAAGGTTCAAAGAAGTTTCATTGTAATATGTGGGCGTGGCTAAAATATTATGTATTACCAACTACATCGCTCACACTTAATGCATCGATAAATAAACCACATATAAATATTCTTCCCTACACAGCAACTTTGTAGAAGAATGCGAGTTTAGTATTAGCCTCAAAAAAGGAAAAAATTAAAAAATCAATTTTTTCCATTTCATACAATTTCCGGAAAGAAATGCAAAAATTGCATGATTTCATACCAAATGTATTACGATCATGTTATTATACTAAAACATGCTTCCTCTCTCTACCCCTCTCTCCCTCTTTCTCACACACTTTACCATTGTTTGCATTCATTATTGTTGCATTAAATTTAATGAGTAAAACTTTTGCAAAAACAAATGGCGCAATATGAAAATAATTATGTTTATAATACTACCCGTAGAGAAGTGCATTCCATGTTCTCTAGATGATTACTTTGTAAAATGTGTACAATGTGTTGTTTATTGCATAAACACAAACAAAAGCATTTATGTGGATATGTAATATGTATGTATGTGAAATTATAATATGTACATACATTAAATTTAATTAAAAAAGTTACAACAACCATCTGCGTACACGTATTTTTATTTGAATAAATAAAAAATAAAGTATTCTGAAAAAAAAAACACAACTTTTATGATACAATGTGAGTTCGAGAGAGTTGATGTATAAATTACGAAGGAAACAACAACAACAAATTCTTCTTCATCTTTTGCTAAAAACACGAATAACGATACTTTGTATTTGTTTTTAGAGATGTTTTTTGATTACAACAATATTTTTGTCCGTACATCCATTTCTATTAAAACTCTGTTTTGTCCGTGTGCTGACCTAACTTTATCCAATATTTTATAATCTACTTATGTTTGTATATTATGATGTTTCTATAGACATGAAAAAATCTTGTTATGTTCATATATAGATCCGCTTCCATTATTTGTGTCCGTACGTCTTATCATAATACAAAATTCCGATTGTTCCCATACGACCATCGCTTTTATATTCTGCTATCTATTTACAATATAGTTTAACATTTTGTTTCGTTCTATTTAAAAAAAAACTCTCTTTTCTATAGAACTCGACTTTTGAGTTATTGTGTAACAAGTTCTTGTAGTAGTTGTTAAAAAATTCTTACCTAAATATAAGCCACGCCCATTAGATACATATAAATATTTATATTAAAGGTCCTTTAACATTTGACTTAATCCAAATACGGATTTTTTTGCATTTTACAAAAGTTTCTTTCTAGTATAACCTTATTTATGTCTGTACGTCCTTCCTTATCTGGGGGTTCATTTGCATAAATTTATAAAATATTGCATAAACTACAATGTTTGTCTGTTTGTTCTTACACATGGAAAAACTTTTATTTACCTGTCTGTTCGTATGCAATTCTCAATCATTATCCCAAATTTTTATGTCCGTGCGTCTTACCTTATGAAAAAAACCTCAGTTAAACCGGGAGGTCCATATGCATGAATTTATACATTTTATTCTGGATGTCCTTATATAAGGAAAAACTTATTTTCATTTATAAGTCTATCTGCATGCAATACTCAATCATTATCTTACATTATTTTTATTTTTGTCCGTACGTCCTTTCATTTAAAAAAACTGTGACTTGTCTATAAGTTCGCATAATGGCATAAAATTTGAACCTTTCATAGTTATCTAGGATATGTAATGTTGTTATTATTGTTGTAGATCATTTCAATATCAATCAACACGATGTTTTGGTTTGAATGAAATGGCTTTCTTCAGCTTAAAGAATATACAAGTTTTGTAATAAAATCCCGCGTTACTGAATCTACTTACTTATGCAATAAAATTCTTCTCATTTCTCTACAAAAATCTGTTGTATGCTAATGTACAGAGTAGTTAAAAAGAAATTAAAGAAATATAAGGTACTTATCACTTAATAATATAATCACTTACCATCATGTTGGAACTGTAACGTAAAGAGCAATGTTTCCTATATTTGTACTATTTAGCAAAGAAGTTATTTAGATTTATATTTGTATTATATAAAAACACAGTATATATAAAACTATAGATTTATTATAATCCATCAATGTTATAGAAACACATACACACATAAATCATAAACCATTTGTAAATAGTGTGTGTATGTATGTATCATACATGTTAAGCTTAAAACGAATATTTAAATAAAAAAAGAAAATGAATTTTTTTGTGTGTATACACATATACAGGATAATGAAGAACACAACACGTAACAATATAATTATAAATATATTTAAACTGATAAATATAAAACAATAATTACAATAATAATGAATAAAATATAAAATTTCAATAATTATTCAAATAATTCGAATGGAGAAGTGTGTGCGTTTTATTTAATTTTGTTTTTAAAGATTCAGTGGTAAAGTTTTATATACTCTTCATTATATGTATAAAATATAGGTGTACTAAGTTGATCATTTGATTTGCATGAAGACGTCAGAGGCACCAAAAAGTAAAGAAATGTATTTGCGATAAACTTAAAATTTTAAATCGGAGTAGATATGTCCGTTTGCCTCTTGGAACACTTCCGGTTGTAAAAGTTAAGAATGTGGATATTTTCTAAGTAGATTGATTGAGTGCCAAACCTCCACTTTAACCAATTAGTTGTTATAATAAAAAGTGCTTTGCATAATGGTTACACCCCCGAATGAAGAGTAATTTGACCAAAGTTAAACTGGGTTTCTTCGATATGGCAATTGTTATGGGACCTTTTTAAGTAGGTTCTGGAATTGTTATTAATTTGAAAATAGACTATAAGAAAAGATAACAGAAATAATGGTCAGCCAAGCTACACTGCAATGATCCAATGATTTCATCGAACATATTCATTGTCCCCTCTTCTTATTGATTCTTTTACGGATCTAATAATACACCCCCAAATGGATTATTTAAATTTCGAAATTCTTACCATGATTTTACGTTTACCAATAAAATCCATACTGTGTTTTATGCGATTACTCGCTTCCATTCCAACGATATATTTTTAACGACTTGATTGACATCACAATTCCGTTTTATTACTCATAAATTTTTATATTGTTGTAATATTGAAAAATTATCTAGATTTTATACACATTGATTAAATTTTATTTCTTTTTTTTCTGTTTTTTTTTTTATTAATATTTTATGAAGCGTAACAAATTAGTAACACGCTCGTTTAGCTCGTTAACTTTGCTTGGTGTGGAAACAGTTTATTGTGGCAAGATAGGAAGAGTGAGAGAGAGAGAGAGAGAGAGAGAGAGAGAGAGAGAGAGATAGACGAACTGGTTTAATCATTTCATCTTTCGTTTGCTTTATTATTAAAAAAAAATTTTATGATTTTTTAATTAAAATATTATGCATATGTGTTAAACAAAAATATTATAATTACAATGTGTGTTATTCATAAAGAAAAAAAAAAAAATAAGATAAAAATTAAATCAATTAATAATAGTTTTTCGAAATGGATTCAAAGGCGTTTATGTAAAAAAAAAAACGATGCTTATCTTAGTAGGATATCTTTGCTATTATTTTTTAAAATTATTTTTTAAGATTTCCGATTTTATGTGAGTGTTGGGAGCATTAGGAATAAATTATTTTGTAATGAGTAGAAAACGCGTTGCTATTCGTCGACTAAATGACATGTGAAATATAATAAAAAGCATTAAAAAAATTAATGTGACTTAGATCAAATCTAAAATACCCAATAGTGGGCGTGGCATTAATGTGAATATGTACTAAGAAAGTGAACTTGCAAGTCTAGTTTTATGGTGAATATAGTTTTTTGGTAAATTGTGGGCGTGTGCGTTATCCAACCATGCCTCTTTTTAAGAAACTAATAGATGAAGGATATATTTTTAGACATACAAACCAAATTTCAAGTTTATAGCTGAATTTTTGTGGCAAATATATAGATTTTTGTCGATTATGGGCGTGCCCTTCAACCGATTTTGCCCATTTTAAATAGCGATCTGCGTGCAAGAACTAAATTTCAGCCCATATCTCAAAATTTACGCCCGTGAGAATGTCAGACGACAGATAGGCACACGGACACACGGACATACATATCTAGATCGATTCAGTTTTTGTTGCAGATCCAAAATGTATAAACTTTGTAAGGTCTCTGCCGCTTATCGATTGTGGGCATAGTTCTGGATCGATTTTGCCAATTTAAATAACTTTTAATGTTTGTACAAAATTTCAGCTCAGTATCCTAAAATTTACAATCATGAATATTCTAACAAAACACTGACATATGGACAGACATTTCTAGACCAAGTCCAAGTACTTCCAGTCGTCTTCTTCATACAACAAACTTAGTTCACTTCATAACTAAGGTGTACGGAAATACTACTATTTTTCTTAAAACAATTTGAATAATATGTCCTTCACCTGATTAAAAAGCTCACGCAAAAATAAAAAAGATGTTAACCCACTATACGTTTAGTGTAGTGAATGTTAATCGAATTATTAAAAAAAAAATTATTGAGAATTTCAAACGCCAAAAAAACTCATATATATAAAATGATGTCAAAAAAGCCCCCAACACCAACACAACAATAAAAGGTTAAAATTGATTTCATACCTTTGCTCAACTCAGGACATATGGAAGAACCCTTTACTCTCACACACACTCACTAAAACTATGTGTTGAAAAAACTGTTGGGTAATGATTTATATGCTAGTTCAAGTTAACTGAACGTTATATGACCGCGCTTGTCTGTCCCTGAAAATATTTAATAAATAAATAATCACCTGGTTCACCTAGTCGGCACAGCGGTGCAGCAATGCTTTTGAGCTGTTGAGAGTTTTTGGTTAATTATTTTGCTCTTCAAGGGTTCACTTTGGTGCTTGGACGATAAGCTTGCTTATCGTCACATTTGTAACGGTTGAAATTCACTTCACCACTTCCCCTCCAACACTTTTATGGTTTTATTGAGTCAGACTTGGTGGTGGTATGTGTGTGTTTGTGTGAATTCACACTAAAAGTCTTTAATGAAGATATAAGAGCAAGCATACCATACATGCATAATTTTGGTCTGCTGAGCATTATGATAATCTTGTTATTTATGGTTGTTCTCTCTGTGTGTTGTTGGTTCTTATTGTAATTTTATTAAGAAAAAATTCTTGTTTTTCTTTTGAAAACTTTCATTTCATGCGTTTATTTTATGATTTTTAATGTCTGTCTGCGTGTCCGTCTATCCGTCTTATCCTTTATAATAGACGTTGAGTTGATGCAACCTTATAAATTTTGTATTTAATTTGATTTTAAAGCCCCTCGTGTTTTGTCACAATAGTTATGCAGATGTTGTTGTTGTCATTATGTACTATAATATGATATTTTTAAATTATGTGCTCTTAGGGATATATTTTATATATGGGAAGTTTTAATAATTATACTAAAATAAATCTATTAAAATATTTTTTATTTTTTTTCTCATTTAAATTATTTTGTCAATTATTTATTTATTGTTTTATATTCGTGATAATTTCTTCTTTTTATATCAGAGTTTTATTTACTTAAATTTTTATTTTTATAATTATTAGTAAAATAAAACAAGTAAGAAAACAAAATCTAAAATATAAATATATGTGTCTGTTAACCGACCCTGCCCATTTTAAGCATATCGATGGATGATATGTGTATAAAATTTCAAGTTTATAGGTTTATAGCTTATAGCAGATGAATAGAAATATTCTTGAAATATCTTGAAATTATCAAAAAACGTCATATTTTTATAACTTTATATACATAAGTTTATTATTCCCTAATATTCTCTTTATAAGGAATCGGTGGAGACAACATAAAAAGTTACTTTTCTTAATTTGCTATTGATGCAGAATTGATTTTATCGATACGTACTCTTTTCCGTCCATAAGCTTCAGCTACAAACTGCACCAAAATTTGGCTTGTTTAAAAAAGGTCTTTCTATATAAAAATTTTTAAAGAAATGTGTTTTATGCTTCGATTACAACTAACCTTTTCTTATAAATAGTTCCACATACAAACAAATTATTGTATAACCTCTTATAATAATGTACAAAAAGTATTCAGAATTTGATTAGAACGGGTAGTAAGTATCACTTCATTACAACCATATATGTCTCGCTGCAAACACCACAGGTGTTATTAACAACCTGTTTATGATGAAAAAGAAATTCAAAAGGATAATAAACACAAAAACACCCAATGACACATTTATTCAAAATTTATCACAGAGAAAAAAAAAAAGAAAATATTAAAAAATTAATAAGCAATAAAATGAGCATGAAATTAGTATTCTTATATGTACATATATTATAACGCTGTGACTTGTAATATTAAATACCAGCGGTTAACAGTCGTAATTTTAATTTTAATGTTTAAGTAGAAAAAAAATTAATTTGAGATCTCAACTGAGGTATTAGAGAGAAAGAGAAAAGTACCAAATGTTGAATTCGAAGCCGGTTACACTTTATGATTTTTTTTATAATATAAAAAAAATATAAAATAAAAAAATAAATTTCCACAATTTTTTTACAATTCAAATTGTTTATAACAAATTTTTTAAATACCCTTGATCTTCGTACACAAAAAGTGGGCGTGGCAAGTAGCTGATCACACCCTTTGTAACAATATAATTAATACGTATCAACAAAAGTTTTTTTTTGTATATTGTGGGCATGTCTGTTATACGACCACGCCCATTTCTAATATATAGATGGAAGAGCTATTTGTACATATATATATAAAATGTCAAGTTTGTGGCTTAATTTTTATGATTTATAGATAGATTTTTGTCGATTGTGGGCGTGGCTCTCAAACGCTCTTACCCATTCCAAATCGTGATCTGCATACAGAAACTAGAAGTGTCTGTACAAACAACTCAAAATCTTAAAATTTACGACCGCGAGAATGTCAAGAACGAACAGACCTGAGAACATATATACATAGCTAGATCGTTTTAGTTTTTGATGCTGATCAAGAATATATATACTTTGTACAGTTTCTGACACCTCCATCTGGGTGTTGCAAATTAAATGACAAACTTAATATACCCCATCTTATGTGGAGATTTGATATAAAGCTGGCCAGCAGCCTACACTAAATAAGAGTCGCATATGACTTCACAGCCGCAGCTTACAACCTCTGTTTTATGCATGCTAAATCAAATCATGCTGAGTTAATGACTGCATGTGTACATCATGACGAATTCCTTAAACAAAAAAAAGTCATGAGAACAATAACGAACCCGTTAAAATTTCAATCTTCATTTAAATGACCTGATTAAGTAGGTATTATAATAACTAAAGAGTGAGGGAGAGAAATGTAAAAGATAGCAATAAAAGTTGAGCAGAGTGGCCAGTATAACTTTCACAATACAAAACGTATCCGCCTTCTCACCAATAATTAATTCAGAAAACCAAATATTTTCAATAATTTGTTTTGGATGGGTTCTGTAAACACACTCGACTGAATACTACAGTCTTTGACCTCATTTTGTAATTTCTTTTTATTATGCATTACATCACCAAGCGCTACAAGGATACATTTTGTTTGTTAAGATGTTTGCAACTATTAAATCACAAATACTAGATCTATCTTTATTTTATACCAAATGGGTTCAGACTGAAAATTCGAATGGATTTAAACATGTCCGCCTCTCCGTCCATCCATATTTTAATTAATATACCAGAACGTACTAATCATACTTAACGATAAAGGGGATGTTTTTCGAGCCAATAACGGACGCTATTGAAAGATCGAAGCTTTTAGAGCCCTCCTTATAAAAGACTTCTTTCAACTATAAAGTCGGGTGTGTTCTATACTCTGGAGGGCTAAACTCGACACTGTGCATACATTTATAGCAGATATCTCCTGAGTACCAATCTTAAGTAAAGTCTTGATATCAAAAATTTTTACATGTTACAATATTTTTGGGCGGGATCAGTTCATCTTTGAGACCCTTATTGTATCCTGTGTACAGCCGCTTATTGTGGTTTAGGGTACTGTAGGGTCGGCCTTTTTACTTGTTTTTAAATATTTTATTTATTATTTTCTTGATTAATTTGATTTTAAAGTTTTTTGAAAAGTTGACAAATTTTTATTAAAAAATGTCATTTTAGGCCAAAATAAAAAATGTCAAGGAATCAATATTTTTTTATATAAAAGTTTTTGCAAAACACATAAAGTCAGGCAAACATTAACTGTATAATTAATATGCAAAACATGTTGAGCATGGCAAACATATGCAACAATAACAAAAACAAAACAAAAAAATTTATCATTTATTGCATAAAAATTACATTTACACGCTAAACTAATCCAAGACGTTTACCAAAGGATTAACAAAAGTGGCAAAACACAACAGAACCAGAACAACAACAACAGTACTTGAGAAAGAACATCACTGTGCACTTTACCCACTTTACCGAATAGCTACCAAAAATGCTGCACACTTACTACCATTAAATTCGACTTGTTTTGTTCTGTCTTCTATTCTTTGTGCAACTTTTGTAATATTAATAAATTGTCAGGCATTAATAACAATAACTGAAGCAATAACAGCAACAATAACAAGCATAATCTATGTGTAACAAATTAATGATGTGTTGCTCTACTTGTCGGTCCGCAGAGAGCGACTCAATCGAAATAACGAAAAATATGTCAGAAGGGATCAGAAAAATATGAAATGTATGCGTGTGTATGAGTAAGTGTTTAGATATTGAATAAAATACACGGGAGGCTTCTTCGCTATAGAATTACACCACCAAACAACAAATATAAATCAGAAGCAGACATTCATTCGTTCACTTAGTTGGTAGAGAACGAAACACTTGCTCTGTATCATTATCACACAAGGGCCAAATAAAATTGTTTAATAGAAATATATATATGGGTGTACAATATGTGCGTACACACCTACCTACCAGGGCAAACATACATACATACATATATATGTAAGTATGTATTGTTTAAACATGGATTTCGGTGGGTAAGTAAACTTCATTACAAAATATTTTTGTACTAAAAATCCTCTCAATTTTATATTTTAATTCGTAGCTACGCCCATTTTCCTATATTATGACTTTGTATAGATTTAATAATGATCAAAATTGGGCGAGGCTCAATTATAGCTTTGTGAAGGTTTTGTAAGCGGGCGTGGCCCAATTATAGCTTTGTAACGATTTTAAAAGTGGGCATGGCATCAAACGTCCACTTTTCCTATATTGTAGCTTTGTCAAGATTTTGTAATTATCAGAAGTGGGCGTGGCTCAATTATAGCTTTGTGAAGGTTTTGTAAGTGGGCGTGGCACCAAACGTCCACTTTTCCTATATTATAACTTTATGAAAACTTTGTAAATCAAAAGTGGGCAGGGCTTCAAACGCCTATTTTCGTATAATTTAGCTTCTTGAAGATTTTATATTTATAAAAAAAATGGGCGTGGTTTTCATTCATTAATTATAATATGTTCCTTGCCGCGCCCACTAATTGTACGTAGAGATGGCGGCTTCTTAAGATTCTTACTTCTTGTATTTAATAAATATTTGCCACATTTATATATAAATTGTGGGTGTGGCAGGTATCCTAATTGCGCTCTCCTACTGTGTAGGTAATAAGTATCAACATATGCGTTGGAATTTAGATTAAAAAAAGACTTGTTGTAATTTGTGTCTGTTATCCAACCACACCCATTTTTGGAAATGCAATGGATACTCTAATTATAAATATGTATGTGTACTAAATTTTAACGTTATAGGTACGTTTTTGTGGCTGATAAACAGATTTTTATCGATAGTGGGCGTGGCATTTCACCGATTTTACCCAATTGATCTAATAATCTGTATTCAAAATTTCACTTCCATATGTCCGAATTTATAATAGTAACAGAAATTGCCTAAAATGGAAACATATACGGACAAGCATATCCCAGACCTTGATCAGATTTTGATTCTAAATACATATATATACACAATATAAGGTCTCTAAGGCCATTTTCTAAATGTTGTAAAACGAGTAGCAACTTTAGTATACTACATTTTATATTGGGAGTGTAACAAGTATTTGAAATTATGCTAAAGATTAGCTCTCCTACAAAGTACGCTGATCCACTTTGTTACATTCTTTCATGTGTCGGCTAAAGCCACATATTTATTGTTCACACCACAAAAATCTTTCCTATTAAGATTGTATGACACCTTTTCTTACCATCTCCATATGCCATCACTTACTTGCGTACTTGTGTACACACTCTTATCTGCTGCTACGTGATGGAACAATGTATTGTGCTTCTATGCTAACGTTGGTTTGTTTTCTTTTCCTTCCATCACTTCAGTTCACTTGTTCTCTGGGGGTTTATTGTTGCGTTGCGGTTTTGAGGATTGTTGAAAATTAAAACATACACACACGCAGCCACTCTTACCCTATTATGTTAACACCAGCTTATTAATATTACAAGGCATGTATATAAATGTATAGAAGTGTACGTTTGTGTGTGTGTATGTTTAAATATTATTGTATTATAATATTTATAGAGTCACTGGATGTCCCTCGGTAGGTTTTTGTACTTTTTTGGGGGCGGTGTAGCTTAGTCAGTTAGCCAGCCAGCCAGCCAACCAGTCAGTTTGTATGAAAGAAACTCAATTATAACAATCTGTTCAGATTTTTCTTTCATACTTTGTAATCATTAATATATCAACACTTGTCGTTAACATTTTTATGAGACTTTGCCGACTGACTTTTCGTGTGCAGTGGTTGTGTTACCCATTTTAGCGTTTAACAAATGCTTTTCGACAAAGTATCGCAAAGTTTTTAGTTAATAATAATCCATGTTCGGGTGGTGTTGTTGTTTTATGTACGTGCATGTATGTGCCTGGAATTAATAATCACCTTTGATCTAAGTAAATTTTTATTTTGTATTTTTCCTTAACAAATGTCCTTTCCCGTTGTATGTTGCGAAGAGAATCATAAAAATTATCATTTTTGTACCCTTCACATAAAATGGGCTCTGCATTAAGTTTGTTATTAAGTTTGACAAATTTACAAAGTGTGTATATTTTTTGATGAACCTTAAAATATAAATCGATTTAGCCGTGTCCGTCTGTATGTCCTACTAAATTAATTTGAAGTTTTGTACGTTTGTATATGTTTATTTTCTCCTCACAAGTTTCTATTTGAATTGGTAAAAATTGTTTAAGTGCCACACCCACAATGCAGGAAAATTCTTCCAAAATACAAAAACTGAAGCTTCGAAATTTAATATATTTATGTATGTACAATTACTTTAATTATGGGATGTGCCAAAAGTAGGCGGTTTGGTATAACACCCCCTTACACAAGTTTACAAAAATTCTTCTTTAGCATAGAATTTGGCTTAGATCAGATCATATTCTATTAGAATGTATCTACCGCACTTTTATTTTAAAAGGATGTGTAGGGTATAACGAATTCGGCCAAAATCAATATTTTTTTTTTTTTTACTTTTTTTACATTACGTGGTCGCTTGGTGACTTTTTAATGTCCACCATATAACATTTGTGTGTGTGGACATGGGTACATTTGGTGGGTGTTTTCTATTCATTTAGAAAAGTTTCGCCTTTTAATTGTTGGTTAAATCGTTTTTGATGTCTGTACAGAATTCAAACAGTCTCATGTATAATATATATATACTTGTAATGAAAACATTAACAAAAAGATGCTTTAGGATATGGTTGTTGTTGTTGTTGTTTTATTACTAGTAATTAATGTGATAGTTTGTAAGAAGTATCTTTATTATAATGTGAAATAATCTAATCCAAAATTTTATTATCTTGATCTTCCCTTGTTTATGTTGTGAAAGGTACTTTGTGTGTTAGAAAAGTCTACAGCTGGACTTCAAATCATTAATTTGTTATCATTAGTTCGTTTCAAAATGAGTTTGCAAATACCACGATGGATCAAAATAACTACAATTTTTTCATTACTATATAATAAGTTTTTCTTCATAAGAATTTAATTTAAGAAAAATTTTATAAAGATATAAATATAATGCATACTTATGTACCACAAATATGAATAAAACAATAAACGAGAAGGTTCAATCGAATTATATTTAGAGGGGATTAAAGTTGGTGCAGTTGGAATCATTGTTGAAAACTTTTTTCTTTTTTTATTTAGATTAGGTGTTTTGGACCAGCGGTCCAAGGACAATCCTATTATATTTTCAATACCAAAGTATAAGCAAACTCAAATATTATGCGTGCAAAATTTTAGCTCAATACCTCAAAGTGGCTGTGAGTGTCTCTCACAAAAAGAATGTAAAAAACAAACGTTAAAAAAACTCGTCCATATATGCTGATCAATAATACTTATAAATATACTTTTGAGGGTGTGGTTCGTCCCCTTCTGGCACTTGCAAACTTCATTATAATGATGGGTATACAAAGGAGGACTCTTGTGCTAGTAAAGTAAACTTAGCTTTAAAATCTTAGGCAGGGATTAGGAATAATCAGTTAAAATATGAATCAATGCAGAGTATGAGAGTATCTGTATACATCTCGGATCATAAATCCGTACTCTACACTACTTTTGTTAGAGGATATTTGAAAACCTCTCGAGATGTGTCTTTACACAGATTTTTTTATCATTTTTATCTACTTTTTTTGGTATAGAATTGCCTTTTCTTCTTCTTCCATTTCTTAAATATACCTTATATTATTTGACACATAAAGATGGTGTGTTAAGGGGTTGTGCTGCTGCTGCTGCCCTCTTTCCCTCTCTTACGTTCGACACCTTAATAAGTTGTTTATGGGATTGTCAATTTGTTTAGGGTCGTGTTATCGTTGTTGTTGTTGCTGTTTCTGTTATTGTTATTGCTATGCTAAATTTTATATATTTTTGCTGACTATTGAGAAAAAATGGAAAAAATGAACATTTCTTGCATATACATCGTATTTTTATTTGCCATCATTTACATGTATTTACCTTAAATGGGTTTTTTACGAGTTCCACTTTAACCCATTGTTGTTGTTAAGTTATATGATTGTTAGTGTTGTTGACTTTTTCTTTTTTTTTACCATTCATGTAAAGTTTTATAAGCTTCAAAATCGATGAAGTATTAAGCAAATCGATATGATCGAGTATAGGGTTTATTTGTGTAGATAGGTTGAAGAATGTCCATCGGTCCTATTCAAAAATTGTCCAATTGCTAAGTGTATGCTAAAGATTGAAACCGTTAGTTATCTGTAGGGTGTTTTGTATAGAGTTTTGATTGACTTTTTTTTTAATATTTGCTTGGTTGTAGTTTTTTGTATGTTTTTCTTTTTTTTGTTTTTTTCATTATTATGCAAATAAAGTTTTTCTGGTAAATTTAACCTTTAATAAGATATTTTTTTGTGTTGGACTCACTAGAGATTGCAAAGTGTTATTGGACCTTTTTGTCTATAAATAAAACGTGGTAGTAAAAGGTCCAAACACTAGACTGGGGTAAATTAGATATAAAAGATTCTTGAGCGTTTTGTAAGAATATTTTAAATGGTGTTTGAATTTTTAGACAATTTATCAACTTCTCTGGTAACATATTTGTTAAATAGTTTGTTTTAATAAAATCTACAATTATTATATTTTCTATATAAAAATGTTTGCTATAAATTTGTTGCCATAAACCAAACATATGATGATGATGATGATGATGACGATTTTTGATAATCGATCATTCTAAGTGCTGCTGCGTTTTTTTATATGATTGTGATTTCAAAAAATCAAAAAGCAAGTAAAAATCTAAATATGGCTTAAACCAAATCTTAAATACCTGTCATACATTTTGAGATATTGAGATGAAATTTGATATTTATATCTAGTTATTCTTTCCATTGATGAGCCAAAACTGGCGTGGTCGGATTACGTCCACAATCGATAACAATGTATATATGTGCCACAAAAAAAGGCCTATGATCTAAATATTTGGATGTCATAGACTTATAGTTGTCCCATCCATACATATGTTGAAAATGGGCGTAGCCGGATACACGCCCCAGTCGAAAAAAACCTTTTTACCTGCCATAGAATTTGACCTATGAACTTGAAATTTAGTGCACATATCTACAGTTATCCCCTTCATCGATGTGCCAAAAATGGGCGTGGTCGGCGCAAAATTTTCAAAAAAAAACATACTCAGCATAAAACTTCCCTTGCAAACTGATACGTAATACATACACTCTTAAAGAGCTGCCACGCCCACCATTTGTATATAGATGTGAAGGATGTTTAAAATTTGTTCTCTTAGCCAAACTTAGTTTATTCAAAATAAATATAATTTTATTTTATTCAAAGTAAAATTTGCTTGAATTTTTCGTCATTTCTAATAAAACAAACTGTAAATGCATTAAAAGAAAGAGAAATTATAGTTATAACGGACCACGTGTAAGAATCTATAAGTTTGTATATATACATATATAGTCAGATTTGGCAAAATCAGATAACATATCGTGTTTGCTGCAAGCAAGACTTTATGATATAATAACTAAGAGAGAGAGAGAGTGGAAAAAATAACTGTCTCCCCCCCTAGAGACCAAGAACAGAACCAAACATGGCGCGTATGCGTTTGTTTTATAATGAATGGCATGCTGACTGGTCATCAGGTGTAGTCGCTCCCTTACTTCTTCACCAACAAAAAATACAGATTTTGTACTGTACAGTACACTACAGTACAGTACAGTAGAAAAAAAAAGGAAAGACAAATGTACGAAACGAAATACATTCAGCTGCATATAACATCTCATCTATTATCGTTTACCGACATTTATGAATATGAAAAATGTGCAAACATTTACACTTGCACATTTCACAGACTGTGTGTGTGTGTGTGTGTGTGTGTGGGGATATAACGGTCCGAAAAAAAGTGTATATATTGCATAATAGTGAATGGAAATGCAGCCAAGTAACCATCGATGGGATGGAATATTACAGAGAGAATGAGTTCAATATATTTTGAGTGATAGCCAATAAATTTTTAGCATATTATAGAACTGCCATGAACATACCAAACATACTACAAACTACATATAGATTTGTAGGTTATGCTGAGAAATATTTCATCAAGCAGAGTACAGTACCCATGATTGGTGTAAGGAATGGAATAAAAATCAAATATTGTTACATAACGGTGTCCATTATATTTGATTTGAAATGACAATACTTGACTCAGGGATGAAGGATGGTCATTCAACATTATCGAAGGAAGAAGAAGAAGTTTGGCTTTTTATAAATTATGGGCGTAATTGTTATCTGTTGTAACTGTAACAGTTTCAGTAGCTGAGCAGGCTAAGGCTTTGTCTTGGTAAACTCTGTCCGCTGTAGAACACGGCTTCAAATCCAGCTGAGGAAAACGAATGAAGCGCGATGTATATATTTTGTATTTTTCATAGAAATTAATCTTCTCCAAGTGCAAAATGTGTATGCAGTAGAAACGTGTGTATGTAAATTTATATATATGTATTTTTTTTGAAGAAGAAAATTATTTCTCATATATTTTCATTGATATGCTCATGCATCAACTAACAAACTGTATGCGAGACGTACATACATATTGATGAATGTAGAATATAACAGCAGCAACGGCGCTAGCATCAGCATCAGCTACAGAACGTAAAGTGGGAGAGGTCATCATATCAGTGCTGTCAAATATATAGTGAATGAAGTATAACAAGAACAAGAAGAAGCACAAGTAATAATATAATTTATATGCATACATATATATATGAATGCGCATACATATATATATGAGTTTCTCCATGTAGAGGACATGTCCCATAAATTTCTGTACCAATTAACTCATTTGTCGCTGATTAAAAATAATCTTATTTTTTACACTCTGGCTCCAACTCTATCTATCATAAAATACTGACTACGTATGTAAGTAAGTAAGTGTCCATGTGTATGTGTGTGTGTGTGTGTGTGTGTGTGTACACCTCCTATATTCCAACTGATTCCTGGCTTATTTATTTTGTTTTTGTCATTTTCAAGAGAACTGAACCCTTCACTGACATGGTTCAAATCAATAAAAATTATTGCTGTTTAATACTCTGGGGTATAATTTTTAAAAAAATATAACAACAAGGCTTGATTATGTATTACATTTAGACCAATGAAATCAGAGACCAGAACAACTGTTCTAGGAGAGAGATAGACAGACAGACGGACATGTATAAAGAAAATATATAAACTGTTGTCTACAAATCAATTCTTTTAGCTTATCTCTCTTGTTCGGTCCAACAATGCATGAAATATGTTTATACTACATACATAAATAGATTGTTTATTCTTTTCATTTATAATTGTTAAGCATTCATTGTCCAATGTCAGTGCAGGGTGTTGTTGTTATTTTCTATTACAATTCATTTGCTGAGATTTTTTATACTCTTCACTACCCCCCATGACCTTTCCATCACCTTAACATGAAACTATATAAATTTAATAATTTTCCTCCCGCTCTGTGTACAAAATCTTATGCTTGACTTGACAGTGTTTTACATAAAAGCAGCCAGCCTTTATCAACTACTGTTTTTGCCACGTATATATATGAAGTATGTTGTGCTCTGGCTTGCTGTAAATTATACATATGCGCCTCTCCCTATCTGTGTATGTATGTGTGTATGTGTGTGTATGTGTTTTTTCGATAGACATCATATTCGCTTATTCGCTGCTTTTTAATTTGTGCGTAACTAATTGGATTTATTAAAAGAAAATTTATTATGTTACGCTCACTTTATAATGAATTTATTTGTATGCAATGCTTATATATTTATACATATATACACATATTATTGTGTATCGATAAGTTGTTGTCAATTTCGAATAATTCTTCCTCATCCTTTTGCTCTGTGCTGTGTCTGAGCATTTTTGTCTTATCATTTATTTATTGTCATACACAAATTTCATTTCATTTCATTGCTTATGATTGCCGAGATAAAGGAAAATTTAAGCATAGTTATGGATGCTCTATGTATGGAGTCAGTTTTATGATGTGTAACCTTTTCTATTCTTTATACTCTTCATATAAGTTTGGGTGTTAAACCAAGTTTGTCGTTCCATTTTTACACCCAAAAGGACGTAATCAGTACGGAGTATATATTTTTCAAAATCTGAATTGATCTAGACATGTCTGTCCGTGTGTCCGCCTATCATTGGCACTCTCATACTCGTAGATTTTGAGATATTGAGTTGAAATTTTATACACTCATTTAACGATATTTGAAGTGGGCAAAATAGGTCAAGAGTCACGCCCACAAGCTTTAAAAATGTAAAAAATTGAGCTGTAAAGTTGGAATTTATTTGGATACAAATAATTATACTTCCTCACTTTATCAATGTACTAAAAATGGGCGTGATCCGATAATAGAAACGCCCACAATCGACAAAAACGTACTTATTTAGCACAAAACTTCACCTATGAAGTTAGAATTCGATAATTGAAATATATTTTCAATTATCTCTTTCATAAATGTGACAAAAATGGGTCTGATTGGGTCACGGACAAGCTCAAAATTTACAAAAAAAACACTCATAAGCGTAACTTTTAACTGAAATTGTTTAATCTAAAAACTACCACCAATTTTTTCCAATTCCTCAACATGGAGACATGGAGAGACAGACAGTTAGTCAAACAAATCATATCGACTGAGAATTTTACGTTTTTCATGAATATAAATATTTTGTAGAGTTTCTGTAGCCTTTTTTTTTTTGAGTGTTTTGATAAAGTTCAAGGTGTAGGGTATAAAATCATTTAATGATAAATAAATAAATAATAAAAATATTTAAATTTATAATCCTTTCATCCTCTCAAGTTCTATTTACTTTGTATTATTACGATTGTTTTTGTTGTCGTTATTACTATAAAATCAAAAATAAATCAAAAAATCATTGAAAACGTTTCATATTATAAGATATATAATATAGAACAATAATACCTCATACAGCAACAATTTCAACGATCCTCACAATTATAATAAGATGAGAAATTAATGTCATTATCATTTCACCAAAAAAGAAGACACAAAATCCATTTGGACTGACTGACAGCTTTGTTTGTTTGTTCAGTTCGATTGGATGGTTGGTAGGAATACTCGCATACCTACATTGATTTGTTTACTGTGATAACACTTAAATTAAGTCTTAATGCTAATAACGCTGGTCAAACACGTGCCACTTCAGCTCTCTGTGCCTTTGGTGCGTATTACACCACTATTCCGATGCAGTAAACCTTATAGAAATCTAAAGTAGAGGATGCGTGGAGATGAAGAAAATTGCTCAAGTTCTCGTTTTACACACTGTGTATATGGGAAGCGGTGTGTGTGTGTGTGTGTGTGTGTGTAGTTGACATTTAATTATGGTATTGAAGCGGTAGGTATTTACAAATGAATGAGTTACGTATCTGATACCAGCGAGTGATGCTATAATAGACCTTCATTACAACACATACATTTAAATACAGATGTGCTTGTGTTTGGTACTCTAAACAAACGCTACAATCAAGTAATTGAAGTGTTAAGTGAGCAAAACTGGTGTCACTAGAATATGTACAACAACAGTGCATGTAAGCAGGGGTAGTAGAGAATGTTTTTCTGTTGGCACACTCCTACTGGTACATTTATCATACAATCATACACGCACACACATCTGCTGCTGAGATAAAGAGCGAGTTGACACTTGTTCAATAGTAAATGTGATACTTTGATAATATTTACATTAGTGCACGTCAAGCTTTGGGATGGTATTCCAACTACAACAGCTAGGAATACTCCCCTTGTTTTTTGATAATGTTTTGGTTTGTTGTTGTTGTTGTTATATATATATATGTTCTATTCACACAAATTATAAAAATTTATCTTTATCTTAAAAATATGTTATATGTGTAACAATTGTCGCACATAACAGCACCCTTAGACATATAAAAATATATAAGGTTTAGCTCATGGGCATATTTCTGTTAATCATTATATTTTATGAATGTATTCTGGAGAAGAGTGAATATCGGTTTTTTTTTCTGCTTTCAATCTTTGAGATAATACGGTACTGATTTATCTTGTTTGAGTCTGGTTTTGTGAGTGGTGCATGTCACTGCTGTCATACCCTGCTTTAACGCCTTTTAGTCCTAATATTCATTGTTCATCGTGATAAATGTTTTTCTTTTCTTTCTTAATTGTTGTTGTTGTCGTTGTTGTTGTTAATGGATATATGCAGAATTTGTTGTCTTTCTTTCGTTTTATATTTCAGAATATAATTGTGGTTGATTTATTGATGTTTATCTTTAATATTGTCAGTTGGTAAATTGAAACCTTTACCATGATGGCTACATAAAAGAGTTATTATTATAACCATAAACTACATCTCCAACTCTCTACATATTAACCATAGGAAGTGAAGTAAAATTTTTCCCGAAATATTAAAGAAAACTTGGGTTTTTAGGAAATTCATTTTAACCACGCCCATTTTTATTGAACATATTATGAATGTTATGTATTTCAAGGTGATTATAAGATTATGTGTGGTGGGTGACCCTGTAGAGATTTGAAATTTGGACCCAGTATTCTTTCTTTATGTCGGAAAATTTGTGAAAATGGGCGTGGTTGGTTAACAGTGGGTAGTTAGAAACATACAAAACAAAACATAAGCTGAAATTTGAAAAGCGGCAATCATGGTGGGTATCTTAGACTTGGCGTATGTTTATATATAGAGTTTCTTACTTGTTTTAATACTAAATGTATTTATGAGAGAGTCTTATTGTTTTATTTGTGTCAAATGTCATATACATGAGATAATTTTTATCGACATAATCAATGAATTATATCAAAAATGCATTTTAATCACAACTGTTGTGTTACAATGCATAAAAAAAAGGAAACAAAAAATTGTACAGTAATTGTTAATAAGTGTCCGTTACATGAATTTTTACACGGAAATTTTAATTTTTACAAATAAATTACTACCATAACAACAACAACAACAATAACCAATATTATCACGGCATTGTACATGCTTGCAGTCATTATGCGATGGCAGTGGTGATGGTGATGAGCGATAAACAAACAAATGCCAGCAATTTAATTAAATTATAATGCAATCAAAAAATTTTTAAATATACATAATTAAAAGCTAGTTCGTAGTAATAATAACAACACTTAATTAGATTTAAGTATAACTATAAAAAAGAAAAAAAAGAAAACTTCAAAACTGAACTTTTTGAAATGGTGTAAAATGAAAAACAAGCAAGTAAACTAAACTTGGCTTAGACCAAACCTCAAATACCCTACACATCTATTTAAGCTAAATCTAGTTCTCTGAGTTGTTTAAATAAATACTAAAACTATAATAAATTTAAATAATTTGAAAATTTCTACGAAAATCTCTCTCACTTACAAAGCCACACAATAAAAGAGCATATCAAACAGACCGTACAAGTATAGCATTCAAAAATACATGTATTATAAAGCATAGTATGTACATATAAGGAAAAAATGCTGAGTGGGTGATTATATATGGATATGTTTGTTTTTATGATTGGGTGTGATAAACGATAAAAATTTAATTTCATTTCATTTTATATTGAATAAAAACGGATCAAAAAACATACACACACATAATACACCTAATTATAATGAGATAGAGAAAAGTAAAAAACAACAACTAGAGAAAAAATATGGCAAGCGAAGAATAGTTGGTTGTTCGTTTAGCAACAACCAGCAACAGCAAGAGCAACAACCACCTTCTTTTTTTTTCATACATTGAAAGAAACAGTCGAGTCACCCAACTAGCTATTAATAGAATAAGTGAGAGCGGGGAGTTCATGCTTAAAACAAATAAGCACAATGCAAGAGCATAAGGGAAAAAGTTATAATAAAAAAAAGAAAAAATTGCCTTAGGACAAATCTTTTATTCCAAAATTTCATCCTTAGTAGGCGTGCCATGTATATGATTATGTCCTCTAAAATTGTACATATTATTTATCAGCTTACTAGTCCAGTTTTTTTGCTGAGTACGGTCTTTTTTAAAAGTGTGGGTGGGTCTCTTATCAAACCACCGCCTTTTTTTCGTACATTGAGGTAAGAGTTAAATGGAAATAATACCAAATTCGAACATCATGGGGAAATTTTTGTGGCAGATAAGTAAATTTTTGTCGCTTATGGGCGTGTCTGTTATGCGACCATGCAAATTTAACATTTTTGGAAAATAGATTGATGGAATAATTATAAATGTGTACAAACTTCATCTTCATAACTGAATTTTTGTAAATTATGGGCGTGGCTCTTGACCGATTATCCCCAATTTAAACACCGATCTGTGTGTAGAAACTAAAAAAAATGTCAGCTCAATATATTAAAATTTACGAAAATTACATTAGAAGGACACGAAAAGGACATGTCTAGATCGACTCTGTTTTTAATGCTAATCAAGAATATATATACTTTGTAGGGTTTCTGATGCCTCCTGGTTAATATATAAACGGAATTACAAACCTAGTATAATTCCATCACTAAGGCAGAGGGTGTAAAAAAGATTTCTATCAACATTATTTGTTTTTTGTTTCCACTGAGCAGAGAGAGATATATAGAAAACACATAATGGAAGTTATGAGGAAACAAGACCAAAAAAAAACACTGTACATAGAATGGATGAAAAACGGAAACCAATACGACCAAATATGCACTTTAGACGCTCACCCACTACTCTACGCCATTCTTATTTATTCCTTAAGCATGAAAAAAAAAATGATACGACCGAGAGAGAATATTTTGCGGAAGCTAACACACAAAGACATAAAGTACGACCATAGATAGTGCAGCAACTACTGTGTGCATATGTGTGCATGCTTAGCTTCTATGCTGTCGTTCAACTTGGAGCAGCCATGTGGAGGTTTGCTTGGCTTTGCCTGCACACACACACACACACACTTTACAGATAGCTGGCTTGCCTGCTTTGTTGGGGCTGGCAAGTGGAAATTAATTGAATCGAGTGAGTTGTTCATGTTGATTCATGCAAATGATAAGAGAAATAACCGAAAGAAAGAAAACAATGAATTGAAAAAAGTTATTATTTTTACTCCTGCTACACATACATACATACATGCATACATACATGGATAAACAACTAAAACGCCTACATTTTTATATACATATAATTTATAATCATATATGTATGCATGTATGCATATATGTATGTGTATAGAAAATAAAAACCCGATGGTAATAAACATGCACAATGGCGACAGGCAAGAACAAATAAATTTATTGTCACGACTTTTCTGTGATATATATTTTTTTTTTTTATTAAAAAGACACACACAACGATTGTCTTAAAATTAATGAAATATTAAAGAATTATTTTCTAATTCTAATGTCTATTCGCTTTAATGAAAATGTTGTGCGAGTTATAATAATACGTATATTTAACAAGTAAGAAAACTATATTTTCGCTTAGACCAAATCTTAAATACCCTCCACATTAACAAGAGTGGGCGTGACAAGTATGTGATTACACCCTCTAATAGTGTATATATTACGTGTGAGCTTGAAAGTCGTGTTTTTGATGCTGATCAAGATCAAATATATACTTTGTGGGGTCGTCTGGGTACTACAAACGGATAAACCAACTTTGTACAACCCCCTATATTACGTAGAGTTCTAAACGGCTATTTAATACCCTACATAGCGCTACATAGTCCCACAATTTATGCTATGATTAGTTCAGTTAGATAAACACAAGTGCAGGTCATAGAAAAGTCATTTCGTAAAAAGGTTTTAACAGTAATTTTTATACTGGCCTCGAGGCCTCGAGCTAGTAGTACAGTATAAAAACTACTATTATATGTAATAAAGGCAAACTAAACAATATATAAAAGTAAAACGGTTTTTTAAAGTGCATCCATCAGGCCCAAATTTGGTACAGTCCAATAATAAATGACTAATTAACTACTCTGCGAATGATTTTATAAATATTTGCATAATTTTAAACAGAGGTCTTGCAAAATTGTTGCGTTAGCAATTGCGAAAGTTTAGACAACAACAACAATTATATAAAAAAGGGTTTCTATTAATTATGAATATTTTTATTATATAAAAAATAATTTAGAATTTTTGAATAAAATTGTTTTAATATTTAACAAAAATATTTTATGCCCTTGATGACAATATTTTTAATAAAAATCCCTCACTTGAGAAAAGAAAGCAACAGCAACAAAAAAAAAATCCATTAAATTACTTAATAAACGTTATCATAAAATAATACAAGACAATAACGTTCGTATATGTTTATAATAGAAAAAAAAGAAAAGAAAAGAAAAAAGCAACAAAAAACTATGAGAGTGACAGGAATTGAATAAGAACAACCAAGCGAAAAATTTATATAAAATGAAATAACTTTGTGTGACATAAGAGTCATGCTGTATGTTTGTGTCATTGTGCTGTACAAAGCATAAAAAATTAATAACAAAGAAGATACATAAAAGTCTTTGCATGGCTTGTAGTCACCACCCACCTCCTTCTCCATCCAACACCCAACAACCAACAACAATGGCAGATGGCAAATGTGTCTTGGGGTCGAGTGTTCATATTGTTATTGTTCAGTTGTTGTTTTAAATACTTAATAATCATCATAATTTTATCTTCATTGTATGATGTACACACACACACACACTCGCATGCGTATGAAAACATTTACATAAATATGCGTTGGCATCGGAAAGTTCATATGTGTTCAGTGTATGGCGTCTGCCATTAAAATGATAAACTGCATATAGCCCACAAACACAATTATCACAAATTATGACCATCTCGTTTACTCTTTATTGCACAACATATAGCAGTGAAGTAAACCTGAGAGGCTAACAAAAATTTCCCAGTATTTAAGACAACTATTAACCACACCCTTTATATAAGTATTCATTTTACTTAGGGTTGAAGGTGGGGGGTTTTCATGTTTCTCACTTTTACGCTGTTGTTATATTTGTTTTTATTGTGGTTGTTTGTTTTTGGGAGTTTTTTATTTTTCTTTACAAAAATTCAATTGAGCGTTTTTGGCAACATTTTGAGGTTTCCATTTAATTGTTTTTATTTATTGTTATTATTATTATTGTTGTTGTTGTTGTTGTTGCTATTGGGATATTTTTTATCAAACACACTTGTTTAATATTTCAATTCCCTATACCACTCGTTATAAGTGAACACTTTTTTATTTAAGGAGAGAAAGAGACTAGAATGTGTGCAGAGAAATATACACTAAGAAAAATTAAAAGCATAAAACATAAAAACTTGTAATATTGTACAGAACATTTAATTTTATTATATTGCACAATTATGAGCGTGTCTTTTATCTAATCAAACTTTTTTCTAAAAGATGATCAAAGCAAACCATCTTATACCCAATTTTGAAGTGATTTGATTTACATTTTGACTGCTCAAGTCATTTTTATTAATTAGACGTACGGACATACAACTCTAATATAAGAGCCAACCAAAAAAAATGAGATAGAGATAAGAATTGATAAGCCTTAATATGACCTTTGTAAAAAACCCATGTCCATAACATTTCAACTTTCCTAACATTTGGCCGAAAGATGAAAAGTAGTGTACATGTCCCATAAGATACAAAGAACGCATCTGAAACCCTACAAGGTATATATATTCTTAATAAGCATCACAAACTGAGTCGATTTAGACATGTGTGTCCGTAAGTTCGTATGTTGTTGGCATTGCTACGGGCGTAAATTTTGAGATATGGGCTGAAATTTTGTACACACACTTTTGCACGCAGAACTCTATTTAAAACGGGAAAAATCAGTCAAGAGCCACGCCCAAAATCGACAAAAATCTATATATCTGCCACAAAAATTTAACTATTAAGTTGAAATTTGGTGCATATATATATAGTTATCCCCTTCATAAATGTGCCAAAAACGGGCGAGATTGGAAAACAGACGCGCTAACAATTTACAAAAAACTATACTCCACGTAACACTCAACTTTAAAGGTGATGCGCGTTTTCAGAGGGTGCAATCAAATACCTGTCATGCCCACTATTATAGATGTGAAGGGTATTTAAGATTTAAGATTTAGGCTAAACTAAATTTGGTGTTCTTACTTTTTTTTTTATAGATCGTCGCTCAACTGATGCTTCTATAAATGCAGACACTACACTGATCTTACTCCCCAATTAACACATGGATTCGAAGTAGTTATCAAACTCATGATCACGATTTACGGTACTCGAAAAAGTACCTAAAATCTAATTTTCAAGACTTTATAGCATAAAAACTAGAGCTTACGATTACTGATACATTAATTATTTAAAGATAAAATATAATTAAATAAACCATATAGCTAAATTCTTTAGCACAAAGAAATTTATTTTTATTTTTTAGGTCAAAGGCCAATGTTTGATGAATTTTTATTGTATAAAAAGTGCTTCAAATCCATTTGCATATAAAAATACCGTTATTCTCTTTAGCCAGAGCTCTAAGCACTATTGTATAAAAAACTTTTATTACTTAAGACCCCAAAATACATAAAGTCACTCATCTAGGGTTTGCTTAACTTTTTTACCGCCTTCAAAAGCTAACCTATAAATGTCTTAAGATGAACAAAATAAGAATTTGCACAATCATCCAACGAAATTCTTTGCAGTGTACCGAGCGCCACCATATCTATTAGAATACAAAGCAACAACAAAATTTCAAATAATGGTGATAATGGAGTCTTTTGCCACATAAAGTAATTACAAGTGCGGTAAACGTGAGTGTATTATTGTGTATAGGAAGCAGTGCTCTCAACATTGCATTTAATCAACAAAAAGTCAGCAAAACATACATCGGTTATCTCTCTCTGACTTATGCAGTACCCAACAATTGTTAAATACAAAGTGCAAGCGAGTCAGAAAGAAAGGTGTTTCTTTTTTTCTTTTTGGGTAGCAAAGCTTAAGTGAGAGACACAATAAATAATGGTGAGCGGACACTCGCAAATTTCATTTTCTCTGTATTAAGAGTGTCGGCTTTTTAGCAACAAATAATTAACAAGAGATTGTTAAGGTGTTATAAATAAATTTCTTTTATACCAACAAAAAACATGATTGGACTTACTTCGTGTTTCCTCTACTTAGTGTGCTTGTTTAAAATATAACGAAGGGGAACTTAATGTAACAGCAAATAAATGCAGCAAAAAAAGCTGTTGTCTAAATAAAATAAAAGAAGACAACAGCTAGAGAGAGAGAAAGAGAGAGAGAGAGAGAGCGAGCTTATGTGTTTACCGAAAAAGGCGTTTATTTAAAACACGTTGCAAAAGAGCGTGGGCCACCTCGAAAATTTACATCGTCCACCTAACAGAGTTATTCTCCGAGTTGTGTGTGGTGCAAAAGCCAAAAAAAATAAAAAAAATAAATATAAAAACGCTTTTAATAGACGGTTGAGTCTTTATTGTTATTGTATATAACGTTTAGTTAGTTGTTGTTACCGTGCTGTGCTGTTAATAGACGTAAGAACACATCAAAGTGGTTTTCCAAATATAAACTTTGAATTTTTTCATTATCCATCCGTCCATCCAACCAAGACTGTGACTAATGAGTGAGTGAGTTAGTGAGTGAGTGAGTGAGTGTGTAAAGCGCCTGAGAGTAAATGAATGACTGCGTGTTTAAAAGTGTTTGTTCCTATTATGTGAGTGCATGCATCCGCACATGTATGCTTGCATGGGTAATTCAAATCAATTTGTCACAACGGCAACAACTACAACAATAACAACAACAAAAAGAACAATATTAAAATGCCGGTGTTTGGGGTGTTGGTGTTATAAACACATACATGGATTCAAATATTGATGAAATCTCAGATTTTTCGATATTTGTTGTCTTCTTAGAACAACATTAACGTTATAAACAGAACATTTGAGTGGTTATTTAAGAAATATTTATATGTTAGAAAGACAACAACAAAACTATTTTTTATTTAAAATTTTTTTTTAATTTTTTCAAAATTAAAATTTTTATTTAAATTGTAATTTCTAAGCTTAAAAAGTTTGATCAAATTTAAAATTATTTTTTAAAAATGTTTTTATGATTATTTTCATAAAATTTTCCAAATAAATTTTTCCAAGGAAAATTTTGTTGTATAAAAAAACAAATATAAAAAGCTAACAAATAAATATAAGTTCAGAGAAAATAAGACAAAAAAAAAAAAATCTTATAAAACAAAATCATCTGCAACTAAAATATTTGTGGAACATCACTCTTCATACAAAGCAATAGCAAATCTCACTACCGTCGGCCACGGTTACTAAAGCTTACGACTCAAATATAATAAAATTCGATTTCTTTCCCGTTTTGATGCAGCATCGATTTGATTATTTACATATATACCTCAAACTAACAAAAATTATCATTCATTGACATACAATCTTTCCAGCAGCGATAAATATTTTATCAGATAGAAAGTCAAAACCATTAACAAAAACTCAACACTTGTGCTTTTGTTAAACAATTCAACACAAACGCTACCGACGGTAGTAACTCCAAATGGATGATGGTGAGTAACACTAAAATAAAGTTGGGTAGAAAGACAAAATTTTTAATAAATCGAAAAAAAAAATTATCTCAAGCTACTATCATCAGAACTATACTATTTGCGTGAAAAGAAAGGAAAACTAAGAAAAACTACATTTGGTTTAGGTCAAATTTTAAACACCCTTCAACTCCATTTATAAATAATGGGCGTGGCATTTACCCCTATATATATATATGTAGAGTTTTTGTATTTTGTATCAACGAACAACTAACAACACTAATTATGCATCATATAAGGATTTTTTCGTAAATTATGGGCGTGTCTGTTCTCAGACGTTTTAGCGCACTGATGGGTATTTTAGTTATGTACCAAATTGTACCTTAAAAGCTTATTTTTTGACGCTGTAGGAGGTTTTTGTAGATTGTGGGCATGGCACTTAGATGATTTTGTCCAATATCATCCAACTTAAATAAGACCAAGAAATATTTGTAGAAATTTACAATCAGTGAGAATGCAAACATACATATCCATCGATGTGCCAAAAATGGGCGTGGTCGAATACAAAAAGTCGTACTCAACGTAAAACTAGACTTAAAAGCTGATACCATCTAGAGGGCCTATCTGCCGCCATTTGTACATATATAGTTATGGAGGGTATTTAACATTTGGCCCTTAAGCCAAAATTAGTTTTCTGACTTGTTTTACTTATTATTTTTAAACGATTGCATACAAATTCTCACATGCCACCAACCGCAATTCAATCGTACAGTTAAGCTGTAGAATTGAATTTTGTATATAATTGCTCTCATTTTGTTTGAATATTTCTATGGAGTAAACATGTAAAACTACTATAATCCTCAATACATAAAATGACCACAAAACTCTAAACAGCAAAATATAAAAAAACACTAAATATACCACCGACCGACTGAATACAATCGCACGAAATTTCATAAAGAAGATAATAAATGCATTTGTTGTACGTTGTGTACACGATTACAAACACAATAAAACCATAACAAATAATACAATTGTATTAACAGCGATTTTGTACATTTTCTACATTTTCTACATTTATACAAACATATGCAAATGGAAATGGTTTAGCGTTTATTTTGTTGTTATTATTGTTTTGTTATTATTGTGTAATAGAAAAACTAAACGAAAATTTTACTGCAAATAAATTGAAATTATTGATTACAAACACTCACTGTACAGCCATTAAACATGTTCCCTTGTTTAATGAAAAACCACAACAGAATTCTAGAGAGAGAGAGAGATGGAAAGAGAATGAAAGAGATAGACATGGTGTTATAGTGCAAATAATAGCATGCACACAATAATCATTTGCACAACAGCATAATTAAATGTTAGAGTAGTCGACCAGACACACACACACAAACAAACAAACAAACAAAAAATGAGAATTAAATTACTGTTTATACGATAATGTGCATAAAAGTGGAGAATATGAACACACACACACACTCGCACACAACAAACCCACTCACTTGTTTGAACATGTTTTATACCAGTAAATCAGTTGGTATACCGTTATATGAAATGGCATATGGCGTCTGTAGGCTTCATTCATGTTATTATTATTATTATATGTAGCTTTTTTGTTATTATTATATTATCTGCTGTAGGGTTATTAACTGATAATAAACAATAACAAAAAAAAAAAAAAAAAAAAAGAAATAGTTGGTCAGTTGGTTTATATTTAACATTTATATCGTTTTATTTCAAGAATGAAGAGTAAGTGAGCGAGCCAAAATTAAAAAATTAAATTCATTACAATTTTAAACAATTTTAATAATAATATAAAGACATGGTTTAGGAATCGCTAGTGGACTGAAATAAAAAAAATATATATATATACACCAAAAGCGATAAATATCTATATATACATAAAAAATGACCTATGAACTTGATATTTAATACGCATATCTATAGTTATCCCAACCATTGATATGCCAAAAATGGACGCGTTCGATTAACAGATACGCCCACAATCGACCAAAGTCTTTATATCCGCCACAAAAATTTACCTATAAACTTGAAATTTGGTATGAATATCGATAAATATTTCATTCATCGATATGCCAAAAATGGGCATGGTCAGATAACAGACACGCCCACAATCAACAAAAATCCATATATCTACCACAAAAGTTGACCTGTGAACTTGAAATTTAGTGCCCTTATTAGAGGTTAGCCCATCCATGTATGTACCAAAAATGGGCATGGTCGGATAACATGCACACCCTCAATTTACAAAAAACTATATGCACCACAAAACTAGACTTGCTAGCTGATATGTAATATACATACTATTATAGGAGCGATATAAATCTGCCACGCCCATCATTATAGATGTATAGGGTATTTAAGATTTGACTTAAGCCAAATCACTTGTTATTATTGTCAATTTTTATTTATGTACAGTTGTTGTAGGTTAAGCTAGCAGCCAATAAATTTTCATAAAATACACTGATTTTCAATTTAACCCCAATAATGTACAAAATCGCCATTTTAATCAATACGTAAATTAAAAAACAAAAATGTGTCGCGCTTCTAGGCAATATAAAAACACACGTGAACACATACACACACACATAGATTTATATATATGTTTACGTATTTACATATAGTGCGCATAAATAGTTATTAAGGTTTATATTTATGTGTGTGGTTGTGTTATTAACTATGTGTCATAATAATGGTTTTTAATTAAAAATTGAATTTTAATTAAATTCCACAGAAAAAAAAACAATTCATTAAAACTGAAATAAATTTATGCGCGTATGTGTCTTTCTTCTCTTTCGTTTGCATAAGTGCGACTAATGATAATGATTTTTAATAAAAATTGAAAAACAACAAAAAATATTTATTGAACGAATTATGAATGTGTGTGTGCACCACATAGAATCTGTTTGTACTACATAAAACACCTCAAACTAAAGCCCAACTAGCAAGGAAAGTTTAATAATATATAAATTATTCATAAGACCTTAAGACACACGTGAAAACTCGTAGTAAAGATGAACAGTGAACAAATCTTTTAAATATTCTAATAGAAATTAATTTACATAAATAAGGAAATGAGGTGCAACACCTTCTACACAAAAGACAACCCCCAACAGACAGCCCAGACACACAACCTGACTCTGTGATAATAATAACAACAATAACAATCAAAACACACTTTACGCCAAGGAGGCAGGTATAATGGGAATGAAAAAAAACAACTAATGAAAATAAATTTGGCTTAAGGCGAATCTTAAATACCCTCCACATGTAGTGGGCGTGAAAGATACATGATTACGCTCTCTAACAGTGTATGCATATATATCGCATCAGTTTGGAGTTTGTCTTTTTTGAAAATTGTGGACATGTCCGTTATTCGACCGCGCCAATTTTTAACACATCCACAGATGGAACATATGTACACCATATTTCAAGTCATTAGTTCAATTTTTGCGGCAGATATATAAATTTTTGTCGATTGTAGGCGTGGCTCATGACTGATTTTGCCCATTTTACATAGCGATCTGCGTGCAAAAACTAAAAGTGTCTTAAAATTTACGCTCAACACACAGATCGATTCAGTTTTTGATGCTGATCCAGAATATATATACAATACTTTAAAGGGTCTCTAACGTCTCCTTTTGGGTGTTGCAAGCGGAAAAACAAAATTTAGTATACCATCCATTTTATGTGGAGGGCATAAAAAATAAATAAACCTCAACCAGAATGTTGTTCATATTGTAACATAAAGAAGGAAATATTCTCTTGATATTATTACACCCATTATACAGATAAAACAACAACCAAAGCTTAACTTAATATTCTGTGTTGTTTTCAAAAATCTTTATTATCTCTCTGTCTCTCACAATAGGTGTTACCAATAAAGTAAATTAGTTACGGAAAATAATATAAAGAGATTTACGGTATTTTTATACCAAGTCACAGGAAGCAACTTTCGGCATTGTTCTCTCTGCATATGGTAAGCATTGTGTAAGTAACAATAAAAAGAAGAAGACAATTTCAAAGAAAAATTCATTTTTATAACCTCAACCATATTATGAGGAGTAAATTAAGTTTGTTGACCGTGTCCGTATGTCATTATTTTTTGTTATTTATACACAGCTGAACAATTTTTTATATTGAAATTAAATTTTGTATTGTGATTGTTATTCAAATAAGGTGGAAGCGCCATGTTAAAAAATCTATAAAAATCTATAATGAATACAAAAATTCAGCTGAAAATTATTCAAATAAAGAGCCGATGTCGATGTAACAAGAGTGGTCGGCATCGTTAATGAAAAACCTAATGTATGCTATAAGTAATGCCAACTTTAATTGAGAGCGTAATGATGTACATGTCACGCCCATAGTTTTCTTAAAGAAGTGGACTATGTTTGTATCCTACATTCCAAAGATAAATTGTATTTAACAAATGTTTTAATAAAAGGTATCAGCTCAGAATCAAAATTTGAATTGATACAATCTTGTTTGTCTGTCGGTCTGTTCATTTATCCAGTAAACAACCTAGAGGACCTAGATTTAGTGCAATCTTTCATATTTATATCACTTAACTTATAGCATTCTATCCGTCCAGCCCTTTTATTTGGCATCCATATTGAGGAATATTGATTGACCGTCTTGTAGAGTTCGTTATTTTGGATTTAGTAATATTTCATTTAGTTTATAGCATTTTACTCATCATGTACTTTCATTTGACATCCATATTGTAAATATTGTGAAATATTCGATGATTCTTTAACTTGTGGTGTGCGCCATTTCAGATTTACAATTCACAAATTCAACTTATTCTATTTTACTTGACAAACTCTTTTATTTGACATCCATATTAAATAAATTGTGAAAAATAGAGATTTGCCGTGTTCAAGAATCCGCCGTTTTCGATTTAGTAAATGTTATTTAGCTGACGGCATTCTACACTTCAACCTCTTTCATTTGACATCCATATTGAATATGTTGTGAAGACATGAGTAATCCGTTACATTGTAGCGGACGGCGGTTTTTGAATCAAGTAAAAATAAATTCAGCTTTTTGTGTATAATACCCATATTAAATATTAATTTAATATCTTCGGGTGGCTGCCATTTTAAATGGAGTAAAATGTCATTTGGCTTAAAACTACAAACGTCCTCGCAAAACTTAATCTGCCACAAGTAATGTAGAAAGAAAGTGCTATGTTTATAAGTTACTATAAAGATTATGATTATCCTTTTTTTATACACTCTTACAACAACTTAGTAATTAACTTATTAAATTAATTGTTAAGCCCCCTTCAAGACAATAACAAAACCTGGTATAAAATAAACGAGAAAATTTATAAACTTCACTTTTCATGTAATAGGTGAACCCAGCTACGGAAAAAAGGTAATTGAAGTAATTTAACCACCATTCAATTTTCGGCATACACAAGACAATCAAAATGGAAATCTTGGTAAAACACAACAGAAAAACAACTACAACAACAAAAAAGAAAAATGAAAACAAAAAATTTAATCACAAAATAAAATGAAATACAATTACTTAGGAAATCTTAACGAGTTAATCTACGAAATGTTACAATAAAAGAAAAAAATGAACGAAATGAAGAAAAGAAAAATCACAAGGAAAGAAAAGTGAGCCTTGCTTGGGTTTGCAGTGGTTTGATTTTATTAAATGTTTTCAATTTAAGTTTAGCCAACAAAATACGCCTATTCAAGGTAGTCTATAAAAAAACAAGAAAGAAAAACAAGAAAGAAAAAATTTATGAAAAATACCAGAAGAGATAATCAACGTCTAAATTTTACATGAAATGAATTTATTGCTTCGCCACAAACTTATTGTACTTTATCACGTATTATTGAAAGAAAAATAAGGTAAAAAAGTAGTTCATGATTGATATTTTTCAATAGGCACAAAAGACACAAACACTGTCATTATCGATGGCGTTTGTTTTCTCATTGGTTTCAGTAAATCTTTGAAATTCTATGACGCATAGATATATAGCTTATATAAAGTTTGTGCATATGCTTATAACTGTTAAATAGCAAATTCCACATCTACCCTCAATTATACGCAACCATTCAGCATCACTTTCGGAATCGATTTAATTATGTCCGTCTGTCTGTCCATGCACATTAGTGTGCGAGCTTTAGTTTTTATAGCAATTTTTGAGAGATTTTGATGAAATTTGATGTAAGGACATAATTTGGTCCACAAACAAATTCTATTGAAAAAGGACCGAATTGGGCAATTTTAAGGACCCCCATAAAAACTTTTTTTAAAAAAAAAAATGGACTTGTAAGCTGATACGTAATACATACATTACCCATACACCTGTAGCGCCCACCTTTTAAATGTCAATGTGGAGGGTACTTAAGATTTGGCTTAAATTAAATTTATTTTTATAACTTGTTTTTTTTTTTTATATCTTTAAGCGAAATAACAAATTTCACGGTTTATAATTGAATTTCAGCGAAAATTATCTATATAGTCAAAGTGTCGACCAATAATAACAACAACAACAACAACAACAACAACTAAAAAAAAAAAATGAAATTCCCAAATATATCAAAAATGAAATGAAAAAAAAAAGAAGAAATGTTAAAAAAATCCCCTCATGAATAGCAATTACATGCTTGGCTACCATGCACAGGCCAATATATAAAATACCCAACAACACAAACATTTAAATCCGAAGCAATTCTCAAAACAAAAAAGCCACAAACACCCACATAACGGCCACTTACTAGCCCGCTTTCACATTCACATTAACTTTGTTAAGTACGCACATATTTTACATATATAAATATTTCGATTATTGTACAGGACTCCCCCCTCCACACACAATGAAAAAGGGAAACAACAATAACAACAAAACATGAAATTATATAAAACTTAAGTAAAAGATGAGCTCGTCAAGAATTATGACACTCTGGGGGATTATCAAAAGCTTGAACAAAGCAACAGAAATGTATATGGAAGAGCCAAAAGAGTGAAAGAGAGGGTGAGAGGCAAAGAGATGGATTATTACAAAACATCCCCAACAAAATCACAAACCATAACAAATACACAACAAAGTGGTTGTTGAAAATATTAGCAATATTGTATGTTGAAAGTAAGAAGAAGAAGAAGAGAAGGAAGAATGAAAAGATTTTGTTTAACATTCGAGTGTTTTGTATAGAGGGAGTACACTACAGCAAGAGACGGTAAAAAGTTGTTGGAGTGTTGTAGAGGAGTTTGGCATGTGGAACATGTCCACATGGATAACAACTTATGTTTATAGTCGTTTATATTGAAACAGATTACCGTTATTTTTAGTATTCCCACATTGAGCGTTTTTCCTTGTATAAAATAAATGAGATGATAGGAGGAAGAGGGTCCTTAAGCTTTTCTTGTTTTTACAATTTTTGGTCTTCATCCTCCCCCACCATAGTGTTGGGAGTATACTAAGTTTACTACACCGTTTGCAACAAAGACTTTCCTAAATATATATATTTTTCATTAAGTTCAAAATCCTAGTTTTTCTAAATGTTCGTTTGTCTGTCCGTCTGTTGTTGACATTTTCACGACGATAGTAATGTTGGAAATGTTTAACTGAACTTTTATAAAATAAAAATTTTTAGTTTATGCAAGTAGATCGCCAATTAAATTGAGTAAAATCAGTTGAGAGCCACGCCTACAATCGACAAAAATCTATAAAATGAGCCATGATATCAACATTCACTACACATATTATATATTAAATCGAAATGATAAAAAGTGGGCGTGGTTGTGGTCGTGGACATATAAGAGGCATGCCCACAAATTACAAAAACTATACTTGAGAATTTTACTTGTTTATTTCTTAAAATTGTGTAATTCCGTGGATACTTAATGCGGCCAATTTTTATACAAATAATTTTTATAATCAAAACACTCTTCGCAACAATTTTGGTTAAAAAATAAGTGAAAATTTTATAGTTAGGCACACCTCAGCATTTAATACCCTGCACCACATTAAGTTTAATTGTATCAGTACACACGAGCTATTACCATATAAGTCAGTCACTCCATGAAATATTATTATATGGCAAGGGGTTCTAAAAATACTTCGATCGAGTCTAAATTTGGCACAGCTAGTTATGTAGGTATTTAACTAAACTTGACTAAATTTTGTTAAAAAATTTGAAGAATTGCGATTTTTTGCTAAATAAAAACTTTCTTTATAATAAACTCTTATATGGGGAGGTGTCTTAAAAACGCTCTAATTTGATCCATTTTTAATAGGGTTCCTCTTTGAGCCAATACATATCCTTGTACCAAATAGCATGGAAATATCTCAAGAACTGCTATAAAACTTGTAGCTTATTTATATGGACAGTTAGATGGACAGATGGACATGGTTAAAGCGATTGAGATTTTGATTCTAAATTGATCGGTACAATTGTACATTGGACTCATATTAGTTTTGCTTAAATCAATTCTGAGAAATATTCTTAGTTCCATAGTATTATAGAAAATTGTTTTGAAATTTCTAAAACTTTTTTAAAACACTACACGTGTAGGGTGTAACAAGCACAATTGTTTATCAGACAAAGTACAACAACATCTCAATATTACCAACAATGTCAATTCCAAGAAACGCCTTCAATTGCGTGTTCCCGTTTTATTGTTTCTATATTAACCTAAAATAGCTTCACAGTCAGCCGCAATATTGTCATCATTTAACATTTATTAGAGAAAAGAAAGGAAAATTGTTGTAACAAACAATATAAAAATAACAGAATAGAAAGAAAAAATTGTTGACTAAAAATGGTGACAAACAAGGCTGGCAAAATGCCAACAATAATAACAATAACAGTGATATATCCTTAACAAGAAAAAATATCAGAGACTACACCACGTTTATTATGGTGTAAGAGAGAAAATATTATTTTTATATATGTATAGTATACAGGGTGTCCGGAAAATTCAAATTGACTTCAAAAAATGGTCAAATCTTGAATATGTGACATATATTATATGTGGGCGTGGCATATCAACAATTTAATGGATGCATTTTTAAATGATTCTTAACGAACGAATTCTGTACCAAAAAATGTTTCTTCTTTTGCAAATTGTGGGCGTATTTGTTATATAATCTCACTCATCGATGGATACAACATAATACTTACAAACATATATTGTATACTTTTAACAAAATTTACCTTAAACCTACACAACCTACTCATCTATATAGAAAGAAAGGCGTGACAGGTACTTGATGGCACTATATTTAAGTATATGAATTACTTAACAACCTTCAAGTTGTTGGATTTTGAGCCAAGCATGTTTTATTGTAAATTGTGGACATATGTGGGGACTGCTATACGACCACGCCCATTTTTACCAAATAGATGAATATCCTAATAATAAATATGTATACCAAATTTTATGTTCATAGATATACTTTTGGGGGTATGAGAGAGATTTTTTCGATTGTGGGCGTGGCACTTGATAGACTTTGAGTATGGCAAAGATTTAAGACTTAAAAAGCTGCAAGAGACAAGAACCAGTTAACGTCAATAGCTGTTAATATAGAAGATAACACTCCGAGTATGAGGGACGCACCCTAAGTGAATCCTTAATCTTTTGCTAACATTTGGAAACATTTTCTGGAACACATAGACCTGCATTGTTACTTTATTGCATGTAGAGTTATTGCTAATTTTTCGTAACTCTCTTTTATTTACTCACACACTCATACACACACACACACACACACACACACACACACACCCTAATCATATAAGGCTATGGTATAATTTACAACGCGTAGAAAATCATTTTACAGCAAAATTAAGTCATTTGAAAGGAAGGTGATGAGCAAGAGTATGGCCAAAAGAAGTGGTATAAGAAGAAGAAGAAGAAGAAGAAGAAGAAGAAGAAGAAGAAGAAGACTGAGAAAACGAAGAAGTAGCAAACACAGAGAAGCTAACTAAAACCGACAAAGGAATCAAACAGAGGTAACACACACCATCATTAACAGTAATAAAACAACATGAAATCATGCCATTCACACTCATACAGTCATACACTCATACAAACAGACAGACAAGCAGATAGACAGACAGACAGACAAACAGACAACCAGATACAGATATATACAGACACAACAATAACAATACCAGCAACAACAATTCAAATTGAATATTTCTTTCAATAATTGCCGGGCGAACTCAATTTGAGGTTTTTTTTGTTTTGTTTTTGTTTTTGTTTTTGTTTTTATTATTGTTTTGTCTTTGGTTACGTTTTATTATTATTATTTGTTGTTGTATTGTTTTGTGTTATGTTTGGAGCACAACTCAATTAATTTTAAAGCGTTATTGTTGTTGTTGTTGTTGTTATGTGGTTGTGTTTGCATGCCATCAAAACAAATTACCAGCGAATTAATTTCAGACATCAAAAGCACGCAAGCGCATAACATCGAAGGTGCATCATATACATACACAACAACAATAACAACAACAACAATAACAACAATAACAACAACAACAACAACAATTTAACAATATATTGGGCCACATAACAAAACGTTGTCTTGTTTAGGTTGTTTTGCCCATTTTTCTTCCTTTTTTTTATACCCTAACTCTAACCTTAACTTTGTGTGGCTAGCTGGCATACATAGGTATGTATGTATGTTTTTAAAATTCAGCGTATTTTCTACCTATGTGTGTATAAGGAGAAAAGGCCTCCATAAGCATAAGCACGCCAACAAAAGCATTTCATTTTACGGTTGCTATTATTATTATTGTTGTTGCTGTTAGTGCTTAACATATAAGTAGAAGTTTGGGGGGGAGGTGTGTAGACAAATTTATTTAAATTTGAATTTTGTAGGAGCAAAAGTTTTTCAAAAGAAAAAGGTGCTGTGATTAATTTATATACAACAACAGCTACAATAACAACAAACTATAAAACAAAACAACAAAATATTTAATTAATTTTGATGGTGGCGACTTTAAAAAGAAGGATGGTGAGAAATATTTTTTCTTTTTTCATTAATTGATTAAATGGTTGCATATGCGCTTATTATTATGAAAGAGGTCCAAGTGGATTTTTCAACACACATCAATTTAAACCATATTTCATTCGACTTGGTTCACTTTCATAATGAAAGCTTTAAAACATTTCAACATACGCGATGAACTTATGCAACTACTCAATACTTGGGTAATACTTTCAATTAGTTGAACGCATTAGATGCTCAAGAATTGAAAATTTTAAATTATGAATAATTTCTTGTAAAACGGGCTGAATTTATGCAAAAACTGATTCTTTAATATATTGCGTAGATGCATTTTAAGACCTATCTTAAAAGTAGACAAAAATTGTCGCATGAGACAAAAATTTTTCTTTCCATTAATATAGAAAAAAGAAATACTTTCACTTTTCTTTTATATATCAGTGGTGTGAAGACACATAACTTTTGTTAAAATCATTTCAATTTCGTTCAATTAATTGGGATCACTTTCTACTGATTTATTTTATTTATTTTTTATTAAATATTTTTAATTTTTTTTATGCTTTTTCTGTGCTTTTTTGTTGTATTTTATGGTGTAAGTATAATTTCAATTTGAACAATACATTATTTAAACCCAATCGGACCATTTTTAGAACTTATTCCCTCATAATAATATTTCCCCAAGAAGCACTACCACTCGTTCACTGAACCAATTGTAGCATAGTTTGTGCATCTCAGTGGTTAAATGGTGCGGCTTGACCGAATCTAACAATTTCCTCTATTTGTACTAACTTTTAAACAAATGACTTCTTATTATTTTATCTATTAAAGCGCAGTATGTAATCAAAATGTGCGCGTCTGTCTATCAACTGTAATGGTTGCATCATAACCTTTTAAAATGTTCACTCTTATTAAGATTTTGTATTTTATTTCGATTATTGCACTTATTTTTATACTTAAGAGATAGATTTTTGTCAATTGTGTCAATTGGCGTGAAACATGACAGATTTCGGTCAAATTAAAAAGGAACCTACGTACAGAAACTGCAAACGTCTGTATTCTACCTCCAAGTTTTTCGAATAGAAAGATTACCAACTTTATTAGTACACAGACACACGGACGGACATGGCTAGATCAAGTTATATGTAGATTATAAATTGTAGAGTCCCTGTTGCATTATTCTACTTGTTTCAAATGCACAAACTCACTATACCCCCCACCTCATGGGAAGGGTATAAAAAAAATGAAAAATATTAGAAAAATTAGAATTAAAAATTGTATTCATTTTTTTTTAGCCCGAAGGCAAGATTGTTTCACTTAATTTATGACACAAAATGATTTATAACAGTTTACAATATTTTTTTTTTATATTTTTTATTATGAAAGTAAATTTATTTTAATGCAACTATAATGATATTGTATATTGTTATTGTTGTTGTTGTTGTTGTTATTGTACTCTATTAAAATAAATTACTTACGATAACTTTATTGACTCTGATTGAGTTGTTGGACTTGAGTTGTTGTCAATATTTTGACGTCAACGGAAGCAGTATAGCAGTAGCTGGCACATAAGTGGAATCGTTGATGGTGGTAATCTTAAAACCAGAAAATAAATAAGAAGCGGACAAAGAAGAAGAAGAAAAAGAAGAAGAAGCAGAGACCGAGGCCCTTATAGAAAATTGTTTTTACCACCACTTATTCCATACGATGCACCTGTACTTGTATCGTTTCGGTAAATGTTTCTGCAAACAACAGAAAACTGAAGAAAAAAATGAAAGAAGGAACAGACAGACGGACGGACAAAAACGTATATTGTATATAATCGTAAAATGAAGACATTTTCATTAATAAAACAACAATAACAACAACAACAACAATGGCTACTGAAAACCAACCAGTAACTGTAAAGCAAACATATTGAATAACACTAAAACACAACAACAACAACAACAATAACTTGAAAAAATTATCAAAAATGCGAAACAACCAACAGCCTAAGGTGAAGGGCGCGCTCTCTTGGCATATTTTGTTGATTTTTATTATAACCTTTACATATGTGTGTGTGTGTGCGTGTGTGTGTGTGTGTGTGTGTATGATATTTAGGTGATAATATGACCGCCATTTTCGTAATGGTAAATAATTACTGTTGATGTTGTGACGAATTATAGTAATTGTGTCTCTCATATAAGTGGAACTGAAACTGAAACTGAAACTGTTCAGCTACTCATCTGATCAATTTCACAGGACCAGCTATTCGGTTCAACATAAAAAATTTAATTATATAAGTTTCACAATTCATGTGTAATCAACAACAACAACAACAACGACTACTACTACTACAACAACAGCTTAAAACGAAGGAAAGAAATTTTGTAAACCAACAACTGCGTCATTTTCTCAAGCCTAACATAATAATTATAAATTTGCTGACTTTTTTTATATACTGTATTATTATATTAAAGTTTTAAAGGCTTAATTAGGTCACAACTCAATCACATCTTGAACATGAAAGAGAAAAAACACTTTATGAAGCCAGTTTACATTGAAATTTATGATTTCAGTTTATGTAAGTGTGTGTAATTGAAAAAAGGAACAAGTGAAATGATGATCATTTAACATCTTGCACTCTACTTCCAATTAGTTAAGTATGATCAGTACACACAAGTCATTGTCATATAATTCAATTCGAAAGAAATCTTTACAAGTAGACAGATGGTAGTAGATTTAGTAGTAATTTTTTCATCAATTTTATACTCTGCACCACGTGTGGCAAAGGCTTAAGTTAAGTTAAATTAAGTTTATGCTGATGTTTTCTTCACCTTCAATACCAACCGATTCAAGATCAAAATCTGAATCGAATCAAGAATATCCGTCTCTCTGTCCATGTACATTTGTGCGCAATGAAATTAATTCAACGAAATTTGGTACAAGGACATGTATTGGCCTAAAAAGATATATTTTTAAAAATGGATCGAATCGAATGATTTTTAGGACACCTCCCCACATGAGTTTCTATTATAATGAAACTCTTTATATGGAAAAAATGCACCAATCTTACAATTTTTTGACAAAATTTAATAAAAAATAATTAATTAGCTTAATAATTGTCATTTGGTCAAATTTGGGCCCAATCGGACTAGTTTTAGAATCCATTCCCATATGAGTGACTTATACGGCAATGCCTCACGTTTACTGGACGTTACATGGACATACAGATGGACGTGGTTAAATCTATTCAGATTTTGATGCAAATCCGACCAGTGTTGCATTTTCCTTTTCGGAGTTACAAGCGTCGATACAAACTTAATATACACTTTGTAGCATAGGGCGCAAAAATCGATAAGAGATAGACAGACAGACAATTCTATTTAAAAATAAATTTATTCTTTCTCACAGTGACCAGTTGTTGTTTAGACAACAACATGTGTGTGTGTGCGTACAAATTTATTCTTGAACTTCACCTGTTACACACTTGGTGGGTAAGAGGAAACCGTTTATCTTAAAGCAATTCTTCAATGTCTCAATTTCATGCAAGAGAAGTGAATAAAGAGAAATTAATTTGAATTTGACGCCTATAAAATGGAAATATCACAAATTAATTATAATTTTTCGCACTTTCTTTAAGGCCATCTTCTCTCTCTTCTCAACACGTTTCTAGACAGCGTTACCCTTGAACCACTTTTAATATAAATTGTGATATGATTGCAAGTAAGAAGAAACCATCATATCGGCCAGTTTACATCTCGACTGTTTTCCTCTTCGCATTTTAAAGTTCCCTCTTTAGATCGTCATCATCATTATCGTCATTATCATCAGTTGTGAATGTGTCGTGCATGAAATTATAAAAATTTTGCACGTACACAAACGATCATTATTTTGAAAAAATACAACAACATTATAAACACGCCCGACAGAATGTGAATCGTATACATTTTATTAAAAGCGATAGCATCACGTCGTATCACCAATCAATAAGCGGTTACAGGCAACAAAATTGAAATCTATGAGCAAAAAACTGAAGAACAAAAAAAATGGAAAATATATCAAAAGAAGAAATTCAATACAAACTCACGCATCATCAGCGCAAGTACATAAAGCAAAACAAAACAACACAACACAACACAACAAGCAACAGCAGCCGTTGTTGTAAAATTTAATCAAAACAACAACAATAACAACAACAATAACAATAAATACATTATTAACTTTATCCCCATTGTAGAGATTGATGTTAACAAAAGAGCAGCAGCAGCAGCAGCAGCAGCATCAGCAACAACAGTATCAGCCGCCAAGGATGAAGTAGAGTTAACAACATGTTATGATTAAAATTTGATGGCATAATAACAACAACCAAATCACACTACATGTTAACTACACACAGACATACAACCTCAAGTATAAAACTGTAGGAGAAAAAATTCAATAACTTTAACGCATCTTGTTAAAGAGATTTTGTAATAAAAAGAAAAAATTGTATAAAGTATAATGACCAAGGTAACAATATTCGTTGCAAATGAAAAAAGTGCTTACAGCTGGGTGACAAATCAAGCACTCTTCTTTACCTCTCTGGGATATTAAAATAATTTCACTCCGATAGTAGTACCAGTTTATACTACTAACTACCAACATCATTACGACATACCAAAATTTCAATATTATTGAAATTGAATTGAAAAATTCAAATATTATTCGTTTCAATATTTTATTGAAATCTTATATCCTCCACATAAGCTGCAAGGTGTACTGAGTTTGTCATTCCATTTGCATTATTCAGGAGGAGGCGTCACAGACCCTGCAAATTATATATATTCTTGATCAACATTATAAACTGAGCCGATCTAGACATGTGTGTCCCAGTGTCCATCGGTTGTTGGCATTCTTTTGGGCGTAAATTTTAAGATTTTGGGTTAAAATTTTGTTCAGACATTTCTAGTTTTTGCACGCAGATCGCTAGTTAAAATGGGCTAAATTGGTGGTCTTGCCACGCCTATAATTGCCAAAAGTTTATTTACTTGCCACTAAATTGAGATATGAAGCAGAAATTTGATAGGTATCTATAAATAATTCGATCATCGATGTGCCAAAAATTACTTGTTGTGACTAAAATAGATTTTTTCATTTTTGGGCGTGACTCTTAACCGATTTTTCCCAATTTAAATAACAACCTGCGTACAGTAAATGAAAAACTTTAGGATCAATATCACAAAATTTACGAATGGACGCATATGCAGACAGACATGTCTAGAGCGACTCTGCTTTTGATGATGATCGGAAATATATAATGTTTGTAGGATATCCTAGACTTCCTTCTAGGTTAGAAATGAAAAAAAACTTTGTGTGCCTTCATCACTAAGGTGAGGGGTACAACAATTAGTATCAAGTTTTTGTACACGACTGATATGTTAGAGTACATAAGAGTGAATAAATGATTAGTACTAAAATTCAACTTTCCCTAAAGCAAAGTCTGTGTAGTGGTTATTTTGCAAGTCGCTTTAAACCTAATTAATTAATTTTCTTTCAAATAATTTGTTCATACTATACCACTCCGTCCATTTTTCAATCAACGGGGTAACGTTTTTTTCTACATTTTTTTAATTTTCATATATATCCTGTTATGGCTTGTGTTCCATGGCTGATTGATCGTTAGTCGGGCTGTTGTCTTTAGTGATCGAGAAATGAATTTTAAATGTTTTGTTGTTTTAATAAAGATGTTACAACGTTAACAAAGCAACTCATCTGTATACACACCTAAACGTGAGGATGATTTGGCGAATATGTGCCGAGTAGATCTAGACAAGGTAAAACAAGACAAGACAAGACGAGACGAGACATTGACGACGATAATGGTGATGGCAGTGATGGTTATAAGCTTGTGGTTGTGATTGTGGTTGCGGTTGTATGTGAGGCTTAAGCAAAAACCGATCAAAACCAACACCAACACCAACAACAAAATCAATATATTGATCTCTCAGCTGTAGTTTATAACCATCAATCGATTGTTTGACTGCTCGCCTGCTTATTTGGTTGGTGGTGGTGGTGGTGGTGGTGGTGGTGGTGGTGGTGGTTATTATTGTTGAGGTCTTGCATTCTGATGAACGGTGGACTGGTTGCAGTCGGTGTTTTGTTTTTTTTTTGAACAATTTTATATTCATCCACTCTGCCTGTCCGTTTATAAACACATATTCATATATAGATATATGTTTATGTGTTTTTGTGTGTGTAGAGGGTCTAATTATTGTGGCAAACCCCCCAGAGGTATAATTTGTCTGATTGATTTACATAACGATCGAAAATGATCAAGACATTAATTTCTTATTAACGTTTAACATGACCTAAAACCCAACAATACATACATACATATATACATACATATTGCAACAACAACAACAACAAAGCGAAACGAAAAATTCAATAGCAACATTTTTGCCCAAAGGGGGTAGTGCAGAAGCGAAGCCTCTCACTGGAATGCATACAAAAAAAAAAAAACAAAAAAAAAGTTATCGCTGCTGTTGCTGTTGCTGTGCTCTGGTTGCTTTTTGGTGGTGGTTAATTGAGGATCTTTGTCTGCAGATCGCCAGTTTAAAGTCTTCATTTACAAAAACGATATTTCAATTTAATACCTTCTGTTGGCCTTTTATATCTTCTTTGTAAGCTAAGGCGACAGATACTGTCGCAGCCTTAACAATCAACTATTTAAACACAGATGGATGGACGCAGTAAAGACAAAACAAATGAAGAAGCAAAGGAAGTGTTTATTCGTTGTTTTGTTTTTATTACCCTTGAACGTCCAAACCCAATAGCCAATAATCTCAGCAGCGATTTGTTGTTAAACCACAATAATAAAAATAATAATAACAATAACAACAACAACAACAATCTCAACATCAACATCAACTAAAGCTCACGTCTGCTATAAAACACACGCTCAAACATTTAATTAGACTTTTATACAAAAGATCACATCTTTGTTCTTCTTCTACAATTTTTCTTCAGATTGAATACTTTTTTTATGGACTTATCTTAAGATTGAGATTATAAACATCACTTTATCGAAACGTTTGCAATACTCAAACAGTTTCGGACACATACTTACATTCGTTATCGATCACTGAGCAAATCTAGCCATGTCTGTCTATCCGTCCGCAAAAAAACAATAAATAAATATCACTTCCAAATCAGCTGCTTGTGATTGAAATTAGGTGAAAGCAATCAAAAATAAAAAAAGGAAGGAATACTTTGAAACTTTTTTTGGTTTTAGTCATAAAATATACAGAAACGCAACAGAAAGTTGATAATTGGCGTAAGAGTGTATACTGGGGGGTTTTTGTGCAGCTATTAAGGTGAGCCTTAAGCTAAATGTAGCTGTTATTATACCCTCCACATAAGATGAGGGTATACTAAGTTTGTCATGGGTGTCATACCCATAAGGACCCGTCAAATATTTTTCAAACTTTATATATTCCTGATCAGCATCGAAAACCAAGTCGACCTAGAGGTGTATGTGTATGAGTTGTTAGAAAATTTTGAGATATTGAGCTGAAACAAGCCGGTACAAGTAATTTGACTTTCTTTACAGAGATCCCTATTTAATATGGGCAAAATCTACCAAGAGCCACGCCCTCAATTGACAAAAATCTATTCATCTTCCACAAAAATTAAACTGCGAGGTTAGGTGAACATATTTATAATTATTCCGTTCATCGAAGTACCAAAAATGGGCGTGGTCGAACGTGACAGCTACATAAATTACGCCCTCTAATAATAAATGTATTGCGTAACAGTTTACAAGTAAAGTTGAGTACAGTTTTTAGTATATTGTGGGTGTGTTTGTAGGAGATTTTTGTTCAAAGTGGGCGTGGCACTTGGCCAACTTTACACAATTTAAATAGAAAACTACGTACGAATACCAGAAGAATTTGTACAAAATTTTATCTTAATATAACAAAATTTACAAATGTGAGAGTTTCATATATAACCACACGCCACGACAGACATGTTTAGATCGACTGATTTTTTCAAGCTAACCAATAATATATATATATATATATACTTTAAAGAGTCTCCGAAGCTTCCCTCTGGGTAAACAAACTTAGTGCACCCTTATTACTAAGATGGAATGTAAAAAAATTCGTTAAAATTTTCTTCCTCAAAATTTAAAATATTTAGTATGTTAGAGAAAAGAAGTTTTTCTACCCCACACCACAAAGTGGTAAAAGTTTCTATTGTGTTTGAATAGATGTTCGGAACTCCTAAACCAAAAAAGGCCACACCCTTCTTTAACTATACTGATCGATTTAAAACCAAAAATTGAATCAAACCATTGAATAAAACCTTCTCCATCCGTCCCTTCATGTATTTTTTGTAAACAGTCTTTAATTCGCAATGTTGCATAATTTATAATGAAATGTGGAACATGATTGTCTTTTGTGGGCAAAGAACGGTTACTATTAAGAATAATTATGATCCATTTTAGGACTCATTCATCTAGAGCGTCCTAATTTAAAATAAGTCTGAATATGATGAAAATTTGCAATTCTTAAAATTTTTAGCTTAGTAATGAACTGAGCTAACTTTGGTCCACATTGAAACCTTTTTAGAAATCTTTTCCACAAAAAGCTTTTCAACAAAATGCCTTTTTTATACTAAACATTAATAATACTGGTTAGTAAGACATTTTTAGTACTTTAACAAGTTGCACGGTAGATTGTTTTGCTTACAAATTTATAATAATTAAATGCTTGCGTACTTTGAAAACTTCTTTTTTATCACATACAAATATATGGTCGCTAATAAAATTTTACTACATAATTATACAGCCTTGTACATTTATGTGTGTGTGTGTGTGTGTGTGTATAAATGAAATGAGTGAAATTATAGCGTACACTTGCAACATTACATAATATATACGACACTTTGACATGAAATCCTGTTTTTCTTTCGATACAATTTTTAAAGTTTTGCTGTGTCAGGTATAGTAAGTATCAGGTACTATAGTAACGTTTTATTACTTCAATTACTTGGGTAGGTGACCCGGGGAGGTAGGGTTTTCTACCGGAGACCTCTGCGTATAACGGTAAATAATAATTTTATGTGTATTTCGTGATAATAGTTACAACTCTGCCAAAAAATGTTTATTAAATATATGACTTAGCTTGGTATACAAGAATGTGGTTTGCAAACAACAACAACAATAACAACAATTCAGTTTTCTTCATTTTAAAATAATTGCAAACAATTAAACTCCATTTAGATTTGAGGCAGATAGTGAGAGAGATAAACTTTAACTCAAACAGGGGCGGAGAGTGAGAGAAACCGTCCATGATACGTTTATATAGTTACTTACCTACATACATCTGATAATAGAGCAATTGTACATTGTTGGAATATATTTGCATATGAGATGTGCTACCGTAAACATGTTGTTAAGTGGTAATACCAACCCGTAGCATATACTTAAGTTCAGGTCGGTCTTTAAACATGTACATGCATCATATACACACGGATATATATTTTACACAAACATAGTAAAAAGGGACCATTTGTACCAGTTGCTGTTATTATAGGTGTATTATTAGACAAGGCTCGTATACACCAACACTCATACATTCCTATTCTTATATACATGTATACTAAATAGCCTCAACCTTATAAGACACACAGTACTATAATTTATGGCGGAGCCAAAAAGGGATTGGTCAATTTGCCAAACTAGCGGAACAATTTACACGCGGAGGCCAATTACAATACAATTTCAGCACATGCATACACACACATACGTTCCATCTATTGTACCGTTTGGTATGTATGTTGGTATATTACTCAGTTGTACTGTAATCCTGACCTGAGAAGAATACATAAAATAAATGAAAATGAATAACATGAAACGTGAAATAATTACGTTAAGGATCCTTAAACAGTATATAAATATCAGTTAAATGGAATTATTTATTATATAAATTATTTCATTCAAATTTCGGCTAAAGGTGTTTAAAATGGTTGAAGATTCAAATAATTCACAAATTCATGCTGAGACTTTCGATTTGGAATCCACTACATTCTCTATACAACCTTTAAAAAGAAATTCGAGACAAGTTTTAGTTTAGTTTAGTAGTAAAAAACACTTTCTGGTACAGCTTTTTTAAGCACTTAAACTTTTACGGTCCGGTCAACACTACGACAAATTTTGATGCAAAATTAGTTCATTAGTTTTTATTTATTAATGACTAAGACCTTGTATGACAAATCAAAATCATATACAACCAAAGACTACAAAAGATTATCAAAAATATATAACAAAAAAGAAAAAACTCACTAATTTCACACTAAAGAGATTTCTCACAATAATAAAACAATTAGCAGTTGGATAACACAGCAAAAAATCATTAAAAGAAAGGGTTTCTCATGACTGGTGCATTTTTGTTGTGCTTTACCAAGAAGAGTGTTAATCGATTGATGGATATATATATAGAACGCCTACCTTCACATTATACTCATCATCAATCATGGAATATTTTCGCTTTTTTTTGTGACTGTTTCATCTGTCAAAGTAAAAAACTCAAGGTGCCAAGCCAAAATACAAAATTCAGGGTGAAATGGTTAAAAAAAAACATGACAGGGTCACCAACTCTATTATATATAAAAAAAAAAAGGAAAATTTCAGAAGCATGTGCCAGATCAAACAACGCATGTGTCATCCATACGTCTCACAGGCCAATTGGTTACAGTAAAAATCACAAAAAAATAAAAAAAAAAAACTTAAAAAGTAAAAAAAATTAAAATTAATGACTTTTATAAAAACAATGCATAACAAAACAAACAACTGTTAAAGTCTATAAAAATTTAATGTTAATTAGTGAGTAAAGCAGTATACTCGTATGATCCCTTTTTTTCTAGTACGTAATTTTTTTTTTTTTTGTGAAAAAAAATCGAATATTTTATTTAAAATTATGCTAATCTGCTAACAACAGGCACAAATTGCCGATAAAACTACTAAAAAAAATTACTAAAAAAAATAAAACTAACCGACCCTCGTCACCCATAATTCTAATCATTGTCGACCCACATTAATGACTTTTAAATGTGGTAATGAATCGTTTTGGGCTTAACAATAAAAAATTAGGGTCTCGTTTTAAAATAATTCCCTGAAAAGCAACAACAACAACAACAACAATACATGGTAAAGCATCCCTTTTTAACTAAAGCCCACTGATCATCACTTCACATCATTTTATAGAAGTTAATTTTCGGGGTTGTTTTGTTGTAACCAGAAATTAGTTTTCGTTTTTCAATTCCTTTGCCCTCCCTCCTCTACTTCCATCCATAATGCGCTGTTGTTGTTACTTTTTTTAATGACTACTCGTTAGGTAAGCGTTTTGCTTTGTGATGCTTTAGTAAATCTGGGAACATTACTGGAAAGGATGAGGTTGGTAGGTTGGTAGGTTGGTGGTAGCTGTAGCTGTAGCTGTTTTGTTTGTTTATAATTTTCTTTTTTTTTTATCCTAATTTGCTGGTAGTTCCACTTGAGTTTGTTTGTTTAACGATGTTTGAAATTAAATATTATATTATTAATATCATTCATTTGCGGAATCTCTTTGTGTGCCATCATTACCATATAAAGTGGGAGAGAAGGACTTCATTATAGAGATTTATTTTGTATTACATTTTTCTTTTTTTAATAAAGGCTTTACGTTTATGTAACTTTTAACCAAGTTGATAAACAAGTGCTTTTATTTATAAAATGGTAAAATCATGTCCATCCGTCCATCCAGCTGTTAATCTGATATGAGTCCTTATAATACTCAAATATATTTAAATGGATTATTTAGAAAGAATCCATTTCTTGACTCGAGGTATTCATCATTATGTATGGAGAGCACTTTACTGATGGGGATATACTAAGTTTGTCATTTCATTTGGAAAAGCCCTGAAGTAGGCGTTAGAGACTCTATAAAGTATTCCTGATCAGCATCAAAAACAAAGTCCTTTATATGTCCTTTAGTGCATCTGCCTGTACGTAGCATTCTTAGGGTGGTAAATTTTGAAATATTGAAATGAAATTTTATACAGAAAGACTTCTAGATTCTGCCCCCAAATCTCTCTATGAATTGGGCAAAATCGGTCAAGACCTACGCCAACAATTGACACTTTAAAACTAAAAAGTCATAATTCTCATAATTCATTATTAAAAATTAGTCAAGCAGGATCCATCTATCTGTACATGTAAATATAAGTCCAAGCTTTAGGTCGAATTTTTTGAGATATTTTAGTAAAAATCTAGTACAAGGACAAACTCTGTGTTATGTTTCGTCGGGTATCACAATTGGCCTGCCTACTGGCCTAAGTGAAGCGCTTTTTATAAGCCCACACCCGCCCAACCTAACCTAACCTACCACAAGGACATGTTTTGACTTAAAAATGTGATTCTATTGAAAATGGATTGAATTGTACAATTTTTAAAACCACTCCCTATATTACAACCTTATTAAAATGGAAGTATTTATATAGCAAATATTCTTAAATTTTGTGGAACAAAACTTGGTAAAGAATAGATAATTAATATAATAAGTATGGGTCCAAATTTGGATCCACACGACACATTTTTCCCCACCCTTTTCTATACAACGCTTTTTACCTTTAATTCATCCCTTAAATATATGAAAAAAATTGAAAATTTTTCAAATTTTTTCCAAAAAAATTGTTACATGTCGTTTATTTAACTTAAAAATTATATCCTGTAATTTTGGATTAAATCGCACTATTTTTGAAACCTCTTCTCCCATAAAGTTTTTTCATAAAACTAGATTTTTACCGGTGAGGAGCATAAAGAAGGGATACATTGTGTCCATTTAGGACTAAGTGATGTAGGGTATTAAACGGTCGCGCTTGACCCGATTTGTATAATCCAATTATTATTATTATTAATATTCATACCCTTCCCTTATATCCCAGAAAGCATTCTACAAATATTTGAAAAAAAAAAATCACTTTTGTATGCAAAACATTTAAAAAGGAATTAAATTAACGGAAATCTTTTTTTTTTTCTTCATATTCTCCGTAATTCAATGAATATCCAATTATCTGCTTATCTGGCTGATATAAATTATTATACTTTTATACACACAAACGTGCTTAGATAGGGAGAAAGAGTCCGAAAACAATGAAAACCAACCGACCTAGCCAAACAAATAACAACATTAGCCCAGCACAAGTCAAGAAGTCAACAATGACAATGATTTAGATAATTTTATTTATTATGCCCCAGAGGCACTGTGTAGTCTACTATATAGAGAGAAATAGATAAACATACAAACGCATAGACACACAACATACAACATATCTTCATGCAGATAATAAAGGCTCTGAGCAACGGGTTTTTCAGCAACAACATGAAAAGAGATGAGTACAATGACTCCCCATTGATTTGAAAGCATTCACAAACACACACACACACGCACAAATCTCAGACTTTTGCGTCGATTGAATGAAATGGAAAGAAGAAGGGTTGATTTTACTTGAAATTAATCCGAACTTAGCAAGATGATGCTTATTGATATTTTGTACGTACTATTATTATTCCACAAGTGTACGCTGCTGTATCTGTATTTAAAAATCACACAAATATGTGTAACAGTGCGTGCGTAACAAGAGAGACTTTCATGTTTTCCTTTTTCGCATTTAACATTTGGAATATGTGGCAAAATAAATTAACACATATGTTGTAGTTGTTTCTGCTATAATAAGTGTGGGTGTTGGATGTTGACTCTTGGTTATGAATATCACGTTTTTCTTATTGGGTTATACACACAGAAGTGATTTTATTGAAAATTTCCTACCATCGCCTAAGCAGCACATGCTACACCCACCTTCAATTATACCGATCGATGCAGAATCACTGAATCTGTCCGTCTGTCTGTTCATATAAATTTGTAAACAAGCTACAGGTCGCAATATTTGAGATATTTCCATGAAATTTGGTACAAGAACTTGTTTTGGCCAAAAGAAGAATACTATTGAAAATGGATCAAATTAGATCATTTTTAGGACCCCTGCTTATATAAGGGTTTATTATAAAGAAAGTTTTTATTTAGCAAAAAATCGCACTTCTTCATATTTTTTGATAAAATTTGGTGTAAAATAGGTTATTCATTTAATAATTCACTGTACGAAATTTGGAACCAAATCGGACCATGTTTAGAACTACTTTCCATATAATAATATTTTTAGAGTTATAGAAAAATGTTCCAAACTTACTGATACAATGAAAATAATTGGAGTTTTATTTGTGACAGTAAGTTAAATAATCGGGTATAACCGACATGTGCCCAACACGGGTGTGGTCGGATAACATAAACGCCCACAATTTACAAAAAAAGAAACCCCACTCAATTCGCTTTGCAAGTTGATGCCTAATGCAACTCAACGTAAAACTCGACGTAATACTTACACTATTTGATGGCCTAATCATGCCCCTTAAACGCCTAGTATTTGCATGTATATAGGAAGGGTATTTAGGAGTTGTCTTAAGCCAAATGTAGTTTTCTTATTTATTTTTATCTAAAACTAATACCATAAACACAAATCCATTGTTTTCAGGCATAAATTGATAAGTTTTGAAATTTTATAATAAAAAAAAGAAAATTCATTAATTTTGCTTCAATACAATTTAAAATAACAAAAAAACAATGCCATATAAATTGTATGCATCATAATACAATTATCTGCTTTATTAAGCCGTCTTTTTATCGTTTTATTAGAGGGGTTAATAAAACAGAGATAAAGGAGTAAATTATACGTTAAGAGAGTGTGGAGCTACATAATATAACAATAACAAGAAATGCACTTTATAATGGCAATGATATGGTTGGAACCTAACAAATGAAGCCATTATCATTGTATTGTTGTTCAACACTTGGTATACAAATGGCAAGACACGGCTGTCTGTCGGTCCGTCCTATTTCGACATTGTTCATTCATGTCGATTATGATTAACGTTAAATGACATTTAAAGTTAAAATTGTTTCTTGTCATGATATCATACAATAATAACAATCATATTAAAGCAACAACTATAAAGTGAACGCGTCTTAAAGGAATGAAAACCTTTTTTTACGTTATTAGACTATACAAAAAAAGTTAAGTGGAAAACATGTCAAAGTAGAAAATGTTGGCTTAGATCATATCTTTTATACCCTTCACATCTATGTATATAGAAATAGTGGGCGTAACTAGCGGCTAAGTGAAAAATCCTTTTGAGGCCTTTTTACTAAGGGAAACACTTTGTATAATAGATTTTTTTGTAATTTTTGGGGCACCTAAGACTTGCGCGACCCTCGCGATTGTTTAGTTCATTAAACCTGCCATTAGGCGTAACAGTAACGTACTTGATTATACCAGCTACAGTTTATATATGGCGTACGAACTAAGAAGAGATTTTTACTTTATTTTACTATCCACTATTTTAATGATATGGGGGTATAATGGTTTTGTTGAAACCCTTCTAAGTATCAGAAGAAAGCGAACTGCACCCTTAAAAATATATATATCTTCTTAGTCAGCATTAATAGCCGATTGATTAAAAAAATTTGTCCGTCCATGTTTTTGTATATCGGTGAGGATTTTCTAATGATGGTGGGTAACCCAGATTTGGAAGATTAATGGTGTTTTTTATGTGTTTTTTAATCTTCGTGTATAACATATACGATCACGACCACGCCCATTTTTGGTATATTGATAGATAGGCTTCTTATATATTTGTATATACGCTAAATTTCAATTTTATAGCTATAATTTTTGTGACAGATAGATGAATGTTTGTCGTTTGGGGGCGTGGCTTCGTACAAATTTAGCTAAATTTAGATAGAAAACTATTTGCAGACTCTAGAAATGAGGTAATTTAGCTCAATATCTCAACAATTTACGATCGTGAGCAACAGATCCGGACGGACATGTCTACATTTATACATATATTGACCCAAAATTTGAATGCTGTTTAATAATAAACTTTATAGGCTTTCTGCTGAAGTTTTGCAAACAGAATGATATATTTAGTAAATGCGTAATCTCAGGTAAAGGATACAAATTGAAATCTTGAACATCCGCTACCAATATATTAAAGCTTTCTGAGACATATAATTTAATAATTTTTAACTTCTTATCTTCTTCATAATAATAAAACATACAGAAAAAAATCATCCAAAAAAAAGAAACACAAAAATTCTTTTCCATTAAACATATCTATGCACACGTCTAGTATACATGTCACTCTTTAGTTTTCTACAACTCTCTCTGCCACCATTGCAGTGACAATCCTTACATCATTCACTAGTTTTGTGACCACGCTTATACTACTTGCCTGCACTTTATTATTATGTATTAAAGGTTATGTTTTTTCCAAACTTACATTCTATATGTGTAGAGTTATATTAATATATGTATAATTGAATAGACTTCAATACGGTAGAGGGTGTAATTTAAATTTATAACCACTTTTATATTATATACCCACGTTATCCTCAATAAGTATGTAGTAGTACAGTAGGTATAATTTAATGTACAGAATACTCGCATGCATGGGAGTGTGTATGTAGTGTATGTTGTGAAGAGACAAATTGCCTCAATTTAAAATAATCATTGACAACAATAATAACTGTAGCAGCAACAATAACAACAATAATAATAATAACAAAAAAAAACTATAACTACTACAGCTACAGCTTATATTATATTAAAATGGTTGGAAATAAACGGTTATTATTTAATCATTTATATTAATTTTTTAATAAAACATTTCACCATAGCAACCGCAATTATTTATACATTTATTGTACATAAAAATGTACTAGGTGTACACAGATATACTGCCAATGAAGTGGAAATATATTAATTACACTTTAAACCAAAGGCAAATTACTTGCAAAATATGGGCGTGGTTGATATATTATTAATTAATAGATTATGATATAAATGTCAACTTAAAGTCAATTAAGGTGTACTTAATAAATTGTGAGCGTGTCTACAGTAATATCCCCGCCCTTTTTTTCATATATCATTTTAATTTTGTAACTTTCTTTTTTGTGCCCATAAAAGATTTCTATTGAATGCGCCATGCCCACAATTGATGAAAAAGCTATTTATCGCCACAAAACTTAAGCTATTATGTTGAAATTTGGTTAAGAACCCCATTCATCGATGTGCCAAAAATGGACGTACTTAGGTTACAGACATGCCCACAATTTACAAAATACCTTATTCTCCATATAAACTCTATTTTCTATCCAACTCAAGGTCAGATGTGACTCTGTCTAGTGGGTCGATTATTGCGATAGTAATTTTTTAATAATTTTCAATTATTGCTCGTTTGTAAACTTTACTGTGATAAAAATATTAACTTTAACTAACGTTTTGACATTAACAGATTATGAAAAAAACTCAAGAGTAAATCAGTACTAAAAGACGAAATTGTTATGTCCTTCTTGAATAACCTGAAAAACCTGCTATATGTTAATCAGCGTCGTCTACTAGGTAACTTTCACATGGAAACTGCAATAAAAAAAATTTATTCAAAAATTGATTTAAACAGTAACTAAAGACATTTTCAAAGTTTATTTCAAAGAATATTCTGCCAATGGTCCCTAGCTTAGAACGTGCATGCATTAAGACATACACTCAAAAATATTTAAAGTGGTGACCTTTTTATTATCGTATTATATTATAAAAAAGTCTTTATTATTATAAAATTGTAATACTTAATATTTGATCTGGAGTAAAATACATTCATTAAAACGCGTAAAATCTATTCAAGGTAGAAACTTCATTAAACAGATTTGTGCAATTTTTTGTTACGATCATCAATGGTTTAGTTGTTGCTGTTGTTATTCAAGCAGGTATATAACTTACTTTATTACAAATCCATTTAATAGGCCAAACCACTAACAAAAGGAAAACTTTTTCAATATAATAAAAAAAAAAATTCTGTTTCTCTTTCTTTTCCTCTTTTTTTCTTTAGCTTAACATGATTTAGTTGGTCTAACAAGCTCCAATTTACTGGCAAGATTATATCGTATAAAGTGTAAAAGTCTTGAAGGCAGACACACATACACACACATATACATGAACTATATGTGGAAAATTACATGCTTAGCTGACGTTGAAAGAAAACTCAATCACGACTAATACACGTGTTCATATATTTAAAACAATTACAAGCAATTTTTCATACGCTGTAAAGTTATAAACGATTGAAGGTAATCGAGCGCTGCAACTACTAACAAGTGTTACAACTAAGTATTACAACTATATTACAACAACAACATCAAAAAAAGAAAAATCAATCAAATATTTATACAATAACAAAAAAGTTGAAGAAAATTCATATTTTTACAGAGGTTCACCAAATAAAGTGACGAAAAGAATGCAACATATATGTAAGTAAGATGGCAAAACCTATGCTGTGGAAGAATCAATGATATTGCTGGAAAAACTCTTCACATAAAGATAAAGCAAAACGGATCATTGTGATTGAAAGCACGAGAATTAAGCCGCTTTTGTTTTTTAATATATTTCAGAGTTTCATTTCTAGAAGCACAGAATCATCACAACTATAAAGTAAAATTTTATAAATTTTATAGAGAATATAAAAAGAATTAAGAGATGACTATTTAGCTGGACATTTTCCAAAATCCAATTTTATCTATAATATAATTAAAAATAAAAACGAACAATAGTTACAAAAAAAAAAAAAAGAAAATTTGTTTGATTTTATTTTATAATGGCATCCACTATATATGATTGAAAACAAGTAGCAAAGCTAGATTTGGGTTAGAGCAAATTTTGCATACCCTTCACCCCTATATACACTAGCGCCCTCTTTAAACAACTTTTGAAAGATTTGATCTATTTCATCTCAACTGTCAAAATCGGTATCAAATATATTTTTGTTGTAAATTGTGGGCGTGTCATTTTCGACACGTCCATGAATGGATTAATTATGAATGTATTTTTATAGCCCATTTTTTTATTGTGGGCGTGGCAGTTGACCGATTTTGCCTATTTTAAAAAACAACCTAGCGACTAAGAATCAATTAATATATATTTAGCTCAATATAACTGCTTTGACGACGCAGACACATGGCCCTCATAGAATCGTCTCACATTTTGATACTGTTTTAGAATAAATACACTTTATTGAGTTCCCGAAGCCTTCTTCTAGGTGTTGCAAATAGAATGACAAACTTAGTATACCCCAAAGGCAGAGTAAAATGACAACAACTGGTATCCAACATATTTGATTTGATATAGTGTGGAATTCTCTCCTCAACAAGTCCAAATTTTACTTTAATTAGAGTCATATTTTAAGTTCTAGAATGAATTTTCCTAAGACGGAAGTACGGACAAAATCTTATTTTTAGTTCTCCGAGTATTATAGATAAAGTATTTAGTAGCCTGTTAAAGGAGAGTAAAGAATTTTGTTGAAAATTTATTTAATACATATTTATTATGGGTCACACTAACGCACCTATTCTTTCCATAAAATTCACTTTATTTCTTAAAAAACACCCAAAGGCCCAATTTATTTATTTATTGTTATTATGGTTGTTGTTGTTTATTATTATTTTTTTTATTACTATTCTTTCTGTTATCTGTTTTTTATAAAAGATCGTAATTGATTTATTAAAATACGATCCCTATAATCATCTACAATCATTTAACCTAAAAACAAAAACAAGAACATGAAAATCCTCCATAATCTTAAAAGGAAGAGATATTCAATCTTACACAATTTACTGTATATGTACGCATGCCATGGCATGGTGTGTCTGATGAAACCATCAGAATAATTAACGAAATTACTCGGTAATATGCCACAAGGTAAAATATCTACTTGTGTAGGTAGTATACGAGGCATATAACGTTTTCACACATTGGGGCCATAACGCGATGACCACTTTATGATAGAGATGTCATAAAACTCAAAATCAACCTCGCCCTCACCACTAAACTTTTAACCATAATGTGTTGTTATAAAATATTTATATTTATTCCTGCGCGGTACTATAACGTCTCCCCCTCCCCCCACCATCCATGCGGTAGTTAAAGCATATTTCATGTGCTTGAAAATCCAATGATTGTTAAAGCGTAGATATTATGAACGATCACTTGATCGTTGGTTATAGCACTGGGTATGAGGTTGTCAAAATAATAATAATACGAAGAAGAAGAAGAGGAAGGTCTACATGGTACATTCATTCACATTCTGGGAATGTACAAGTTCATAATTTTTCAATTATCGTTAAGTTATTTATCGATTTATGCACCCAACTCTATAGTAAGCGTCTTCTTCTTCTTCTTCTTTTTTATCATCCTCCAGTCGTATCTCCTTTATGTTTATTAATGCTTAAAAATATATTTATGAAAGGGCGTTTCTGGAATTGACTTCAAAATATATGAACTTACACGTAGAATATAAAAACGCAAACGAGGATTGGCTGGAAAGTTTCAGTTATAAATAAAAACAATGTTGAAACAGTTAAGAAAACTAAATTAGACTTGCAGTAAATCTCTTAAAACAGTTTAAAACATTTTTATTTTTTAGTTTTAAGCATAAAAAATTTTGCGCAAGAATTTTGCGTTTCTGTATAATTTTAGGTTTTTAATATTTTTTCAATTTTATTACTATAAAATGACTTTTATTTATTTCGTTTATATTATATAATTATTACCCCACCCTCATGTGATCAAATGCAAAAGACACAACACACAACGGAAAAGGTGTCAGGAGCAGAGCAAAAGCAATGGAAATGTTATGTTGTAAGGTGTTGCTAGTGAAGTTCAAATCAAAGGCGAATGCATCTTAATTCAGTTCATTTTTACCACCTTTTACAATAACAACAACAACAACAATAACAACAACATTAAATATTTGTGTTACATTAAAAAAGAAATAATAAAAGAAAGAATGAAAGAAAAAAAAGGCTAAAACAAAAGGTAAGAAGAAGAAGAATGCCATAAACGTTCCGAGTATTTGGTAAAACTAAGCATTGTGTGGTGCAGTGTGATGTTGATTCTCTTTGTTGTGTTTTGTTATTGTTTTGCTTTATTTTGTTAAGGTGGGCGTTAACCAACTTTAATACATTTATTACAAGAACCATCAAGAACAATAACAACTACAACTGCAACTACATCTACCAAACACACACACACACACACATTTATATACATTTTACGACAGTTAACTTCAGTTTCGTGCTCATAATTATCAGTTTTTTTGTTTTGTTGTTGTTGTTGTTTTTAGTTATTGTTGTTGTTTTGGGTAATGTTGTTATCCTAATTTACGTCCTTAAAAGAATGCAATCAACAACAACAATAATAACACTTTTTTTTTCTTTTTTAACACCAACAATCTTACACACCTTCATTTAATATATATGAAGACAGACAGACAGACAAAACATAAGTCTCAGTGTTGAGTGTAGTTTGTTTTGTTTTTTTGGTAGATATAAAAGATGGTGTGTTGGTGGAATTTTTCTTAAGTTTCTGTAAATGCCTCTGGCTAGTTGAATGAATGGCTGGATGGCCAGCTAGCTGCCTGGATGGCTGACTGGTTGGTTGGTTGTTTGGTTGGTTGGTTGTATTATTTAGAACTGTTACGTGTAGTGTAGTAATGAGGGTAAAACCATTAAAATCAAAAACCGACATTCACAAACACTTCTGTGTCTGCCTGAGTGCTGTTTTTTTTTTCTTTTGCATTTTGTTTTGTTTGCTGTGTTTGATTTTATTGCATGCTAGGCTAGCCATCCAACCAACCAACCAAACAGACAGACAGTCAGACAGACATACAGATGCCTTTATTTTTTTAATAATAATGAAATAAAGAATAAAGTCTTTCACGTGTTTAGACCTATAAAGCTTCGTTTAATGTCAAACATCAGACAGACGGACGAACGGACGGACACACAGAGAGATGCAGAAAGATTTTGAAAATTGATTTCTCACCTTAACCAAGCATACACCACACACACATACACTAACAACAACATTACTTTATTGGCGTTGTTTAAAGCGTCGCTTTGGTTTAACTGTTTATTTGATCTTCATCTTATTTTCGTTGCTGTTCTACAGCTATAATTAATTAATACTTATATTCACGTTTATATCTCTGTTTAAGTTTCAGTTTTAGTTTCGTTTTATTTTATAGAGAAAACGTGCTTTTCGTTTTTTTCTTTTCTTTTCTTTTTTAAATAAAATTCAATTCAATTTTTTTTTTTTTTTTTTGTAAAAATTGGTTTAAGAACATGGTGTGTTTTTTTAATAAATTTCATAACTTTTGTAATCGTGTTGTTAGTGCTGTTGTATTGCGATATATTTTTGATGGACACGTTTTTTTGAGAGAAAAATATTTGCCAGTTTTTGTCTCAAACCAAAACTTGGTTACCCTCCACATTTGCTCTGGCAAATACTTTCTTATTTTATGCTACATTTTTCAAATTTTATTTTACAGTACATTTTTTTTTTTTGGCCCAAAATGGTCCATTTTTTAATTTCCTCACAATCTCTATGATATGGATATCAAATGAAAGGGCTTGATGAATGGAATGTCTTAAGCTAAATTGTATTGTGTAAAATTCAACATGGCGCCCGCCTAAAGTTATTACATTTGCTATAGTTCAGAATATATTTAATATGGGTATCAAATGAAAGGACTGTTAAATCCTAATGGAGTACAATAAAATTTGTCCATACTAAATTCAAAATGGCGACTGTCACAAGATAGCAAACTAATGATTTCTTCACAATGTATCATATGTGTTATAGAGTGATGTCAAATGAAAGAGCTAAACAAGAAAGCAATTTGATACCATTCTAAATCCAATATGGCGGCCACCTGAAAATGTTCGAATATGGATATCAAACAAAAGAGCTTAATAAGTAGAATTGAAAAAATTAAATGGAATTTCTCAAACGAAAAAAATATGGCAACCACCAAAAGTTCTATAACCATGAAATTCATAATCGATATTTTAAACTCTTTCATGTAAACAATCAGGTTTAAATTTTACATATAGCAACTATAGAAGTTATTGTTCTATATTAATTCTTTATATTTTACTATCAAGAAAAAAATATATAATTTTATTTTTTAAGAAGATTAAATTTTTATAATTTGACACTAAAATCTGATTTTTTATATTCATAGAAAATTGACATTAAAAATTAATTAAATAACATAATCCAAACCGAACATGTAGATACCCCACAGCAACAGACGGGTATGGATCGACTCAGACAATTTTCTGTACTGATGCCGAATATGTGTACTTTGCGTCTCTGAAGCAAACGTTTTTATACTCCCTTGAATTTGTTGGAGCTCTGCTTATACTGCAAACATTTTTGTTTTAATCCAGATTAAGTTTAACAAGATTAGAGTAGCTTAAGGTATGCTACACCTCGTAAATCCAAACCTGCAGCTGCAGCTGTTGCCATCAAAACCTTTAAGATCTGACTAGAATTTTTTACCAATTAAAAATGAAATAAAATAAATATGAAAATATAAGTAAATCAAGAAAATTTAATGAAAAAATACGTACCGGAATACCAGTTAAAAAACTACAGACAACTGCATTAGCGCGAACTAAATCGATTTAAGACATTATCCCAAGAGGCATGGCCTTGAGATCGATAACCACCGGATGGCAATGGCTCTCGCAGAAATATTGACATCATTAAGGCTTTAATAGCTTTTTCTTCATCTATGCTGTCGCCAGGCTTTTCCCAGTTTTCTTCGTAATGTTAAGAAACATACGCTCGCTTATGGTTTTTTATAGCTTTTTCTTGCCGTAATCAACGGGGCAATCTTTTAATTTGACCACTGTAGAAACTTTAACAAAAAAGAAAAAAAAAATAACAAAAATTTGCGACATATGTTTGCCAATATTTGATAACCAATAATAATTTTATTAAGGTTGTAGCCATAATTTTCAACAACTGTCGTTAAATTAAAAAAACAAAGTGGTCTGAAATAATTTCCGGTGCTTTGGAAGAAGACAGAACAACAATGAAACGTGAGAGACGTCAGAAAAATGGGCTGTACGTGTAATAAAATTGATTATAAATAAATTAAAACACCTGTTGTGGGTTTATTTCGCACAAACAACCACTGACACGCTCTGCTATCCTTTTTTTTATTAAATTAATTTCTTCATTTGAAGATGAGGATCAATGAAAAAGAATTGCAAATAAAACCATTTTTTATTAATGAAAATAAAATTCCTATAAAAGTTTATAAACGCAAACAGATGGTTCAATTAACGGACATGATGTCCGAACGGATAGAAGAGGAAAATGTGAGGCCAGTAAGTAAAATCAACTTAATTCAATTTGAGTAACTTGTATATAAAATATTTCATTCGCACTTATTCGATAATGAACTGATGGTGAGCACTTGTAAAATGTATGCAAATTTACACAAGATCACCGCTCAGTGGTAATTAGAACAATATCAAAATAATACAGAGCAAACTGCACGGTGAAACATTCTCCAACTCCTATAAATTACTTTTTTATTGGTCTCATAAATTATGGGATAAAAATTAAAAATTTATACCCCTCCTTATTAATAGCATGTCGTGCTTGTTAAAACTTTGTAATACATAACATACTTAGTAGAATTTGATGCGGTTTGGAAGAGGCGGGCGTTATACTAAGTTGATTAGTCCCTTTGCAACATACGCAAAGAAGTAGCAGAAATCTTGTAAATATATAAATATTTCCAATCAACATCAAAATCTGTATTATTCAAATCATATCCGCATCTTTGCCCGGCTAAAAATATGTGCTAACATTGAAGTCATTTTAATAAAATTTTATTACATAAATGTGTATACAAGCAGATAACTGGGACATTAAAAGTAAAAATAGAAAAAAATATTATAAAATTTTATAAAATATCGCATGAGATATTTTAGAACATTATTTTACACAAAACTTGTTTAAGTAAAGAAGAAAGTAAGAAAAACTAAATATGGCTTAGGGCCAAACCTTAAGTACCTTCCACATAGACATACAAAAGGGGGCGTGGCAGGTATATGATTTCGACCTCTCTTAGTATATGTATTATGCATCAGTGTACAAGTCCAGTCTAACTTTGACTACGGTTTTTGTAAATTGTGGGCGTGTCTGCTATCCCACCATGCCCATTTTTGTCAAATGGTTTATTATGGATATTATAAATATATATATTAAATTTCAACTTCTTAGCTCAATTTTTGTTGCTTGTGGGCGTGGCTCTCGACCGTTTTTACCCATTTTGAATAGTAATATATGCAAAGAAATAAATTGTCTGTACGAAATTTCTCTTCAATATCTTAAAATTTATGACCGCAAGAACCAATGAAACAAAAATGTAACAGACAGACACACATGTCTAATGTTGATACTTTGTAGGGCCCTTCCGGAAGTTGCAAAAGCAATGACAAACTTATTAAAACTCCCACTTTATGAGGAGGGCATGCGATAAAATTTTATATAAATAATATCGCATGTGATATTTTAGAGCAATATTTCACATAAAAGTTGTTTAATAAAAAGTGTTTCATAAACAGATAAATAAATAATTTGAAAATTACACAAAAAAAAAAAAAAATTACAAATAATAACGGTTAATGAAAAATGTTGCAACAATAGTAGGCGAGTATTCTTCCGTGAACCGATCCTTTCTAAAAACTTCAAAAATAGACATGTCTTCGTGGATAGAATACATGAATGGTACTTATATAAACAAATGCAAGGACAGATACATTGAAATCGTTACAGAAAATAATACTTACCCTACATATACACAACAAACATTTCTACAACCTTCATATACAATATGTAGGGTGTACATATGTACTAAATATAATTATATAAATGTACTAGTCAGTCAGTCAGTCAGTCAGTCAGTTCATAATGTTATAACATGAACTCATTTGCTTTTGTACATGACATTAACTTGTTGCAATTTTGTAATTTGTTTAAAACTCTTTTTTCTTCTTACACTTCAACATTTACATAACTGTGGTAACTGGATAAATGTGTTTATAAATGTATGTATGTATGTACATACAACTGGTTAATATACACATCAGTAAAATAAATGACAAGGTGACTCCTTTTTAAAGTCCGCGTTAGTTACCCACACCAAACATTACATTTTACATTCTCTAATGCTCTTGAATAAAACAAAAGCATAAAAAAAAATCTTAACATGTTCCTTTTGTTTTAATGCACACCACATAACAAATAGCTAGACAGACAGACGTACGGACGGACAGACAGACAATCCGTCATGCAGGTGTGAATGATTCATTAATTTCGCGCCTTCAAGTTCTTAACATGGCATAACAAACGGGCGCGCGCATCATAGCTTTAAACCCTTTATATAAGAAGAAAAAAGAAGAAGAACTGAATGGCTGGCTGGATGTTTGGTGTTGTATTCATACATATTGTTATGTGTTATGTATAGTTCAGTTAACTTACAAATATCAGCGATTAGCTGAACTGTTCTTTGGGTGTTATAAACATACTATTTATTGTTGTTGTTGTGTTTTTTTCTTTCATTCATTTCAAATGCAATTTATTAACACCACCAGCCAGCCAGCCAGCCAGCCAGTCAGCCAACTAGTCAACCAATGCCAGTAACCATTCTAACCTGGAACCTAAACTGTACTGAGCTATATAAGCATGTAAACAGGCAGCCAAAGTCATTCATTTTATGCTTTTCTCTCGGTCGTTCTATGGTGAATATTTTCTGTGTGCTTTGTACGCTGTGCAGAAGATAACGTCTTTATTGTGCAAAGTCATCATCACCTCGAGGCGTTAATTCCATCATAACAATATCGCTTTAACTCTTTTTTATATATTTTTTTTTCTTTCTTTAAATTTTTTTCTTTCTTTGCCTCTTTTTTTTTCCAATTTTTTTTTTCCTAGTCAGTTTTACAGTCTTTAATCTTATTACTGTGAACGAATTGTTGCTGTTGTTGTACATTTTTTATTACCTCCTGTTAGTATGTTTGTTGGTTACCTCTCGCTTGGTTTAGTACTGGTAATGGAAACTAGTGATTTGATTCTATTAAATACTTTATGATACGTTACGAATGATGAGGATATACGCTTTATTTTGTTCTTCTTCTTCTTCTTCTTCATTTTCATTTTGTGCTTGCTCTTTAAAGATCAATTTAAATTTAATTAGAAGCAAGCAGAAAAAACAAGGAAAAAACTCAATGTTAAATACCTTCGAAATGTATAAGCAAGGTGGTTGGTGGGCGTGGCAGATACTTTCCAATAGTTAATATATTATAACAGACAAATTATCTATTATGTGATCCCGCCAATTTTTGCCATATTGTCAGCTTGGCTTCCAATCAATTTCGCCCAATTTAAATAGAAACGAATCAAATTAATAGGTGTCGTTTTGAGGATTCCAACAAAATGCGGACACATGGACGTACTCAGATATTATTCTTGATCAATACAATACATTGTATATATTTGTATTTTGTGGGATATTTGATGCTTTTCTCTATACATCGATTTTGGTTGATTTTTTTATTATTCAAATCAAACTGCTAAGGTGAAGACAAGCCTATACACATACTTAACACATAAAGCAAACATAACCTCCAAAAAAATAGACAACGGCCGGAACTTCTATACTGCCACTTAAAAAGGATAAATAATTCAAAATATATAAAAGAAAAATTAGCACGTTTAATAAAATTACGTTGGCAAGACGAAAAAATTATATGAACAAGTATATAAAGTGAATATTTTAGTTTAAACACTCACTCACTGTGACTTTTATACGGCCTATCAACTATTTTTGATTCATTTTTTATATAAAATAACTTTATTTTATTCCAAGTTACCTATTTAATAAATTATTTTTATAAAACTTGCATTTTTTTTAAATTATATTAGAATTTACTAAAGACAAATCACAATTTCACAAATTTTCACCGATTTTTTTTAAAAAAGTGCAATTCACTAAATTATCTTATGCAGGGTTGTATATCTAAGGTATCAAATAGAAGGAAATATATAGAGAAAGGGAAAAACTTATGAAATGGGAAATTATTTGATAAGTCAGAGACGTTTGTAGCTAATACACATAGTAAATGTAACAACCATCCAGCCATTCAGCGACGTATATTATAGTGCATATATATAGGTAGAAGTGAAAATAGAAGGAATAGGAAATTGTTTCTTCGGCCGTATAAGCAATTTCCTTTGTCAGAGTCACAAACAGAAACCTTCAAGTAATATTTAAAAAAATGCACCACTTATTATAAAAACTTGCCGGCCATCATTTTTATATGAAATAAACAGTACAATCACTCACATGACAAATTTCAACATTTAGTACGACTTTTGAGATTTGGTTTACCTTAGAGGAATTATCGAAGGACATTCAAATGTGTTAGAAAAGAATTTAAAAAGTCACTTAGAGAGCATATATAGTATATAGTTGAGTTATAAAAATTATTAACGCTTACGTTATTGTTTCCATTACTTTTTATTTATTAAAATGGATTTCTTTTATTAATCTTTGTAAAATTTATTGATTTTGATATTGTGGTTGTTGGTGTTTTTTTTTTGTCATAGGTAACATATTTGCGTTGATATATTTTCTTACTTAAATGTAATTAATAATGTAAAACATGTTTGTATGTATGTTGTCGCTTTTTTACATTTTTTTTGTATTTTTTCCCGTTTTTGTTTAAAAAATATAATAAAAACATTTAAACAAATTCCTAAAAAATTCAATATAACTTAAAAACTAAATTACAAACATAAAATAAAAAATCAATGAGTTACGTGTAAAATATAATATACATTAAAATAAATTAATTAATAATATAACAAAAAAGCCTGTAAAAAAATTACAATGAAAAAAAAAGTTCAAGGAAGGAAATTTTACACAACACTAATTGTTGGTGTTACTCATACTTTTAATTTTGCTTCTTTTTTCTAATTCATATAAAATGTTTGCAAAGTGTTTTGTGTGGTTAGGTATTATTGTTATAACGGTTATTGCTTTGTTATTGTTTCTAAATTGCTTTTAATTTTAACTCTCTCTACAAAATCGTACCAGTTGCTTTATCTATGCTTGTGTATCTATCGTTCTCTCTTTCACTCTCTCTTAGCTGTGGACGTACTACGGTGAATTTAATGATATGGTATCTCTTTCTCTCTCTATCTTGCTTTCTCTAAAGAAATTTAAAATTGTGTTTTACTCTCTCTCACTCTCTATAGTATAGTGATTGTTTTGAAACTCTACTCTTGTGCTGTGTACTGCTGCTTCTTTGTGTTTGTAATTTTTACTACTGTGAATATTTTAAACCTTGATTAGTAGATTAATTAATAGGATTATTAATTATTGTTGTGATAACCATTTTTTTGGTAATTTTTTCTTGTATCAGAGCAGAAAAAAATAGAATCGGATAAAAGAAATAGAAAAATTTCCGGCGGCTTTAGTTGAGTGTGGCACATAATCGTAAATCGCTCCATTTTACAAGTCACTTTCACCATACAAAGCCGTACTGAAAGACATGTAGTCCAGAGCACCAGGCACCGCATTAGGGCCCTTGTAAGCAGGCATACGCTGAATACAATATTCAGCTTGATCAGGTGGCAGTTCACGACGCAATTCATCAGGCAAGATGTAAGGCTTTAAGAAAAATGATGATAGTATGTGAAAAAAATGCATGATCTACTCAAATTAACATTTGCCTACCTTATCGCCAGCTAAGATTCTGAACGAGTCAATAACCTGCTCGGCGGTATCGGTGTCGGTGCTTTCTCGTGTCATAAAATCGAGGAAAGCATCAAAGTGTACATAACCAGTTGAATTAGGATCCACTACCGCCAAGATGCGCTGGAAGTCCATATCACCTTGACGGTCTTTGCCAATCGAATAGCCCAACGATACCAGGCACGATTTGAATTCTTCGGGCGTCAAGCGTCCGGTACGATTCTTATCAAAGTGATTGAAACTTGAACGGAACTCATTCAACTGCTCCTGACTTATGCCCTTGGAGTCACGTGTTAATATTTGATTCTCCACCTCATTGATGTTGCGATTGATGGAGGTGAGCAATTGTTCCCAACCCACACGCAATGTTTCCATTGTATAGTTGGTGTAACGATTTTCAAAGATCATGGATTCCTGTACAGCTTGATGGATCTTCTCCAGCTCCTCAATATTTGGCTTGTAAGCGTACACGGCTTGCTCATATTCCTTCAAACGATGCAATTGATCCTCCAGAGAACCTTGCAGACCCATACCAATGGCCGTGACAGCATCCATTTGCTTTTCAATCCAAGGACCCACCACGTTAGCCTTCTCGGCGAACTGGCGACGCAACATTTCATTGTTCTGTTGCTTACGCAGCTCATTGGCCAAAGTTTGATCACGTTGCGGCACCAATTGACGGACATCACTCCATTTGCGCGTCATATCATTGGCTGTCAAAGTTGTATAAGGATTCTCCAGGCCGCCAGGTATTTGATGTTGTTTCACAATCGATTCCACTTCACGCACCAGATTCACAATTAAATTGAATTCTTTGTCCGCTTCACCCAATGTCGCCTTGAATTGATCGTGTGCTTGTATTAGACCTTGAATCTCTTCCATGGTATGCACAATAAACATATCGACCAGATCTTCGCGTGTACCATCCAACCAATTATTGAACGGAGCAGCACGTTTGGCAAATTCCAGATGTAAAATGTCAATCTTTTCGAGAATACGTTCAGCCTCATCCAAAGCGGTGCGACGGCGTTGAGTCAAAGCACCCAAACGATCCCACTGATCGCAGATACGTTGACAGCGAGTATTCACGGAAATACAGTCATGATATTCGAGAGTGCTAAAGATTTTAGAGATGATGAAGAAAATGATGATAAAAACGATTAAAAACAGTCGATTTCAAAAGTTTTCCATCAGATGAAATGGATAAATGAAAATGAGCTCTATAGTAATGTTGGATAATGCAAAAATATAAATAAAATAATTGAGCGGAAAACAAATTTTGAAACCAAAGACAGCGGATATGTGATGTAAAGTGGAATAAAATAATCACGCGGATAAAAAAAAAATTGACATAAAAACGAGCTGATGCCTGTATGATAAGAAATAACTGCACCGGATAACCATTTTACCTAGTACGGATAATAAAATTTGTTAAGCAAAAATAATAATTATTTACTTATATTTTTTCAAACATTTGTACCCATATGAAATTATATTGTTGTTACAACAAATTATTCTAAAAATTTTATCGTATAATATATTATCCGTTAGGGGATAATGTAAATATTTATATTTTCATATAAAAGAAGACATCTTCAAATGAGTACGCCTCAAAAATGTATTGTCGAGTATAGAGTTGCGCTACTGTGCTTAAAACTTTTTTCACTACAAGTGTTTAATGTAAGATGAGTGAGTGCCTTTTTTTTTTACTACAAAATTTTATGATCTTACTAGCGAACCTCACACTTAGCATCAGTTTTGTACACAAAAGGCAGGCATTTGGGAAAGGATTAACAATTAGTTCACTGGGTGGATAACAAACCATTTCACATTTACTTACTTTAATTCTTGGGCAATGGCAGCAATTTGTTCTACACGGTCTTGATGAGCGGCCAAATCCGATTCAAAGGCTTCGTGCTTCTTTTTCAACGCCTTCAATTCGTTTAATTTACATTGACGGAAATCTTGAGATTGCAGCATTTCCTCTTTACCACGAGTCCAATCTTCATGTGCATCAGCCTGTAATAAATTGATTTTAAATTGCAAAAAGAATACTTTTTGGATAACCGGATAAAAGCAACCTTATGTTTGAATTTTTGAGCCAAATGTTCTAAACGTTCTAAGCGCATGGTCTCGGCCAAGAGCCAATCTTCAAAGGCTTTTTCGGCATGCTCCAAGCCCTTCCAAGCATTGCCAATGTCAGCTACCGTTTTACCTTCGGTTGGCAAATAGGCTGGACGATTGGATAAACGCAATTTGGTCTGCAGTGTATTGAAATTGGTTTCGAGTTTGGCTTTTTGCTCAACGCGTGGTGGCTTATGTTTGCGACGATAGGTGCGATACTCCTCCAACTTCTTTTGCACACCAGCCAATGAATTGTCCGCCTGACGGGAATTCAACCAGGGCATAGTGCGTCGAATCCACTCCAAAAGCTAACGGATAAAAGACGAATATATGTATTTAAACTATTTTTTTATCATTTGTTTACAACTTACATCACTGGCCAAGCGCTCGTACTCTTCCATGAGACGTTCATTCTCTTGATTAACTTTTAAAACTTTGCAAATACGATTAGCAGCAGTTTCAGCCTATTGGAAAAAAATTCTATCAATGATATGTTTATAATTTTTTTGGATACAATATGGGGGAAACAGTGTTTAGTGGTCTTTGTACAGCAAATTAGTAGAGGGCAGTTTCTTGTTTGTATAAGTGTTTTACAGAAGCTCGAAACATATATTAACATGAACAATCATTCGATATATGAAACATATCTACTGCCTACATACCTTTGTTATCCGGCTTTCTAACCTTTTCATAAAAGTCAGAATTTTTTCTTTTGTTTATATCAAAAAAAAATTATATGGGGAGGTGTTCTAAAAATAGCCCAATCCGGTCCATTTTCAAAAGGGTTTATTTTTGGGTCAATGCTTTTCCGCGTATCAAATTTCATGGAAATATCTCAAAAAATAATAGGATGTCATATGGGGAGGGGTTCTAAAAATGGTCTAATCCGGTCCATTTTTAATAAGGTTCCCCTTTGGGCCAATACATGTTCTTGTACCAAATTTCATCAAAATATCTCAAAAAATGCGACCTGTAGCTTGCGCACAAATTTAGATGAACAGACAGGAGGACATACGGACATGGTTAAATCGATTCAAATTTTGATTCTGAATCGATCGGTATAATTGAAGGTGGGTATGGCATTTGCCGTTTAGGAGTTACAATCATCCGCACGAACTTAATATACCCCTTTCCACAGGGTGGTGCAGGGTATAACAACTTAATTTATATATTTGTGTAAATAATTTGTAAATAATTTAATTAAATCTCACCGGCACTCACTTGCGATTGAAAATTAAACAATAATTATAACTAACCTTTTGGGCACCGCTAAAGCAATGATAATACGATGATACATACGTCATAACAGCTCTTTCATCTGGCAACGCTGTATTTTGTAGATCTGTTCACGTAATATGTGCACACACACACATACACACACACACAAAGGTTAGTGAGTTTAAGAGCGAAAGGCGCAAGTCGTTAAAGCAAAAATATATATTAAAAAAAGAGAGAACAATAACAACAAACATATAAATCAGAAACGCACGTTAGTTGTTAAACAGTAAACAATAACAAAAGCAACAACAATAATAATAATAATAACAAATTGTATAGATAACAATTCGTATGAATGGTCCATGGAACACCCAACACATTCATCACAATCACACTCGCACACGCACGGCATAAAGAACTTTATACCCCTACATAACTGTTATGTTATGTTGCGTACAATTGTTGTACTGTGACATGTGAAGTAGCACACGCACACACCCAGATTATATTAAAATTGTGATAATAAATGGGTGTTAAGTTATAAATTATAACTCTTTCACACACACACACACATACAAAACATACATTTCATTTTATAGTTGGAAAAAAATAATTTAGTATTGAAAACAATGTCATTCACAAACTCATGCAGCAGCTGCCAAAGAAATTTCTTAAAATAATAATACCAACAACAACAACAACAGCTATTATAGCAAAAATATATTTCAGACAAAACGCTAGTGATTGCGGATCAAATGTGGCAGGGGCAACATATTTTGTGTAGGCGGCGTGGCGCAACGCGACGCACATCTCGACCATCACATTATTTAATGATTTCACCAAGCCATTTAATCATTTCGTAATAACAATAGCACACACGAAAAGAATGAGGAGAGTAAGAAGGAGAAGAAATCGTAAATATAAAATTGGGTCACTAATGATATAAAAGCTGTGATGGCAGAATGCACTGCACAGTCATGGAATTCCTTAAATATTATTGAATGGGAGGGAACCATTAACAGCAAGTGATAAAAAATGTGAAAACAAAAAACGAAGAGAAAATCATTTTTTATAAGAGGTTGAAGACCTCCTAAAACACCGATTATTTTAAAGATGATCCAAGTCCGTTTTTCCAAAAAAAAAAAAAAATATTTGATATATAACAAAAATCAGACAAATAGTTAAATCGATATTTTTGATAAAATCGACTTGGGTCATTTTTGAACATAAAGCATTCAATACCACTGCTAGCCATCATCACCCATTCAAAGCAGTTTTTTTTAATATATGAGTATTTGTTGTTGTTGTTGTTAGTGTTTCAAAAGCTATAAATATCCTCCTTTATCATAAACCTACATTGTTGTTATTGTTTATCTACCATAAATATTTTTTATTATACTTTAAGAAATAGTTCTTATACAGCTTTTCGACAGTTAGTTATTCTTGGATAAAGACTTAGATACATAAAAAAAAAAAACTTCTAACGACGAGTACGATAGGTTCATACCTAAATGGATAAGATGTGGATAAAAGTAAGGAAATAAAAAAGGCGGATACCCACCATCATTAACCTCTTCAAACTAGAGCATCACCTCCCCTCTCTAAAGAAGTGAAAAGAATACACCAAATGTATTTGAATAAACATTTCTGCAATATAATGGGCGTGGCAGTATTAATATTTTTTTCCCAAGTAGAGAATTCTTATCCAAACACTTTGAAAAAGATTCAATTTCTCACTTGTTTAATTCTCGCAATAAATAGAGAATGATTTTCACACACGCGGATGGACATACGGACAGAGAGACATGGCTAGATTGTCTTAGTATTTGAGGTTGGTTGAGAATTTATATGATTTGGTGGAATCTCCGACCCCTCCTTCTAAGCGTATTAAAATAATGATGGTGAATACAAAAATATTTTCATATAAGGATAAACCTTAAAGGATAATGTATAAAAAAAGAGTAAAATAAAGTGCGTATAATATCAAATCATTATTAGTTGGTAGCGTGTTAAGGAAAAACTTTCCTAGCTTCAATCCATGGTTAATAAAACAATTAATTATATAACAAGAACACTTGAATGATTAGATCAGCTTAAATTAAAGGAAACGCGCTTGAACAACATATCAAACGATCAAGAAACTTTGAACCAAAACGAATAAAAAGTTATAACAATCGCAACAGTTTTTCTTAGAAGTATTGAGCGGAAAAACGACAACATCTACTCGTATCTCTAGATATAGAGAGAGATTGAAATTGTGAATTTTTAGTCACATTGTAATTCGGGACGAAGGTGTATTGTCGTGTGGGTTCGGGTACATGCGTCACATTTCCAACCTGTTGGGCTCCCTGGAAAGCGTGATAGTAGCACGACACATACGTCATAATGGCCCGCTCATCCGGTTTCGGTGTATTGATTAAATCTAAATATGTTCAAGGGGTTCAAAAGATTGAGGCGAAAATGTTTAATTATACCAGATTACTCTTATTACTCTACGGAGAATATTTAATAAAAAAAAAAAAGGAAAAATTCACCAAACTTACCATCAGGATCCAACATTCTGGGTATATCGAGATATTTCTCGGCAACATCAAAGGCAGTGTTCAGATTCTCCAATGGATTGTCTTTGGATAATTTGGCATAGTCAATCAAGTCCGGTCTATGACGATGGATCAGAGCACAGAATGCCAAACCGTCCTATAAGTATTCGAAATATTATTACAAGCTTATACGCTTCCTATTCTTCTTCTTCTTCTTCTTCTTTACCTTGAATGACAAGTGGAAGTTCTGTACGTTAACATTTTTATATGGAGCCGTCTTACGTTGACACCATAACAGCAAACCCTCCTTCGCAGTCATCTCCTCCACCGAAATGTCTTGAATGGCGAAACGCAAGATTATAGTCCATATCATGCCCAATGTCATTTTCAGATTGCCATCAACAATCTCTTCGGCACCAATGGACACCAGGTGCACACCCTTGGAAGCGATAAAGTCCAAAGCCTTGTTCACATTGGCGATTTTATGGAAACGCATTTTACCGCGATCCGGTTTAGGCAACGTTTCACCAGAAATTACCTCCAGCAACAACATCAATTTCAAGCCATTACGGAAATCCTCTTCGATGTTGTCAATGGAGGTTCCCGCCTTGCGTAAATGACTGTTACACCAAGCAGTGAATGTCTGAAAAAAAGAAATCGTAAAAAATTTTAATAACAAATATTATAAAAATCTACATAAAATTAGAAGCTTTGAAAACTTTCCCGGTCTTTGCATCACAGACTATTTTTGGTGGATTAATGAAGTAGTACCTGAGGATTGATTCTGTCAGTGCAAAATTTGGCAAACATGGTTTAATGTCGAAACTTTTAAATCTATCGAATCTATATTTTGCCAGCAAGACCCATTTTCACTTTTAGTTTTTATTATTTCCAGTATTAGTAAGAAATTGAAATTTTTTTATTATTATCTATCTTATCAAACAGAGTAGCTTGTGTACTTATGTTTTCTAAAACATAGTAAAGTGAAAATGTTGTAGTCGTCAAAAAAAGGCACTTCTAAAAACGATCCAATCCGATCAAGAGTCACGCCTGCAATTGACAAAAATCTATATGCTACAAATATTGAGTTTGGAGCTTGGAAATTGGTTTATATATTTATAATTACATCTTTCAACCATATACTAAAAATGGGCGTGGTCGGATAACAGATACGCCCACAGAAGACCAAAATTTATATACCACAAAAGTTAAGCTAAGAAGTTGAAATTTGTATATATGTATTTACAATTATCCCCTGCATCGATATGCCAAAAATGGGCGTGGTCGGATAACAGACACGCGCACAATTTCTATAAAAGTGAGTGCAGCGTACAACTTGACTTGAAAGCCGATGCATAAAAATGCACCATTAGAGAGCGTAATCATAAACCCGCTCCGCCCAATTTTTGTAAACACATGGAGAGGGCACTTAAGATTTGACCTTAGCCAAATTTATTTTTCTTACTTATTGTTCACGTTATTTAACATATTTATACAAATATGGGAGAAAATCTATTAAGAATGATTTATTTAAATATATTCCCTGGTACATACACATACATATGTATATGCAACCATAAGCTTGTCCATGTACATATATAGCAGAGTCATTATAAACTATATATTCAGTAATAGCAGAACATTTACATTTTTTACAAGTGACCTTGTTTCACTAAAATTCTCAACACCATGAACAACAACAACGACAACAATGTTGGCCAAACAATAGATTAGATTTTCATATGAATTATAATAATAATCAACACAAACACATGCCATCCCCAGCATACACCAAAGAAAACAGTTATCTTCTCATTCAACACCTAACACGTATGTCGGGTAATGAAATGATGGAAAGAAATAAAAGTGTGGGAGATTTAATCGCTAATACGAGCCACCAAAGAAACTCTATATTTAATTGCTACATAACATACAAACACACACACTCACATATACATACAATGTATGTGTATTTTGTCTCGTCTATACCAGCTGCATGATTTTTAGCACTAATATGCTTGCTATTGGTATAAAGGTTATAAGAAAAGTCTGAAAAAAAGAGATTAGCTATAAACCCCACTCTAACTATGGTTCAGTTATAGCGTACCTCTCTTGTTTTGTTTTCTATGCTCTGTGTTAAAATCAAAGAACTGGTTTATATAACACACGGAAATATAAATATTATAAATCCTGTATTAAAAAGCAAACCGAAGAAAAAACAAAACACTATAATGCGTGTTTGGATTGACCACAAAAATCTCACCCAAGTTACTTTCACATATCTGTCTATACCCTTCTATTTCTATTTACACTTTCGCGTGTTTTTTATTAAGCATTTGCGACGGGCTTCCTTTCGCTTCACTATGTTCATCAATAGATTTGTTTTTGTTATAAACATTTGAGGTCATATGCCATACATGGTAGTGTCATGTTTTCTTTTCGTGCTGCTCCATTGCTTTTTATACCCTCCACATAAGGTAACAGTTATCCTAAGCTTGTTATACCGTTTACGGCAGCATCCAGAAGGAGATGCCAGATAGTTTACAAAATATGCAAGATGAAGAAAAAGATGAAAAGTCTAGGTGGAGGAACACCATGGAATGAAATTTTCCGAAATAATTGTAAATACTCGTCCGCAATAGGCTAGAGGCATAACAAGTAGCTTTCTAATGGCGAGGGTTGCGAATTCGAAATCTACAACAATCGAACCTGTGCATGGGGAGATGCAATTCCTATATACGAGGGACAAAATCATTACGGTGCGGGAATTTATAGGAGATATCGAGTGCCAATTTGTTATATATATACAAAAGTTGTTGGATTAAAAGTGGGGAAATCTTGGCGATGACTTGATCTTATTTTCCCTCTTCCCGAAATCGAAATCGGAATTTTTCGTCTTTTTTGTTAAATTCTGACATGGACTAACAATTTATTTTAAGAAGAAGAAATTCAATCTAAGAAGACGCCAAGTCCATCTCTTGTTGAAACTTTCATCGAAATCGAAAACGTTTTGATAAATATTAATTTTCAAAATGACAGATTTCTCTCTCCGAAGTTTGTTTCACGAACATCTAACTCGTTCGCTTTTAGATCTAACCTCAACTTCTATTGTAGAATACTTGTAAAGTACGAATCGTTTTAAGTTTTTATGAACAAATTTAGAACATTTATTATTCATTTAAGGGCCTATCACGTCTTTGATATATATATTGAGCAGCTTGGCCTTCATCTGAAGACAAATCGTTCTCCTCTTCACTGTTACCGGCTTTCGAGAACGGACCTAATTCCATATGTTGAAATTTCGGACATCCCCATTTCATGGCTTCCAAACAAGTGATATCCAAATTGACTGTAAATTCATCTTTGGGCCATTTATTCGGCAAACTATTCAAGTCTTCTTCCAAGTATGACCGAATCAAAGAGCACGTTTTGTTACTGCCATAAACCGTGAAACTGAACAAAGTGCGTGGTACCCGTTTATTGTTGCTGGTATCATTGCCAAATACATAGATTTCACTGGAACGCTCCCATACACGCCGGAAGGCTCGGTCCGTTATGTCAGCCATTAACATTTCCGCTAATATGGCCAAAAGGTTATTACGTTTAGCTGCGGGATGCTTTGGTCGGTGCTTAGAAGTCCACAACATACCCAACCAGGGGCCCTTGAACTCTAACTCCACTCGCCAAAATGGAGCCTTGAGTGTAGACGAAACAACGTGAGCCTTTCCAAACGTTCTAAAGAAACGCATTAACGTCATACTGAACAACAAGCGAGACTTTCGAGATTCAACGCCACCTATTAGATCGTCTACAGTGTTATAGAAGTGGATCAGGAAGTTTTGTATATTGTATACGTTGGGATAGAATGGATTTTTATACGAACAGCTCAGCATGGGTACGATGCAGCCACAAAATGTGGACTCAAAACCCGCCTTCACGTACAATTCGGTGGCGACTTTTATACATCTTAAGGAAGCACTCATTAAACTGAGCGGATCATCAGTTGTGTGGTATTGAAAAACTCTTTGAAACTCATGCAGCATAAACATATTATGTACGTCGCGTAACCGTCTCGATGTGCGGCGTATATTATTGTGATGCATTACATTTACATAGCCAATGATTTTTTCTAAAATTTCAACGGGCAATTGGTATAAATTTAACGTTGGAACTAAAACTCTCGCACCAGGCTTACACCCCTTCAATTTCGTTAATAATAATCGTGGCACTTTCTTTTTCGGCTCCTCATCACTGTCACGACAACTGAAATTTCTTGTAATCCGTTTTTTACTCATTTTTTACGAAAACATTAGCCAAAGGGAACAAATTATTTAATAGAATAATTATTAAAAAAATATATGTTATCACAAATAAAAAATCAAATCAAATGAAAATATTTTGTAACATTTCAAATATAAAGAAAACGATAACTTTGGTTTATACCCGACCCTAAATACCTTTCAAAACATATAAATATACAAAATGTGAGAATGCAGGAGATTTTGGATTTTAAAACTTTCTTAGGCCTCCACTTCTAATTGCAAACGGTGGACGTGGCAGGTACATGATTACGTTCTCTAATAATGTTTGTATTTCGTATCGGTTTGCAAGTCGAATTTTGTGCTAAATAAGGTTTTCTATTAATAATGAAGGATGTTTATCATACGACCATGCCCATTTTTGGCACTTCCATTGGTTAATTATAAATGTGTGTACCAAATTTCAACTTCATAGCTTAATTTTTGTGGCAGATAATTCGATTTTTGTCGATTGTGGGCGTATCTATTAAGCGACCACGCCTATTTTAGATATATCGATGGATGGAATAATTATAAATATGTGAAACAAGTTTCAACTTCACCTTCCTAGCTTAATTTTTAAGGCAGATAGTTTTTTGTCGATTGTGGGCGTGGTTATTGACCAATTTTACCTATTTTAGCGATCTGCATACAACAACTGAAAGTGTCTATATAAAATTTCAGCTCAAAATCTTAAAATTTACAAAACGAAAGACACCATCTGGACATACAGACCAACATACTCAGCTCAGCTCAGTTTTTAATACTGAATAAGAATATTTATACTTTTTATAGTTTCTGACGCCTCCTTCCCCGTATAAGTGTTGCCTTCATCAGTAAGGTGGACGCTATAACAAGCACTATTCATATACATCTAACAGAGTGCGACATAAACATTTTTCATTTATACTGTTTTCAGTAAACATACGAGTATACGATTTAGAGAATAATACGAAAAAAAAAAACTTGTATAGCGAAAAAACTAATTGTATGGTTAATCTTTTAAATACGTGTACATTTTTATATACAACACACAAGTTAATTAATTAAATGCGAGCGTTTGTTAAAGCAAAACCAAGCACAATTTTTTCTATCCAAGCTGGCAATACTGGTTTTGTATAGCATACCACAAGACTAAATAACAGTTCAACTAAGCAATACATGAAACAAACGTTTAAACGTAAGATATGTAAATGGGGATAATTACGTTTGAAAAGAATTAGAAAATCTTAGTGGAGAGGGAGATTTATGGTATGGTACACACAAACAAATAACCTTAAACTTTAAGAGCTGTGGTTTTTATATTATATATATGTTTATATATATAAAATAACAATGACTTCAGGTATAAAAGTACAAGTTTAACAAATTGGCAAAAACATTTCTTTTTGCACTATTTTATGGCCACAAACCATTCAAGCACCTCGAGTATCATTAACAGTCACAACAGCCATTCAATTCATTTGTGTTGACTATGCAGACGCCACAACAGTACACACAGTAGGAAGTGAAAATAGGGAAATCCATAGTTTTTGAACTACAAAAGCAACAACAACAACAATAATAACAACAACAACAAAATCGTTACAGATGCTGGCAAATATCTAATCTAACCACAAGCATAACAAAAGAAAGAAAAAGAAAAACTGCTGGATTTTTGTCTGGCAAGCAACAACAAAGCTGTGAATATAGCCAACGTTGTAGCACACGTCATACTATTCAGCAGTAAGCAGACATTTATACCAGCATTAAAAGTTCAGAGAGTACACACACACACACACATACACATGTTCACGTAAATCTCAAAGCCGGTTTTCTTAAGAATGTACCGTTGTGCTTTCTTAAGAATCGATATAGAGCAGCAGGTTACACAAACTGGTAACAAAAACAAAACACAGCCAAGCTTTTTTTATATGGGTATGTGTGTGTGTGTGCGCGATTCCATTTATGGTTCTTATTATTTCATATAAGAAAAAAATCACAATAATTACAACAATTTTGATCAGCATTGCATGGCATTGCACGTGTAAGCATGCGTAAGCAATATTGCAATTTGAAGTAGAAGAGGAGGAGAGCTAACTGTACAAGAGGCCTTACATTTATAAGCAAAGCAAAAGGAAAGCCTATGACTTTAAAATGCATTAATTCACCACGAAGAAGCCCTTAAGGTGAAAACTTATTAAAATAAAACGGGATTTTATAAGATGGGCGCAATATATGTATATAGTTAATTTAATTATAATATTGTGTTATAATATAAACTGCATGAAGATAATTTTTTTTTAAGAAATTTTGTAATTTAGATTATAGTATGTCTAATGAAGGGAATAACAAAATATTTAATTTACACTCAAAAAAAAATATTAGTAAAATATATAAAATTTATTATTTTTAGTACTTATATATAATTATATATGAAGGAATAATAAAAAAGGAGTCCATATTTTATTTTGTCATTACACTCAAAAAAAATTGTTCGTAAAATATGTAAAATTCTTTTTCATAAGTACTTATACAAAATTAATATAAATGAAGGAATGATAAAAAAAAGTTCATATTTTATATTTTCATTACACTCAAAAAATTCCGTTTGTACAGTTTTTTTTTTTCTTGTGTACATAAACCTATTATATGTGAGTAAACGATGATCGTTAAAATGCAAATACTATGCACTATGATTAATAATAGCAACAGCAGCTATAACAACAACAATGCTATATATTATTCAAAGTAGCGTAGTAATAGCGTATTATAATAAATGTCCAAAAATTTAACGCAAGATTTAAATGTTGCACTATTTGTGCGGTAAATCATTTTCAACGAAAAAAAAAAAACACCCGTGGCAGCTAACAATTCATCATTAAAAACAAGACAAAAACAATTTGAGTCGCATTGGATTGGTAACCCACCTACCTTATGACCTACTGGAGAGTTTCTATCTTACTATCACTGTATATATACTGCGTAGGATGTGCAACCCCTCCTTTCGCAGAATGAGCAACTTAGTATGCATCCCATCTTACGTGAAAAGTATGAAAAAAAACTACGACTAAATTTCATTGTTGAGCAATATTTTAAAAATGAAGGTTTTTTGAGCAAAATCATTTTCAACGATAAAAGCTCATTTTCATCTTAATGACTCAAAATAATTGCTTTCACAACATTTCATAATTTTTCAGCTTGAGAAAATGCATGAATTTACTTTCAACCAGTAGAAAACATGGACTCTTAGAAAATCGAATATGGACAGATGTAAGGACATGGTATGCATCAACATACAATGATATCTACTGCATCCTCTCATAAATTATATTGCATTGTAAAACGTGTATGTAACATTTTTATAAGCGTACACAATTTGGATAAATGATATAAAGCTGGAACCTTAAGCCTTAGCCTTAGCAGCGTCTAAGATGAATAGAAGAATGCCAACTTTTGTGAATTTCATTCATAGAAAGTACTCTGGCCAAACAAAAATAGTATTAATAGCAACAACAAAAATGATTACCGCTCACATGCACACACACACACACACACACACACACACACATACACATTTGATGAATGGGTATCTAAAAATAATTCTGTTCTTGAATATATTACGAAATTTCAAACAAAACTTTTCAATATTTAATAGTTTAGTGGTTGGTTGGCCGCAAACACTCACTGGTCATGGTTGCTGGGTGCAGAAGGGCAGCGGCAATCATTGAAGCTAAACAATTAACAAGCAGTTACCATTACACCTGAACGGAAAATTGTTAAAACATAAATGAAATAAACCAGACATTGGGAATATTTTTATAGTCATAAATTCCACCACGTATGAGTGTGTAAGCATAACAACAAAGTGGAAGAAATTGAACTTTGTACGCAATTATTTCTATACTGTATCTCACACTTTTTTTCCCACCTTTTGCTTACACTACACAGCTTGTGAATATGTTAGAGTCGGTCAATTACAACCATTTAATGCCCTACACTACCCAATTCCACAAATTACGCTACAATTAGTTTAGTTGCATCAGTCACCGCCATATAAGTTACTTCGTGGAATAGCAGTATATGAAGAGGACTTCTAGAAGTAGTCCGATCGGCCAATTTTGTAAAAAAATATTAGGAATTGGGATTTTTTGCCATATAAAAACTTTTCTTATAATAGAACCTTATATGGGGAGGGGTTCTAAAAATGGTACAATTCGGTCCATTTTCAAGAGGCTGTTTTTCTGAGCCAAATCAAGTTCTTGTATCAAATTTCATTAAAATATATCCAAAAATGTGAGCTGTAGCTTGCACACAAATTTTACGGACATGGACATGTTTGAATCGATTCTGATTTTGATTCTGATTCGATGGATATAAATGAAGAAGGGTGCGATATTCGCCGTTTAGGAGTTACAAACATCTGCACCAACTTAATATACTCTTTGGCGCGCGTGGTGCAGGGTATACAAAAAAGCTTCAATTTTCTTTAGAAGGTGAAATATTAAGCAACAAGCAATAGATGATGCAAACAAAAATTCTTCTTTTGCAACACTCTCTCTCTCTCCCTCCATTTGAAAGGAAACTTTATGAGTTAATGTTCGTTGTAATTGTACCATGAATCATCAGTATCAGGATGATGAAGAGAAAGCATCAAAAAGGTGTTATTACGGAATATTGTACAAAAATGCTAAAATGATATTTTTAGCCTTGGCAAACAATTTCTTATATTTAATTGTCACCATCACCACCCACACCTTTTATTTTTAAGCACTAGAACAACGGCATTGGCCGAGAAGCTTCAGTATAAGACAGTTTGTACATATGTTGTGGAAGCTTTTTCTTCGGGTGACTTATGTTGCTTTCAGTTCTTTGCATTAATAATGTAGTGCTTGTTCTTCTTTCCTTTCACTTTTTTGTTGTATTGTGTTTTTCGTTTTCTTTGTTGTTGTTTCTTTTTTCTAGTAAGCAAACAAAAAAAGCTTGGACCGGCGCACTCAACACTTTTGTTGGTGATCCATTTTTAGCTGCTGAATGTAATTTGACGCTTTTTTGGCATTTGTTGTTGTTGTTGCTGCTGTTGTTACTGTTGGTTGTTTTTGTTGTAAATGTGCTGATCCATCATAACGTGTCTACATAGTATAATTGGTCTTTCATATATCTCTCCCTCTCTTCTTAATCTTTACCCTCTTCCACCACAATTTCTTGACACATGTTTTTGCTGTCATTCTTTTAGTCATCATTTAAATAGAAAGATATTGTTTATAATTGTTGTTGTTGTTTGTTTTTTTAATATTTTCATAAACTGTGACGATTTTGATAAATTGTGATTATATTACTCACTTCGTAACTCTCTTTCTCTCTTTTACTCTCTCCCAGTTATATAATTATTTTTGATTATTTTCAGCAACTTGTTTATTTGGGAATCATTAACAATGAATTGGTATTATTTGTAAGAATTGTTGTTGTTGTGGTTGCAATAATGTCAAAATTTTTAAAAACATTAATAATTGAAAAGAAGCTAAAGATACACTGAAAGAAACACGGTGGTGGTGCCCTTTGCTCTTAACATTTTATTACACTGAACTAAAAGTAGGTCAAGGACACTTGGAGAGAAAAAACAGAAAACAGTAACATTATGTTTTTTGTTGAATTTTATTTATTAGGTCAATGATATTATTTATAACTCTTGTACAATATATGTATATAAGGGTAATAGTTCAAGGTCGATTTGGAGCTTTTAAATATATAAATATTACTATTTTTTTATACCATTTACCAGTTCTGATATAAATATTTATACTCTCTACAGGGATTATATTAAGTTTGTTATTCCGTTGGCAACGCCTAGAAGGAGGCATTAGACACTTTACAACGTATATATATACTTGGTCATTATCAAAGTCTGATTCGATCTAGACCTGTTTGGGTTTGGGTGTCCGTTTGTTGGTGGCACTCTCACGGTCATAAAATTTGAGATATTGAGCTGAAATGTACAGTACAAATACGATTCTGCATGATCATCGCTATTTAAAATTGACAAAAAGGAATAGCTCTCTCAATCAACAAAAATTTATTTATCTGACACAAAAATTGAGCTACAAAGTTGAAGTACATATTTATAGTTAAAACGTACATCGATATGCCAAAAATCGGGACAGTCTACATCTACAATATAAAAATATTATGTTTGTCCTGATACAAATTACTCGTACGTACTCTTGAACGTTTTTCATGATCTGTCAAAGTCAAAAGACCAGTCAAGAGTAACATTTTTATTATTACCGGGATCGATAGTTAAATGTTAGTTAAATTTGGATTAAATTTCAGCCCAATATCTCAATTATTCTGTGTGTTATTTAAATTTAAAGATGTTATGTTCTTATTGAAAAACTCTTCTACTTGGGTTATTTTTTAATTTCTGGTATTTTAATCAATGTCACGACACTGTCTGTTTAAATACACTCTTTGACATTAAAGAAAATTTAAAATTAAATAATAAAGTTATATATTTACACATTTTTTAGAAGCAAAAAATGTGAATTTTCTTGAGAGATGTGAAATTTTTTTTATATGGTTCAAGATCGTTTCGCAAGAATTTCTCTTGAGAATAATTTCGCATTTTTACACAATTATGACATTTGGGGCCATTGTTACGCATAAATAGATGTGAGGCCGAAAAATGTATTTCCATTTTCTATAAACCACATTTTAGATGCACTTTTTATAGACACCACATGGATAATAGTATGCCATGAAATTGATCAATCCGTTTGCAACACGAACAAGAAGGCATCAACTTACAACTGGTCTCTTGAGTTTGCCCGTCCGTCTGTCTATTATTGACACTCTCATGATCGCAAATTTTAAGATAATGTGCTTCAGTTTTTTGTTTCTATGTTGGATCCTGTTTAAATAAGGCCAGTCAAATGTCACGCCCCCAATCGACTCTAATCTATCTATCAGAAACAAAAATTGAACTATAAAGTTAAAATTTGCTACAAATATTTATAATTAACCTACTTATCGATGTATCCATAGATGGTACCGCCCCCAATTTACAAAAAAAAAACCTTATTTATCACAAAGTCCGAGTTTTTAGTTTAAACGCAGTATATAAATAAAACAACTCGTAATGGGGTTCCATGCCATGCCCACTGTTTAAAAATATATGTAGGAAATATTTAAAAAAGTTTGACCCAATGCTGCCACAAACACCATTTCTTACCAATTACTTTATTGGAGAAACTATTTTTCAATGCCAACATAAGCAAATCTTCTAAACAAGTTTATATAACAAATATTTTATTAATTTTTTTGTTTCTCTTTGTTTATAACATTTATACATATATTATAAATTGTGTGTGGTATTTTATATGTCAGGTGCAATTAAGTTTTAAACATAAAGAACAAGAATTTATATGAATTTTGTTGCTGATGATTGCGCCAGCAATTCGTACACAAAACTATGTGATAATAAATCGAGGACAAAGTTTTTAATTGAAACATTATAAAAAAGTTTAAAATAAAATATTTACTAATTTTTCATATAAAAAGAAAATATTTTTGTAAAAAAAATAATAATATAAAAAATTATAATAAAAATATAAAAAATTATAAAATTAAATTTATAGGAATTTTAAAAATCAATTTAAAATGTGCGAAAAAAAATTACTTAAAAATACAGTATCTGGAGAATATACTGAATATTTGAGCACGTGAGCCCGGTAAAAAGAACAAACAAGTAAAAAAACTAAATTTATCTGAGGCCAAACCTTATATATTCTGTACCTTCATATACGAACAGTGGGTGTGGCATATATATGATTGCTAGAGTTCTTCTATTACATATCAACGAACAAGATGAGTTCCGTGTTAAAAAGAGGGGTTTTCATAAATTGTGGGCGTGTCTATTATCCTCCCACGCCCACTTTCATATCGATGGATGGCCCAATTATGAATATTTACACTAACTTGTAACTTCATAGCTCAATTTTGGCGCCCGTAAAAGATTTTTATGGATTTTATGGGCGTGGCTCTCAACCGATTTTATCCAATTTATATATAGATTTTCATACAGTAAAAAGAGTGCTTTTACCAAACTTCAACGCAATATCTCAAAATTTACGATTGTGAAAATTTCAACAGACGAATAACCGGACGGACATATATATATATACACTAATTTCTTGAATCTAATCAAGAATATACATACTAGGTAGAGTCTTCGAAGCTTATTTCTTGTCTTTTATGGGGATTTGGAACAGAGAGGCAAACTCGGTATAAGGATGAGGTTCGGGAACATATCGATTTAAATTTTCAAATTTCAATATTTGCAGAAAAATGTAACTGATACCATTTTCACAGTTATGGTTACATACGTATGTAATCTATGCAGTTGCTTATCGTTACGCGCGCTCTCTCTCTCTCTCTTTCTCTCTGTTACTTATAAATGCTTGCATACTATTAAGGAAGTTGTTATTTATTTATTTGTGAAATCATAATATGTGCCATCGAAACCAGTAAGTTTTATATGATGCTTAAAAATGTGTTTTCTTAACTGTACTATGATTCTTTTATTCTATGCTCTTTTTCCATTAATTAAATTCCTTGCTTACTTTTGAGAAAACACTTGTAAAGCAATGTTGTTATTGTTGTTGTTGTTGTTGTTGTTGTGTTATTGTTGTTGTTTAATTTATATATACAATCAAGACAAAATGAAAAGATTTGACCACATAATATACATGCAAACACACACACACACACGCGGGCAAGTAAACTACACATGTACACCTGAGTAATTCTACATAGATTGCGTTAATTAAGAACATATAGTCAATAAAGACACATCGAAACGTGTAAACATTTTATAGCATAAAACGCAAAACAATTATATGTCACTGATAGGAGATAAGATAAGGAAATAGAAGAAGAGAAAATCTGACAACAACATAAGAAGGCTAATGACTTTTTATCTGAAGAAAAACAACAAAAAACACAATCACTTACAAGAGTTAATTGGAACATAATTTATTAAATTATGACAAAATTTTTATATAAATAGAATTAAATAAGAGAATTGTATATATCACAGACAACAATGTAAGAAAATATCGTTGAAGCAAACAATTATTTAAAGATTTTTTTTATATCCTTCGCATAAAATGGGGGATATACTAAGTATGTCATTCCGTTTGCAATACTCACAAGAAGGCATCAGTGGCTACAAAGTATATTCTTGATCAGTATCACAAACTGTGTCGATCTAGACATGTGTATCCGTGAGTCCGCATGTTGTTGGCATTGCTACGGTCACAAATTTTGAGCTGAAATTTTGTACACACACTTTTGCACGCAGATCTCTATTAAGATGGGAAAAATCGGTCAATAGCCACGCCTACAATCGACAAAAATCTCTTTATCTGCCACAAAAATTGACCCATGAACTTGAAATTTGGTGCACTTATTTATAATTGTCCTATCCATCGATGTACCAAAAATGGGCGTGATCGAATAACAGACGTGCCGCCAATTTACAAAAAACCGAACTCCACGTAAAATTCGATTTGCAGTCTGATGCGTAAAACATACACTATTAGAGGGCGTAATCATCTACCTGCCACGCCTACTGTTTGTATGCAGCTCTGGAAGTTATTTAAGGTTTGGCCCAAGCCAAATTTAGTTTTCTTACTTGTTTCCAATTGATACTAAACTAAAAGCAAAGTTTAAAATGAATTGAGCGTTATAAACCGAGTGTTTTATTTATTTATTTATTTTTTACATACTGACATAATAAAAAATTAGGACACGCATCATTTAGTATGTGTTTGTTTTCATCGTTTTTTGTGTGTTTTTTTTTTCTCTTTTTTTCTGTTTTATGATTTTGAAAGACGATGATTTTTGGCATTTTATGATGTTGTTCGCATTGTATTGTATTTGTGCGCATAATATATGCAAATGTTTTAATCAATTTAGCATTTGTTGGTTAATGTTTCGATTTAAATGTTTTTTGTTTCTAATTTTTATTTATTTTATTTTTTTGCTTTTATATGACTTGTTACTATACCGAGTAAAAGCAGTTTTTTTTGGTTTAAAAATAGCTGAAAAATGTGCCTAATTTGTGTAATCATGAAGATGCTGATGCTAGTTGATGATGATGATGATGACACCAATGTCGGCACATTTAATTACACATTAATTTGCAACCGACAGTAGCATGAATTTTTCGTAATGTTTCGATTTTTTTTATTTTTATTTTTTTCATTAAATGTATTTCCTCGTTGTACATTTCTTCTCTTACTGACATTTTTTCAAAATACATTTTATTTCATGTAAATTTAAATTCATTTCCTTTCATACAAAAAACAAACAACAAAAATTGTTGTTATTTTGGTCTTGTGTCGAGTGAAAAATTTTTCTACATAAAATTTAACTTTGATGTTCATCGGTCTTTTGTCTAATTTTGTAATATTTTTTTTGGTTCGTAACAAATTGTTGTGTTGTTGTTGTTCATTCTTTCCTTATTCTCTCATTCTCATTTTCTGTCTCTAATACAATATTTTGTTTCTTTTGATTGTTTAAAATCATACAGTGATGGATGAAAGTATAACTATTTGTAATTTGAATGCCCTCTATATGAACTAAAATATAGAATTTCGAATTAAATGTTTGACACACTGCATTCAGAAAATGTTATAGTCCATTATTCGAAATCATTTAATACCCTACACTAGTTAGTTTCATTGTATCAGTTAACACAAGAAACTTCCAACTTTGTGAAATATGGTTATGTGGAAAGGGGTTCTAAAAATGGTCCAATCGGGTCCAAATTTGTTCAAGCCAATTATTAAGCTGATTTACTACACTCCACAAAATTTCGTCAAAAAATATTACGAATTGCAAATTTTCTACAAATAAGGTTTGATTTTAAAGAAAGGGTAAGGGGTTCTAAATATGCTTCAATTCGGTTCACTTTCAATTGGATTCTTCTCTGAGGCAAAACATGTCGTTGTACTAAATTTCATAAAAATATCTCAATTGGAGCGATTTGTAACTTGGACAAATATATAGATGGATGTACAGACAGACATGTTATTAAATTTGTGCATATCTTTGTAACTGCTTAACAGCAAATGCCACACCCATTTTTGATTATATATTACAACAATTGATTTCGATTCGATTTAACTATGTACGGACATCTTTCCAACTAAACTAATTCAAACATAATTTGTGGAACTAAGTGATGTAGAGAAAAGTTCGATAACCTTTATAATTTTATAAATAAAGTTTGACATTGTGAAGTTTCAGCTAACTTATTATAATTCGCTACATAAGTCGAATTTCCAATTCTAAGGCTTTAGTCCAAATGAGTTTCTGTAAAACATTAAACTGAGTACAATTTTGTACTGCAACAGTTTTAACAGTAATTTTTAGTTTGTAGACATTTGAACGAGGGCACCTCAAAATCCTCTCACGGTCACCACGTGGGCACTTAAGTCTAAACTTTTAGCACTATATTAATATCTACAAAGTTTTTAAGACATTAATTGTTTTTCATACAAACTCACCTTCTTTTGTTGCTTCTCCCAAGCTGGATCTAATAGACCCTCTCGCTCCCATTCTTCTTCTTGTTCCATGTAACCATCACCGTACTCCAAGTTGGAGAGACCGTTCTCCATCATCATTTTAATGGGCGTAACCAATAATTATCACGTATTATTATTATTATTGTTGTGTTTGCTTTCACTTTTTTTTCCTATTACTTGGTATTGTAGTTACAGTACCAACAGTAATTCCTGTTATTGTTGTTGTTGTTACTGTGTGTGTATAGGCCAAATAATTTTTTGTAATTTTTTTTTATAATTTTCGTTTAAAATAAATTTAAGTATCGTTGATTATATGCAGTTGTTGTTGTAGTTGTTGTTGTTTGTTTGATTTTGTTTTTGTTTTCGTTAGCAATGTTGTTTTTATGAGATGAAAAATATTTTTATTTATAAATAATTTTTTAATTTAAAAAAAAAGAGTAATTTAATAAAATTTCGTTCGCTTGAAATGCAAAAAAAAAATAAAAAAATTAATAAGAAAAAAAATGAAATGTGTGGCAAGATGATTTTAAATGAAATGGGAGTGGGGCAATGACAAGTAAGGCTTAAGCCAACTATTCAATACCCTCCACATATATTCGTAAGCTTAGGGAGCGTGGCAGGTATGTCATACTACCCATCTCTCTCTCGATAGAGATCTTAAGTTACATATCATCTAAAAATTTGCATTACGCGTCTGTAAGGCTTCTTTTTTTTTTGTTCATTGTAGGCATGACTGTTAGGAGATTTTGTTTCGATTTACCAAATTTCAATATCTTAATACTTCAGTCATAACTTCAAAAATTTTTTTGAATTGTGAGCGTGAAGTTTACACGATTTCGCTTAATTCAGTATGAACTAAAAATCTCCATTTTCTGCCTTCTCTAACATTCGGAAAACACTCAGACGTTGGTTATTCGACTTGGATTTTGATGAGATCAAGTTTATCCATGTATGCTTTATAGAGTATGACGGACCTCTTTCTGGTAATTACTGTTCGAACAGAATGATAAGCTTTAGTACAATGTGGCGGGTATAATAATGCCAGCCAATAAATTCAATGTCGACAAGTTAAATATTTTATAAAATTTTTTTAATTTTTTTTATTTTTTTTAGAATATTTTTATAAGAATTTTTATGTAATTTGACTTTTTCACAAAGTTTTTTCCGTTTTTGCTGTTTCATTTTAATTTATCAATAAATCAATAATTTTTTATAAGTATCACAACTTTTTCCTTGAATAATTTAATTTTTTTTTTTTTTGGTAATTTCTATGCATTGCAACGCGATTGTATAACAATTTTTTTCTTTCACAATTTTTACAGCTTGTTGCGTACGTATGGGAATTTTTTTTTATTTTTCATTTTTGAATTTTGCAAAAATATCTCAAAAACAATATTCTGTGATATTCTTCAAAAACAAAATTTCTTGAACATATTTTTTTTATATATAATTGTCTTGTTGTTGTGGTTGTTGTTATAATTAATAGTAAAAATCCATGACTGGTCGTATGTACGTATATATTCCACAATTTATAGTATATTGACGTATGTATGTGTGCATGTATTGAAATGCAATTAAAAGACAAACGGAATCAAGATCTTTGAAAATCAAATATAATTATATGTACAACTATGTTGAGAGATTGCGTACGTGTGTCGCTTGCTGTAGAGTGTGACCCGATCGCGTTGATAGCCAACTCAAAACTAAATATCGCCCCAGTCGTGATCGTGCCTTCAAACTCGAGTATAAGAAAATTTTTCGCCAACTTTTTCATTACAAAGGCGAGAGATGGGGCTAGTGCAGAGATGTGTGTATCTAATGCACAAACACATACATACAAACGCGCATACATAATGTGGGGAGAAAAACCAAACAGCAAGTACAGGAAAAGCATGAAATGATGACGTTAACGGTTAATATTGTTGTCGCTGACGTTGTTGGGGCACAGCACAAACTTAGTGACATAGGCACAAACATACACAGATAACTCTATACATCTGCATCATATGCATCCGTTACAATGTTGAACGTTATAAACGATCTCTTTATAACAAAAGAAAAAGAGAATGAGATAGAGATTGTTTCAAATTCTCAATGAGAATTCAGTTACAAGGTAGTGCTCTATCGCTTAAAAAAAAAAGCAACAGGCCGAGATCAATATCTTATATTGGAGAGAAATTCATTGATTAAAAATATTCGCTCGCACATTTTTGATCATTATCTGCATACAATAACGCGTCATCGCGTCATTATGTGTGATGATTATTATTATTATCACTGTCAATATAAATTAAGACCAAAAATTAATCATTGAATCGCTTGCTATTGATTTTGTTAAATTTCCCCGTTGAGTCCATTTTTAGTTTTAACCAAAAGTGATAAATCAATAAAAATGTTTGTGTGATGGTGTCTGTTGTCACCACCGTTTATTAATGTATATTTTTGGACTGTGACCAGCCATACATAACAAGTGACAAGATTGAGATATTTTTACGATCAGGAGCAATAAAAATATAATTGGTTTATAACGCAATGTTTAGTAATAGATATTACATCCACGTATAGGGTCTAATCGATCACTCTCAGTCGACAAAATCCACCTATCAACCACAAAAATTGAGCCCTGTAGCTGAAATGTAAGACAAATATTTATAATTGATGGCCATATGGTAGGCACGCCCATATTTCCCAAAAATTATGAAAAATATAGTGCATCACACATAACTCCCAATGGAAAATCTTAATTATATTGATCTATTTACTTTCTAAATCAATTTAATCATGTCCGTCTGTCTGTCTGTCCATTTCAAGCTACAAGTTCCATTTTTTGAGATGTTTTGATGAAAATTGGTACAAAAAAAGATACATTTTGGGCCAAAGAGGAAGCACATTGAAAATGGATCGAATGGGACCATTTTAGTATTCTATTCTATTACAAAGAAAGTCTTTCAAGTTTCTCTATTAATGGATGTACGGACAAGATATTTTGTTATATTTATTTATTTTTAATCATTTATAACAATTAGCTAAAAGTATTTTAAAAACCAGTAAAAAGTAATGCATAATAATAATAAACATTTACTCATAAGATTAATATTTTGTCCATACGTCCATTAAGTTGAAAGAATCTGTCTTTGAATCCACGTAATGAAAGTCAAGTGTTTAACGTGTGTTCCTGCTGTGGAGGCTTAATCACACGGCATCTCAAGCCGAAGCTCAAATGCAGGGGAAAGATATGCGCTTCCCAACGCCTCGTTAGGTACCGATCTAGGAGTCATACTGTAAGGTTATGAGCTCCACTTCTCGGTGGGGAGGTTACAACCTACTCTCTCCCCGTTAGGGGGAAATCACAGTCACCACGTTGCTCCCACTAGGGGGCCTACCTCAAATATGCTAGAAGGAACATGTTCCTGGGGCTCTAGCATCCCGTGGTACCAGCAATAAGTTCCTGAGTCGAACCTCGTATTCCACTAGCAGGAATACTATCAGTTTGAGACCTTACATCTCCGGACTGGTCACCAAAATGAATCCACGTAATATAAAATCGACCCTTCATCCACAAATCAATAGATTTAAAATATTTTCACATAATTTGACACAAAACAAATCGGAGAATTTTGGAAGCCAACCTTACACATTCCCACTCGCATTTCTAATGTAGATGGTTGCAGTTTCCAGGCCCTTAAAAAGTAAAATTACATGACTGCAGGCTACCCAAAAAATGTGTATTTTAAAACTATATATGGCTGAGGCCAAACCTTGAACACCCACCCTGGATCCACCAAAATTTTTACAATCGAAGATTTTGCATTTTTCAAAGCCTTCTAAATTACCTGAATTCTGTATAATTTATTGCACACTACATATATAAAAAAGGGAAACACAAAAAATTTATTATCAACAGAATAAAATATTATCTTTTTTATTATCTCATTAAATTTTTTATATGCACATAATAATATCTCTATATAATAATAATAATAGATTTTCAATAATATTCTATAAAATAGCTTACAGCTATTAAGAGCTAGACGTAGAAAAAAAGAAAACATTGCTTTTATGAAGAAAACTAAATCATAAAGTTACCAATTTTTCAAGAGTGACACATACACACTGTAACAAATTAAATTTATTATTTTGGTTTAAAAAAATTTTTAAAAACACATTTATATGCACTTACACATACAGTAAACTTAAAATTAAGAAAATGTTATGAAATAAAAATTAAAAAAAGAAGAAAAACTTAAAAAGAAAAATATTTATAAAAAATTAAATCTAATTAAATAAAAAATATTTAAATAAAATTAATTTAATTAAATTTTATTAAATAAAAAAATATTTAAATTAAATTAAATTTAATTAAATAAGAAAAATTTAAATAAAATTAATTAAGCAAAAAAATATTTTAAAAAATAAATCAAATGAGTTTAAGAAAATACAAAAAAAGCGCAAATAAAAAAATTAAATAGTCTAAGGGAATAAAAATAAAAATTAAACAAAAAGGAAAATGTAACTCATTATTAAAAAAGTAAAAAAAAGTAAATTTGGCTTAAGATAAATCTTAAATACCCTCCATACATATATACAATGGGCGTGACAGGTACATCATGATTACGCCCTCTGATAGTGTATGTATTATATATCAAGTTAAAAGTCGAGTTTTACTCTTAATAAATAAACTTTTTAAACAGTTTCACTCTTTAAAAAATTTAGACCGATTTCAACTTCGTAGCTCAATTTTTGTGGCAGATAAATAGATCCTTGTTATGTGGCTCCGACCGATTTAAATGGCGATTTGAATCGAATCCAATTTTATCTGTACAAAATCCCACCTCAATATCTCAAAATTTACGCCTGTGAGAATGCCAACAACAGACAGACGCACGGCCATACGGACTAGATCGACTCAGTTTTTGATGCTGATCAAGGATATATACACTTTGTGGGGTGCCTCTGAAGCCTCCTCCTAGGTGTTGCCAACGGAAAAAGAAACTTAGTATACCCCTCATCTTATGTGGAGGGTAGAATTACAAATATTAAACAAAAAAATTATAATAAAAATTATTAGCTTAAAAATATTTCACAATGAAATATATTACAATATTTTTATATGTAAAAAAAAGTACAAAAATAATTTAACTCTTAATTTAGAAAATTACATTTTATAAATTGCCATAATTTGTTATTGTTTCAGTTTTTTTTTTCTCACACTAGAATTTAACATTGCCACCAAGGTTTTTTTCAAAACGAAAAACAAACGAACAGAAAAAATTAAATATTAAAACATTATTTTTAGATAAAAAAGGCACCAAATATACATTTGTATAGGTCAAGGCGATAGAGTGGAGAAAAAGATACGAAAAGAATTTTTATTTTTTTACAAAAGCATTAAAGAAAATAATTACAGTTAGAAAGATAGATAGATTTTTCTTATTGTACTAGTTTTTTCTTTTTTTTTTTTTAATAAATTTTTATAAAAAAACATTAAGGAAATGCCACTGTATTTGTGTGTGTGTTTATATTTTAAAACTATATCATATTTTTATATGTGTATATAAAAAACAAACAAACAAAAAATATTATTATAGAAAAAATGAATTATTTGTATAAAAAAAAGTGTTATAAGCGTACAATGAAGTAAGAGCTGGCTCAGAAATGCGGCTCATTATTGTAGATTTTTTTTTTTTTTATAAAATTTGTTCAATATTGGGGTTATTTTGTTGTTGTTGTTCTTGTTGGGTTTTATTTTATTTTATTTTTTATTTTTACTTAATATATATGAACGAGAGAGTTAAACAGTAAATAATTTCACATTTTTTGTGTTAAGTTTTGTTTTGTTTTCTATTTAATTTTAACAACATGTTAAGAAGAAGAAGAAATTCTAAACTTTGCAATGCTATCAACTTTGTTTGTTTGTTGGTTTTGTTTTCTTTTTTATAATTTCCAACCGCCACTACAAATAAATGGTCTGGTCTAAGAAGGTGAAGGTAAAGGCGATGGTGATATGAGGCGACGCTAGTTGTATGATGGAAGTATTTGTAATTGTAAATATATGTATTTGGACAGGTAGTCACAGAGGTAGCAAGAAATATCCATTAGACAGACAGTAACAAGAGTAACAAGCCTGGGTTTCAGTTTGAAATTTGTTAAACTACAAATTACACGCCTTGGACACACACACAACTTATAATCTAAATGCTTATACAACAACAACAACACTGGAATACAGAACAGAACTTATAATAAACGTTGCACGAATCTTTACATGTATCCGTATGTCCACCTGCCTGTAGTCTCTTGCCCTTTAGCCATCGCCATCGCCACCATCACAATCACAATCACTCTCACCTTTTGCTCTGCCCATCAGCTGGGCTCTTTATTTCTTAATTTTTGTTTAAATTTTTTTCTAATAACATCTTAAACACTAAAATCCACACCTTTTGCTTCGTCTCCCATACATACATACATACATTCATGCATACATACATACAAACACTTAACAGCCCATATGTTCCAATTGCTCAGACACTAACTCCTCAAAGGTCCGTTCGCCGACTAGGCGATAAAAGAACAAATGATCCAAACATTTCAGGCTAATGGAACGTAAGGCGGGCAACCTTAATAACAATTGAGCGAAACGGCCATCGTCACCGGTGTGCTCGGTGCGACAATGCTCATCCAAACAGGCATAAATCTTTTCGCGACACAATTCCACATCTGCCCGACACTGCAGTCCCCGTATATCTGGATTGAATAATATGATGGCCTTAAGGCAGGCCAACTCAGCCCGATCGATATTTAAACGTTTCATCTTAACGCTCAGTTCGCTTAATATGCGATCGAATATAACAACAACTTTGGCTTTGAGAGCGCTGTTGCGATGATAGGGAAAGTCCTTGGTAAGGAAGAGTTGCTCGGGTTGCCGGACGGACCGACAACCGTCCACTGGCAGCACATAATCATCATCCAATGATTGTATACTATACCAGGCCACATTGGCAATGAGCAATTCATTCCAGCCAGCCTTTAGCAACAACACTTGATCCTCACGTTGCAGGTGGGTAAAGTGGGGTGTGTAGCGGGCATATTCCACCATTTCAAATAATTGTTTATTTACCATTTGGCAAAAATGTGAAACGGCGCCCTTGTAATCGTGCTCCACCATGGAATTGGGTCCCACCCGTAAGAAGGGGAACTCATTGTCGCCACTGGTAATTTCAGCCTTTTGTTCCGCCTCAATTATACGCTCAACCGTAAGATCGTGCAGCGAGCTACTGGGCTTATACTCTTCATTACCAGCCAAAGAGCAAATCGAACTGCGTGCACTGTTAGCTCTGGTGCCACGTTGTCGTTCCTCCTGTACGGCCTCTCGCTTCATGCCGCAGGCCAAACATTTCTGATAACGACAAAACTGACACCGATTGCGTTGCCTCTTATCTATAATGCAATTACGATCCTCCCGACACGCATAACTTAAATCTTTACGTACCGTACGCTTAAAGAATCCTTTACAGCCCTCACAACTATATACACCGTAATGTTTGCCACTGGCCCGATCACCACATATCGAACATAAATGCTTGGACCCGCTTAACGGATGATTGGGAGGATATTGATGCTGAGGCGTAGATGAATTTTGTTGTAACGGTCCACCCGGGCCCGGACTCTGTTGTTGCTGTAATCCTGCTTGTGACTGTAGCTGTTGTTGCTGCTGCTGTTGCTGTTGCTGTTGTGGATGATGTTGTGGTGAATTTGTGTGTGTTGTTAAAATTTGATTTTGGTTATTGGCCGCTACCGCCGCCACCGCATGCACCACATTCATAGCATGCAAACCAATTGCACCAAAGGGGCCCGGACTGGCGGCTGGCTTAGGTGAAAAACTGCTGGTGGTATTACTTTCATTTAATAATGAAATATCCGGTTTGATTTCTTGGGGCGACATGGGTGCCAAACGAAAACCCGAATCTTGATCACCATTGTCCATAGCTGCTTGTACGGCTGCTACTGCTACTGTTATTTCTTCTTTAAAATAAGTTGCTTCAATATTTGTGGTTGTTGTTGTTGCTGTTGTATTATTTTTTGTACTAAATTTTCCAATTTTCTCAGGTTGGTTGTGTGGTTGGTTGATTTGTACAAAATCAATTTTCTTTTCTTTTTCCTTTTTTTGTTTTCCATGCACACTCGTGTAAAGCAATGATTTTCTTTTCGTTTCGTTTCTTTTTTTTGTTTTTTTTTTTTTGTTTTTTGTTATTTTGCTTACATATATAACGAATTAAATAAAAAGTTTGTAAATAATTAAGCTTCTTTTTGATAAAAATTTATATGCTTATTTTATATATATATAATTATATATATTTTTTTCTTATGCACCAGCTAATGAATGAAAACTTTTCGCGTCGACATTTTATTTTCTCTCAACAATAATAATGTATACACCACTATATATTTATAATAGAAACGTCAATTGCTTAGACAATTGAGTCCCTCACCAGAAATTCCAACAATAAATGACTCCTTTTTCACCTCTTTATTAGATCTACACGTTTGTATAGGAAGTATAGTTGTTGTATAGCTGGCACAAGTGGTGTATTCATTTTTTCTTCAGTCATTGTGATTTCATATGGGTAAAAGAAGAAGACAACTGTTCATTTTATTAACAGCTGTTAATAAAAATCGTTTATAAAACATTTCTTAAAACTGATTATACAAACTTAATTCTATTAATTTGTTTTAAAGCAATGTATTCCAAATTATCGCCTCAAATTTATATCCACTTTGTCAAAACGTTTGTAAAATCCAAAACAAATATCAAAGATTTTACAGAGTCCAAATATTCTTGATGTCGACATGTTTGTCTTTATAAATGCATTACTTTTAAAGTGGGAGTATCTAAAATTTAATGAGGTGAAGAAGGCGATCTAAATCCCACCAAGAATAAATATATTTAGCCAAATCTGTATGCTTCCAGGCATCTGTACTAATCGTATTGGAAAATTCACGGTCGTAAATTTTGAACACATATTTATAATTAAACAATTGGTCGATGTGCCAAAAAAATATATTTGGCACAGAATCCAAGTTAATACACAATATATACATATAAATAGAGGGTGTAAACAACCACCTGACACGCCTACCTAAAAATAATATTTATTTTTATTATAAAAATTAAGAGCTTTCAAGTCAAAATCTGTTTCAGGTCATGCACTCATCAAAAGATGAAAAGAAACAGAAGAAAAATATTCATTTCTTTCTGTAGTTGTTAAATTCTCTAATAAACTTGTATGTATGTAATTTATTAAAAAACAAAAACATTTGGAACAATATTAACCGTTAATTGAACGAAATTTATGTATTTGTCTTTGTCTTTCTCTTTAGTTAGACGAGCACACTTTTAAGGAGCACAACTTCATTTTAAAGTTTTAAACACAAAATTAATATAAAAAAAAATTACAAAACGAATTAAAAATATAATTAAGATTAGTGAAAAATATATCGCAGTCTGACTTTTGCAATTACACAAGACTTGGCAATATGCCCCTACCACTAATAGTTTGTACAATTTGCCATGAAACAATTGATTATTATGATAATATAGCTCTTCCTACCTGCCCCCATATTTTCCATACAGTTTGTTTTATTTCAAAGTAAAATCGAATTGTTTCGAATTGCTTTCTTTTTAATCTATGAAATTTTTATTTTTCAGTTATGTTTGGTGTCCCATATGCTATCCCAATCAAAACAATCCACCTAATGGACCTGCGGATGTAAGCGACGAAGAAAATTAAAGTCCTTAAGATTCTCTTGTAAGTGATGAACAGAAGAAACTCAGTGGCTATGTATATATTTATATATATGTTATTACTGTGTTGGAGCGTATTTTTAAACATTCCTTTTCAAAAAAAAAGTCTTTTTCTAATAATTAAATTTTCCATTTTTTACATAATTGTGAGAAAATTTAAAAAAGTTTTTATTTGTGTCCCTCACACTTGTTTATACAATGTTCGCTCCATTGTGAATGATTTTTATAAAAAACCTCTTACCTCAGGGTGAATTATTTGTAATATAAACCACCACCACCTGGCATATATCTATATATAAATTTGTTTATATGCAAATTTTGTAATTTTTCATTAATTTCATGCACTGTCGCTTATTGTTTAATGTAATGTAATATTTGTAACCACAACAACAACAATTGTGCAAATGCACAAGCACACACAAAATTATATTCCCAAAAACCGGAACACGCATTTTATTTTAATAAAAATTGCTTAATAAACAATTTTCTTTTGTTTATATTAACCACCTTGTAAAATGCTTAGCTTTACATATATACCGTATATAAACCAATTATTTACTCACACACAATTTTTATTGTAACGATTTATCTTATTTGTGAAATCTATTTTCCTTTTTTGAATAATTTTTATTTAAATTGTCACGTTTTAGTGAAATGATTATTAATTCGATTGCATGTTATCAGAAAAAAAAACATAAACTTTAATAAAACTCCTAAAAACAAGAACTTTTGCGGCTTACAACAGAATATATACTACTGAGAAATTCACCACAATTTAATAAGAATGAATCAAAAAACACTCAATAAAACAGAGTGGCCAAGTCCATTTAATCAATTTAATTTGTTTACTTAAATAAATGTTTGTAGATATGTATTTCCATTTTGGAAGTTTTCTTAAATATTATTTGATTTGTTAAAAAAAAGCAGCTTGAATGCTAACATTTTAGTTTTGTGAAAAAATTTTGCTTTCCTACATTAATTAAAGACTCAAATTGTTGGAACTAAGTAGGATAATGCCAAAGTGAAGCGGCTTCACTGATTATAAAATTTTTACTTTTATATATTTATAATATTCTACATTAATTTCTTTTGAAGCAAATTTTCCAAAATTCTAAATTCGCGTTTTACTTGGTTTCGTTAAAACAGAGTTGTTTAGTATTATGCCGTTATTCAAAGCTGCCAATACAAATAATCCAACAAGTTTGTGAAAATTTAGTTTTAAGCGAAAATTGTTAAAAAATAGTTATAAATATATATTACAAATGTACAAATAATGAAAAAGAAATTATTAAAAAAGGAGTTAATGTGTTATTAACAATCAAAGTGGAATTTCTTTTCATACAATTATTGAAAGTTTATAAAAAAAAATGGTGAAAATCAAAAAATGTGTGAGAAACTTTTTTCTATTTTAGATATGTGGAAAGGAGGTGTCACATCAGATTACATGTACAAATGCAATTAATTATATATAAATGGGAAAGTATTCTTTAAACAAAATAAATCAAATGAAACAATTATTATTTAAATGGGCTCAAACTTTGACAAGCAAACCCAGAATATTAAAATTCTTGAATCATCTTTCTGAGTGTTGCAATAGCTGTGCCAAAGTATATGTAATCCCTACATTAAGTTTGTGGGGGTATAAAAATATAAATTCAATATCAAATAATTTCACGTATAAAAAGCTTTTTATTAAAACCGTTACTTTTTTGGTGTTTACACACCACACAAATAGACAATTTGATATTCTTTCGTATTCATGAATTCCTTTTAAGATTGTTCACCTGGGAGCGTGAGCGTATCTCTATAGGATCATCATTTTTCATTTTTTGTGCAAACACACGATTATTGCGCCAATATACTGCAAAGTAATTGTCATTTTTCAATTTTTTCGCATATCGGTATAATTGAAAGGTACGATCGCTGACGTAGTCTTCCACTTCCAGGCCACAATAAATGGGATGTTTTTTCAATTTCTCCTTATATTGTAGGAAATTGATTTTCATGTCGCGCTTATTAAAGCACACCAACAAAATGACAGTACTGATTGATTCTTTGGTTTGCAATTTACGTTTCATTTCATTAACAGCTTTCAAATGACCACCACCCTCACCATCAACATTATCCAACAAAAGTTTTACACGCATAGCACGTGCAATATCTTGAATGAACCTTTCCAAGCCCTCATCTAAATAACATTTTTTAACATTCTTTATTATAATACTGTTGCCAGCATCTTCATCATCGCTCGGATAATCACTGTTATCACTGTCACTGTCATCGGAAAGATCAAGTTCACTTAACTTCTTACGTAAACCGATATGTTTCTCTTCATTGGAGCCACATTGTACAATTTGATCCAAAGTCTTGTCACGTTGCAAGCAATCGTTAACATATTTTAAGCGAAGATTTCTTTCTTTTAAATCTTTGATTTCTTGCTCTAAGGCGGCAATTTTGATGGTCAACTTCTGCCGTGTTATTTCTTCGAGACGTTTCTCTAGTATTAATATATAATCGCGTACTCGAGGATCGGCATGTGTAATTAGAAAAGTAGGTCTTTTCTCCATTTGTTCTTTTTGTTTTTAACCTGAAATATGTTCAAGATGGAAATACATTTTTTTATTAAAATGAGTGAAGAAGGTTGCAAAAAAAGGTTGCGGACCCCTGGGTATAAGGTATGAAGAGTAATTTGTTTTGTTAATTGGGGATTTACCGACATTTAGAAATCTTTTTAAACAGTAAACTCTTTTTTTCTTAAGCACACATGATTGAAAGAGAGCACAAGTTCATTTTTGAGGCATACTGAACTATTGTTATTCTATTTTTTTTTTTATCATAAATCCCATTTTTGGCACATTGTTTTGAAATGCATATGAAGCATATATACAATGTTTAGATTAGATAAATCAATTAAATGAATTCATATCTGTGCTGGAGTTACATGAACCTTTTCAAAACCAAAACAAGTCCACTTGCAAAGATTAAAACTGATTTTCTTTTCCATTATGAAACATTTTTCCATGAAATATTTTCTTCCGCATTACATTTACTTTGTAATTATTTCTCACTTACTTATGTTTCCATAAAATTTTTGTAATTCTTTCTTAATTTTATTTTAAATGCTTCACAAAGCCTATCCCGTGAAACAATGATTTAAAAATTCACATAATTCTCATTTTTTTTCTCTGTTTCACTAAGTGCAGTAAGCGCAAGTATGCATTGAATATAAAATTTACATATGTAATAATATGTATTGAACGACAAAGACCCTTTTACTCTCTAGTGTACTTAAGTTGCAATCAGTGATCTCAAACCTCAACAATCTCCACAATTATACCGGTAAAGTAAAGTTCTCTCATTGAAGTGGTTTTATATGAGTAATGAATGGTTTATAGGTTTCTTTCATACTGACTGACAGACTTCTTAATACTAATTCTAAAATAAATTATTCTAATAAATAAAAATAAAAATATGTATGTATATCTATATGTATAGACATCTCTGTTTTCATACCTTAAGCATGTTGAATGTTTGTAAGATTTACTCAAACTTACTCTCTCTATCTCTCTCTGTAATTTTGTTGGGGATATATATATATATATATATATATGTATACCTGTTCACAAATGCATCAATTCGTCTTTGGTATTTGATATTTTACTTCACATTTATATGTTTTAAATTCAAAACAAATGAATATGTTATGATTGGTTAAGCCTGACTTTTAATACCCTACACCACTTAGCTTCTTAAGTTATGCTATGTATCAGTAAACACGAGGCCTTGCAATATAAGTGTCTTCGTAAAATATCTTTCAGTTCTTTTTCAAAATTGTTCCTTTTTGTCCTAGCATCAAATTTCATCAAAATATCTCAAAAAATGCAACGAGTAGCTTGAGCACAAATTTACATGAACAGACGGACATAATCAAATCGTTTCAGATTTTGATTCTAAATCGATTGGTATAATTGAAGAGGGGTGTGGCATATCTTTGTTTAGGTGTTATAAACATTCACACCCTTTGCCATAAGTGGTACAGTGTGCAGTTTAATGAAGAATAAGATTTTTTGTAAATTGAGAGGGGTTCTGCTTTTTGACCACGCCCATTTTTGGCACATTGAATGATTTATAATTATATATACCCAATTTCGTAACTCAATTTTAATGGCAGATAAATATGTTTTTAATGATTGTGGGCATGGCTCTTGACAGATTTTGCTGAATTTAAAGCTCGAAGTGCGTGCAGAAACTAAAAGTGTTTAAACGTTTGCAAAAAATCAACGTACCACCATACCAGAATCTCTATGATGGTGGGTATACAAACCGAGAGAGAGAAAGAGTAATTATTATTACTGAGATCAATCTTTTATATACACACCCACTTCTCTTTTTACACGATAGATACGTTTCCAAAAAATTCGTGTAAAAGAAGGTTTTGGCTAAATGGTAGAATAGATTGATTCCAGACGTAAAAAAAATTAAAAATCGTGTTAAAACAATTCGTGTAAAAAGAGAATTTTTTTTTTCGTTTCAACTCGTGTTAAATCAAATTCGTGCAAAAAGAGAATTAGGTGTGTATGTATAGCAAATAATAATCTGAATATATACAATTTTTCTGCATTAGCAGCATTTTCTTTATTCCATATGAAAAATTCCACAACCAAAGAAGCAGAAGTGAACATGTACCACATAATTGTTATAACAACAAAGAAACTAATTTTTGGTTTCGATCAAATCTTAAATGTTCTTTAATTTATATATAAACGGTGGGCGTGGCAGGTATGCGCTTTTTAGTATAGAGAACGTATTATATAAATATAAAGGAACGTAAGAGAAGAGGGATGTCCAATGTGCTTAACCTTGCCAATACTTAATACATTGATAGGTGGGCTCATTATGTACTCAATATATTAATACATATTTCTACTTTCGGTGAGACACTTCCACTTTTGTCCTTTAACTTATTTCATTCATATTAAAAGGGATATAAAAACTAAACACATCAATCTTAAACGTCCTCAACATTTTTACTTTAGGACTTTTGTATTCGACCCCGCCCATTTATTGTCACATGGATGGATTATAAACATGAACATCAAATGTCTAGTGTGTAGCAATATAAAAAGAATTCTGCATAAAGGAACCACAAATGTCTGTACAAAATGTCAACTCAATATCTCCAATTTTGTAATTTTTGAAATTTTTAAATCTAGAGAGAAGAAATAAACAAACTTAATATACACCCTCATGTGGAGGATATAAAAACATACAGTTTAAAAACAAGTGCATTTATTTGACTCTTTAATACTCTAAACAACTTAACTCCTTAAGTTATGCTACAATAAGTTTTATTGTATCAAAAAACGCGATCTGAATCGATCGGTATAACTGAAGAGTGGTGTGGTAGTTGCCGGTTAAGAGATACAAACGTCCGCACAAACTTAATATATCCTTTTCCACAAGCCCTATATACCCTCATACCTTATATCCTTTATACCTTGCACAACGGTTATAAAAAATATTCAGCGCAAATTTTCATGAATTATTGAAAAGAACAGCAAAGTTCTTATGAGTGGACGAGCACAGCAAAAAATATATTATATTGTCTGTTCGAATCACATTTCGAATTCATCTTATTATGTACAGTTTGAAAAGCACAATACAGTCTTAATGAGTCGGAGAGCGTCTTCTTTCTATTGGTCTTTTAATGTAATTACTGCAAAAACTACACTTGATTGTGCGCTATAAATTTTATTATCATTGTAGAACAATATTTTTACGCTATAGCTAACTTTAAATGCTACATCAATAAATTAATTATTTAGAACTTAGAAAATTAAAAACTATTTACACTTATTATGCTAAGAGAATGACGGTTTCTATTTAAATATCGCGATGGATGCATAAAGAAATCGATTGTTTTGCTTCGTTGCCGCTTTCCAGAGATAAGATAAAAATTTTAAATGAAAATTTATGATGTGGAATGTATTTTTTTTCTGATACATGTAGAACGTACATATAATAGGTGTTGTAAGTCTTTTTCTGGGGACGGGAGAAAGTGAGACAGTTGTAGAACTGTTTAGTGTTTCTTGTTATTCAAGCTTCTTATTCTTGTTTTCTTAGCCTCTAATTATATGGTTTGTTTATATCTATAAAGCTATTGCTTTTTGTATAGAATCTTAGTCTAAAGTTTGGGTTTATCTTGTAGCTTTGGTTTGACATTTTCATTATCTGGTGTGTCGTTGATGTTCTGACCGTAGAATGGGCTTTTCTTCTGGTGCAATACACTCGCATTTACATAAACCGGTGTTGGACGTACAATCATCCTCTGCGTAACAGGCGGTGTTGGGGGAGGGGGCGTTACTGATGTTTCTAGCATCTCTAGTACCGGTTCCAAGTCGGTTCTTCGTAATGGCATCTGTCGAACTGTTTTCATAATCTGAACTTGCGGCGCCTGTTCGTTGTTGTCCTCCTCCTCCTCTTCTTCCTCCAAAATTATATCGCCCCCTACCAGAGCTATGCGGTTTGGCTCTTTGCTGTTGCTTTTCGATCTTATTATTAGCGGAGGTTGAGATATTGGGCAACTGTTGCTGTTGTTCTGACTGGGAATATTTTCCTGTGACTGCTGTTTGTTGTTCTCTACTATCTTGGGTTCCTTGATTATAGCCTCCAAGTTCGTGTCTATTGCAGCTAATGGTGGCCGCCTCATTGGTGTTGGTGGCGGTTTCTTCCCGGCTGCCATAGTTCCGTTGAACGAGCTGGCATTGACTTTGGCCACCAATTCTAGCGTGACTGAGGGCGCTGCCATCATTACTGGGGTAACACCGCTGAAACTGGTATTTAGCTGATCGTTGGCCGACATTTGTGATACCAAGGTACGGCTGTGGTTGTGGCTCAATTCGGTATCTTTCCATTTCTCTAAAACAAATCGTGTAGTGACTTAGTTTTTGTTCATTTTGTAAACCCTCTCAACTTCCACCCTTGTTACCTACCTGCCACACTGCTGTCAACCGGGCCCCCCTTACCGTCCATCTTTCCTTTCTTCGTACACCCCAAAAAGCGACCGACATCACACATTAGAACAGTTTTGTACGCTTTACGATACTGCTTATTCATAATCACGTAAATGATCGGATTCAGACAAGCTGACAAATACAGCATAATGTAGCTGAATATATGCAGAGTGGGTTGATTGACGTCCTGGTCAGCCACCTTGGCTATTGTTATGGGCAGATAACAAATCACGAAACTCAGGAAAATGGCCAATACCATTTTCGTAATACGCCATTCGTTCCGTTTCGCACGTACCTCACGTTGATCTTTAACGCGCAAGGGAGTTTGTTTTTGTACCGCTTCCTGCTTGACATCTGTTGAAAAGCTACTTGAATCGGCTGAAGAGGCCCTACTTTGACCGTTACCCAATTCCACGTTGCTAGACGTTATGACTCTTAAATTGTTCGGTATGGAATTTTGTTTCTTGGCGTGACGCTTCATACGTTGTTCGGATTTGTGTACTACCCAAAAGATTTTCGCATAACACGCTATAATTATTATGCAGGGTATAACAAAAGCTGTTACAAATAGTGCAGTTTTACTGCTTCGACCATGATCATCGTTCATTATAGAGCACGTTCCCAGTTTAGGGTCATAGTCAAAGGTGCCCCAGGCACCCACTAGTGTTGGTAATTGCATTCCATATGAAAATACCCAACAGAAAATAATCATAGCGGCTATCCAGTGACGTTTGTAAATTTTCCCATAAGAACTGTGATGAGCGATCATTACATACCTGGAAGGATAAAGGAAGAATATACTTTAAAAATAAATAAAGAATTTTTATATTAAAAGCACCGTATAGATCTAGATCAGATTCTGAGTATGTTTAACATAAAGCCGGGACTGTAAATTTCTCATAATTCCTACGGGTTTAATTATTTTTTTGCATGGATCTTTAGAATTTCGTTTATGGGTCTTATATGAACTGTTTACTGGCTAATGGACTAATTCATTGAACTACCTTCTTTCTTCCCCCTTTTCCATAACCTTAATGGAACTTTAAGACTTGCTTTTATATTCGAATTTAAATGAAACTTTGGTTATACAACCCAGGGAAGAGGGGTTATAAAAAACAAATGGTATGGAATGATTATAGGATATGTGTATTTAAAAGAATCTGCAAAGCACCTTCTCTTAAACAAGTTGTTTAGGAAGACTCGCTTCTTTTTTCTTAAAAGTTTATAACAAGTGTCTTATGACTCGAAATCTGTCGTCTTATGACTCTAAATTTGCCGTTCTTATTAGCTCTAATGCGGAGGATCATGTTTCATGGGGTATTTTCTTAATGGGAGGAGGTTATATAGGTACGGTGCCATACATTTGTTGCGAACTTTAAAAGAAAAACCTCAATAACTTTTGATCTCAAACTCGAATGTACTTCTTGCTTAAAGAAAATTTATAGTATCTTACCTATTTATGGTTATCATGGCAATACATAGCAAAGACACGCCAATGTTGCCATATTGTATAAAAGGGATCATTTTACAAAGGAATTCCCGTGGTGTCCAGGTGCCCTGTATGAACCGATAAGCACTAAATGGTAAAACCAATGCACAGAATAATAAATCGGCAATACATAAGCTGTAAAATAGGAACAACAACAAAAATGAAACTAGAGACGACAATCAATTAAAAAAAAGTATCGCTAACACTTACCTCATAATAAACGCTGCGGCCACATTACGTACCTTGGGGCAATTAATTAAAGCAGCTACTGTTAGGAAATTACCCACAATGCCTACAATCATAATCAGTATGGTCATAATGGCGGCAAATGTTAGCAGCGGCGTCGAAAATCTATACTTACCAAATGATAAAATACAAAAAATGCATATAATTAGTGTTTCCTATGCACAGTTCAATTCGTTGTAAATGCTTCAGTGCAACGTTATATGATAACCCCAATGGATGTGTCATAAACTAAAGCGAAAGCGAAACGACTTGTCTTTTCCCCCCGTACGTACACATTCATTAAATCGTTTTATAACATAGTCTTCAATCAGGCTGTCTTAATCAGCCATCAATGATATGCTAGAAATAGTCAAGTCATAATATGTTTCTTTCCACATGATTTCCCAATTCACTCTTTATTTCTTCAAGTCTTCATTTATAGCTCTCTAAGTAAGATTATGCTTTTTATCTTATCTTATCACCTTAGGTCAAATGTAAATTCAATGGACGGATTGTCAGTCTGTCTGTCTATTTATATATTTTTATTATTTATGGTAACTTACCCACTTTCGGTTTCCATATCCTCAGTATAATTACTATTATCATAGGTTGCGGTTGTACTAATCATTCTGCAAAAGGAAACAGAATTTGATGTATAAGTCTGGTTGTCTGAACAAATGAGTGGTTGTCTTGGATAATTACCTTATCCAAGAAGATGGTTCTTACAACTAATAATACAGTTACTACAACTAAAGAGATAATTACTTTAATCATCTTTATGTATGACCATCATGTAAGAATATAGACGTAAAAACTAACAACATGATTATTTTATTCAGAGAAATGATTTTCACAAATAAAATTGTTGTTACAACCAATAATAGTACATAGAATATTATGAGAATTGTATCACTGAGGTAAAATTTTTCACATTCTTTTTAGGGCTCTCTAAAAAACGGTACAAATTATGCAAGTAACAATAATTGGATGGACGAATGAATAAACATTTTATTCATTTAAAAACGAAATTAATATTGAAAATTCTGAGACAAAGTTTATCCTCAAGTTAATGTATTTTCTCAATATATTAAAAATAAATTTAATATAAAATTTTGAAACTATTTTTCTTGATCAATGAACACTTTATACTTATCAATTAACATCGAGAAGATCGCGATTTAAATAAGTCTCAAAGTCAGGGAAATATTGTTGGTTCTTAACCTCTAAAGTGCATATTTGTGCTGCATCAGTTAGTTCGAGTCTTGGTTAGAAATTTCAAATGATGCAACCGCTCTGTAGAACAGCATTGGTTATATAATCTAACTTTTTGTAGATACAACAAATATTTAATTAGTTAACGTTATTGCCCAAGTCATAAAAAATAATATTAATTAACCTTAAAGAGCAATAAATTTAGAAAAAAACAATTAAAAAATTTACATATAGGCTTAGTATCCTACCCCTCTTATGTGGAGGGTATAAAAAATCTAGTTCAAAAGATTTTTTCTTAACTACACACTTGCCACATTTCTTAAATCATCACTCTATGGCTCAGTTTAAGTAAATATTGAATAAAAAACTACCAATGTCTGTACGTCCTAACATAATGTCTTAACTTCATCACATAAAATTTTATTGTTCATTAAGTGGAGGACCCCGCCCTGAAACGGAGCACCGGCATGGTGTTTCGTCCAAGGATCACGGGGCAACAGCAAACCTGCTATTGATGACATAACATAAGAGACTGGATAAGTTCCAGGACTCATAATATACATTGTAGCAAATAAGTTTTAAATGGGCTACCAACCCATGGGCAATAGGCTGTCCGAAGTTGGAAGATCAAATGATCGCCAGTCCTACCAGAGACTAAGTCTGGTACCGCGGGGTACTGGAGCCCCAAGGACCTAATGTGTCTTGCCAGTACGTACTTTCGGGTAGGCCCCCTTGTGGGAGCATCGCGGGGGCTGTGGTGATTATCGCTTGGTGGTGCATGGTCAAAAACCTTTCACCAAAGGGGTGAACTATATAGCCTATGATGTAGTTCTAAAGTTTGGTACTTCCAAATTGGCGGGGCGCTGGGGACGCTTTAAAAACCCTATAACAGTCTGATTAGGCCTTCACGGCAGGTATAGACTGCAAAAACCTATCACTTACTGTTCATTAAGTGGAGATGTAACAAACAGAGTTGCAAAATTAGTATTCTTTCTTTATAAAGAATAAAAAAGAGAAGAATAAAGCCAAACACCAACGAACAACCAAAATCAATTAAATTTATTACTATGATATTATTTACGCATATGGGTATGTGTCGATACGTTAGTATGTGTGATAGATATTCATTTCCACTAGGTCGTTAGTTACACTTTCAGCAACAACACCAAACACATGGATGCATGCAGTTGGGTATTGCAACAACTCTTCCTCTTTCTCAACATATATGTACTGGGTGTTTGTGTGTGTGCGCGTGTGTTTGGTTACTGGGTTCTATTCACATATCTCCCTTTACTCTTTATTGAAATGGTGTTAGTTTTCTTTGTAAATTGGTGTCAATTAAATAATTTAAGAGGGTCAGTTTTCATTGTGAATGCGGCGTAGACATCTCCGTCACATATATACATAATATGTACAATACATATATGTATGTATTTGAATGTGTACTCTATAGAAGTATAATTGTTTTCCTCTCCTTTTCAATTGTTCAACTGGCAAATTGTTTGGTTTGATGCATTTGTTAATGAATATAACATTTTATTGTTTTATTTCATTTTTGAAGTGTGTGTACGTTGTTTGTAGGGTAAGTGAGCTGTACTTGGATGTTTAAAGTGGTGGCTTTTGGTGATTCTCCGTTGTATGAGTTGTGGATGGGCTACAATTTTTATTAATAGGGCAAAGATCATATTTTGTTATTGTTGTTGTTACTTGTTTTTCTTTCTCTGCCTCTATTAATTGATGCTTTTCATGAATATTCTATAAGGCCCGTCTTTTCTTCTTCATCTCTTTACCATACAATCAATATTGAATGAATCATTGTAAAGAAGATTTTGTTCTTTTCTACAATAAATTATCAATGTAATCGAAATTATCAATGAATGTAGTGACTCACACTCACAGAAAATCATTACACGTGTACATATAAATTAGTTTTTAGAACTCTGCACAATTCTCCCCAAATACACATCACTTAATTGTAACCCGTTACTTGAAGTTATAAAACTTATGATAGAAATCTACATATAGACAGATAAGTAACATTGCGGCACACAACACTTGTAAGAGTTATTTTGAAAAGAAAACCTCAGAGACCCTAGAAAAAGGATGTGTAGTCTTGATCAGCATCAAAAAATGCGTCGTGTGTCCGTATTTCATAACTTTCTTTTACCGAAATGCTTATTTTTTAATTTCAATAAAGATAATCATTCCGTTTGGCACCTTGTATCGCCTAAGGACCCTAAAAAATTTATATATTTTTGATTAACAACAAAATCAAAGGCAATCTAGCCATGTCCCTATATTCGTATGTCTCTGTCTAAGTTTTTTTAATTTGATGCAACTATTCAGAGTCCTTAAGGATGTACGGAAAAAATTACAAATGCAAGTTAATAGTAACTGTGTCCATACGTCTGTTAATAGAATAATGGGGCGATTGGTCCAAAGTTTTGTATGCATAATGCATAAAATCAAAGAAGCAATCTGCTTTAGTTTTTTACATTTTGCCCCGCTTTTATATCCTACACCACCTACAGGAGTAGTAGAAGGATATTTTATATTTGTGCATATGTTAGTAACTCACATCTATAATTATAGAGATGGGACATTCCTTTTGGGCCAAAGATGATTTCTACAGGTATTAGATCTGATCGGTCTATATATAGGACATCACTTTATATTGCATTTTATTGTAAAATAAATGTAATGACCATAGAAATTGGTATTTTACCTTTAGGTCTAGACTTTTAAGACTTTTAAGGATGTATCTTGATCCAATGCTGATCCCTATTGAAAATTAATTGAATCGATTCATATACAAAAGATTAAATTGTTGTTTTTATTATAATATTTCATCCGAATTATTTTATTAATATAACTTTTTAACCCTTTATACGTAAAGAATGATATAATTTGTTGTTTATTTATTTGTCATAATTTTCCTAATTTGTTTCAATCATTAAGTTTTATTTATATTAGCGAGTTGTATAAAATTCTCATGCAATCTCTAATTTCTTCACTCTTTGTTTATAACAAAACATCTCATATTCTCCAAAGCTTACTAAAGACATTAAGTAATGTTTTGTAATAATAGAAACAACAAGTAAGGTGAGAATGCCAACAACAGACAGACACGCGGACATAAATGCGTAGATCGACTCAGTTTTTAATGCTGATTAAGAATATATATACTTTGTAGGGTATCTGAAGCCTCCTTCGGGGTGTTTCAAACGGAATGACAAACTTAGGACACCCCCCCCCCTCCCCCCATCTGATGTAAAAAAAAAAAACTTCAATAATATTTTGAAACATTTTTAAATAAAATACACAACAAAAATTATTGTAAGTTTAGAAACCATGCAGTCTGTTTTCTCATTGCTTCGCTTTCATTTAAATTACACATAAAATTGTAAAATCATTATCTCTCCATACGTACATACATCCACACATCTCTTTACTCTGTTTACGTTGAATGCTTGAATGAATGACCAAATTACTTTTTGCGTAAGCTTTACCCAGACTAGTTACACCAAACACCATACATTGCACCAAAAAAAAAAAGAAAAAAGGAATCTCCCCATAACATTTATTAATGAAGCGGAACAACAACAACAAAAATAATATCGGTTTACGTACAGTACATAATAATGAACAAATGGTTGCATGCAGAGCACACCTTATCTCTCTGTATGCTTTCTCACCATATGTGTAATTGTGAGAAAGCAATTTAATGTTGTTTTATAGAAGTAAGCAACATTGCTGCTTTTGGATTTTCCTACAATGCATAGCGGGCTTTTTTTTTTGTATACGATCAACAGTTTAATTATTGGTAGTGTATGTACCGTTTTGTAATGTGTGCGTGTGTTTGGAGAGGAATCCTAATCACGTATAAATATGTCAATAATGCAAGCATGCCTGCCTGCTTAATAGTTTTTGTCTGTAAATAATAGAAAAAAAACTTCGTTTAAAAAAAAAAATAGAAAAAATTGCTTTTTTTAAATATATATAGAAAAACATCGTTTAAAAAAATAGAAAAAAATAATTGTTTTTTTTTTCTAAAATATTTTTTAATATATATACGTTTTTTTAAATATAATTAAAAAACATCGTTTAAAAAAATATATAGAAAAAAACATTCGTTAATTTTTTTTTTTTTTTTTTTTGTAAAATATTTTCAATTTTTTTTTCACTCACTCGATTTATTTGTAAATATTTCTGTTTTTTATAACGATTCCCTGACATACGTAATACGTATCTTACAATTGTTGTTATTGTTGTTGTTATTGTTGTTATTGTTGTTGTTGTTGTTATTATTGTTGTTATTGTTGAATGAGTCAAAGCTTTAATTTTGTAAAAAGTTGTGTTAACCAGTTTGTTTTTTTTATTTATTTGTTATTGAATTTGTTTTTTATTGTATTTAGTTTTTCGTAAACACGATGACTAATGAAAATACCTTAACATTCATATGATTTTTTTTGTTATTCACAGAAACAATGAAATACTCAGAGATGAGATAATAAAAGGTGCCCCCTTAAAAGAAAACACTTGTTTCTCCTCTTAAAGAATAAATGAGAGACGACGCAAGTAACGGATTATGAAACATAGATTCTGTTTTTTGTTGTACACACCTGTAGAGTGTAGTGTCTTTATTGTTGTTTGTTTTGTAAACGTACACTAATGAATGTTCACCAAAAATATCTTACTCATATTTAATATATGGAGAATTTTTATACCCTTCACCCTTTAGTGATGAGTGATATTTCATGATGCAACACTCTTAAGGAGTCAGTAAAGATGCTACAAAGTATTTTTATTCAGAAACTGCGTCAAAATCAAAGTCGATATGTCGACTGTATGTCTGTCGGTTATTAATACTCTCCCGATGGTAAATAACTTGCTAAAAATGGGCGTGGATGGATATTAGGTGCGCCTACAATTTACATTTAATCGCTTTTAGCGTAAAACTTGACTTGTAAGTTAATAAGGAATACATACACTATTAAAGGGCCTTATTATATACCTGCCACGCCCATTATTTGTTTGTACATGTGGAGAGCATTTAAGGTTTGGCTTAAGCCAAATTTACTTTTCTTGTTTTCCTTGTTTTTGATTTGTTTTGATTTAATAAAAATGCCGTACCTACCTTGTATTATTATTATTATTGTTGTTGTTGTTGCGGTTACTGTTTTAGGAAATGCACAATTTTTGTTATACAGCTTGTGTTGTTATTGCTATTGTTGTTGTAATTATCGTTTCATTATAAGTTATTATTAATATTCTGGTGGCTTCTCTTCTCACATAACGTGTAGAAGAAGCAACAGTAATGTTATGTTGAGCAATGCACAGGTATTGTACCAACAAGTCTCACTTATAAAATATGCTACTTATCTTGATTGATAGCAGTTTATTTATTTTTTTATTTTATTATTGCGTTTAACTGGCAATATAAGCATTATAAATTCGTAACACGATTTGTATTAAGATGAAGTACATGACACACATTAATAAAAAACGCCAACTATATATTTCCATGATTAAAATTTGTTTCATTTAACAATTTATCACATGAACACATGCAAAAACACTTTCTGTTCAAAATATATTTATTTTTTATGATAAATTTCAGAATAATTTCTTGTTTTTTGTGTGTTTGTTTTATTCAGCATAAAATCTTAAGAGCGGAAATTCGATAAAATCACAAAAAACAAATAAAACAAAAACTTAATTATTGTTTAGTTGCATTATTGATTACTTATTATTTGACTTATTCTCTACTACTGACAACGTTTGATGACTTTGAGTAGTAAGTTAGCGCGTTTGGTAGCTGGGTAGCGGAGCGTGTGATTCGTTTGATAATTTATCAGTGTATGCCGGAAAGTTTAAGCAATGATTGCCTGCGAACCATTGAAAATTATCGTATTTTGTATGATGAACGATATTTATTGCATACGACACAATAACAAAAACAATAACAACTACAAAACATGTACGTGTGTACATGTTAACTGACACTCCACTAAATATACAAAAAAAAAAAGAAAAAAACAACTCAATTTTTTTCATCATTTTTATAACCCTCTACCTAAGATAAGTGGTACACTGAGTTTGTTATTCCGTTTGTAACAAACGGAACTACTCGACAAAGTAAATATATACGCGATCAGTATTAATATCTAAATCGATATCCATTATCGTCCGGGTGTTCACTCATTTTAACAAACATTAAGATATTAAGCTGAATTTCTCTACATTATGCATTAATTATTCTGTTGAAATATGGCAGAATTATTCAAGTACCACGCCCACAAATAATGAAATATCTCACAGCCACCGAAATAAAGTTCAAACATTGCAATTGAGTAAATGTATCTATAAGTAGTGATGTGCCAAAACTAAACTAGATCGAATGACAACCACGCCCATAATTTCTTAAAATCTTATCTAAAATCTTTGGTATAAAATTGGACTTTTCAGTTCATACATAATATATGTACAAGAACGTGTAATCATATATTAGCCACGCCCATAAAGAATGAGAAAAAAAGGGGAAGTAAGAGGAGTAACATGGTAGGATGAAATTTTTCAAAAAAAAAACTTAGGGGGAGAGAGAAATCCACCATCTCTTGATCTAACAACTTTTATATATGAAGATTCTTCAAAAAATTTCAACCTAATGACCCTACTCGGGAGCTTTCATATTTTTCATATTCATACTATAAATTATATATGGTGAAGGGTACTTTCAAATTCGTTTAACCTTACTTTAGTTGTTTTGCTTGTTACTCAATAAATGTTTATGATGAGTACTCTTTTTCTCTCTCGCGTAGTGGTTATAATGTGAAGGGAGCTTATGGTTCATATTCAATACATAGCAAGTTAACCCATTCATTTGATAGATTCAAATTTAAAATTTTATAAAACATTACTAATAACTCTAATAATATATCATATGATAAAAAATCGATCTTATTTGGTCTCAGTATCCACACCTCTATGCTGTAAAGAAGAAAATCTTGATGAGTGTACATTTCGTAGAACCAGTGTAAACTTTATCTTTATATTTAAAAGCCTCAAGTGGCCTTTGCCAGTAATCTTTTGGATCTTAATGTTTATTGGAAGGGCATTCAAGTTTCATTATCAATCTCTGCTACACAACAAATATAACTCTTACTTAAACTTATTGAGCGTAAAATAAACACAAACCAACAAGCAAAGAAACATCATCATGACGATCGTTTTGTTTGCATTCATACATATGGATTTATATGTTAACACTAAACATACACAGCAAACACAACTACCAAAAGTCAACAACTTAATATATACCCACATTAAACAAATAAGAAGTTGAAAAGGTAGAGGAGTGGGGGTGTGGATCAGAACCCAAACAGAATACATATATTTTCATTGCCACATGCACTCTTTCTCTCTCTTTCTCTCTCCCTCTCTCTATACAACATTGTAAAAATTAATGACTAATCAATCTTCAATATTATGGAGAGAGCAAATAATATGAGAGAGAAATAAAAAAAGAAGTGGAAACGAAGCTTCATTTTTATAGCACGCGCTTATTATAGTGGATGGATAGAAATCCATCCAGCCACGCCCAAAATTGACAAAAATTGAAATTTCGTATAAATATTTATAAATAGCTCATCCATGATGTACAAAAAAATGGGCGTAGTCAAATAACAGACACGCCCACAATTTACAAGAATTAAACCCTTGAGGTTTTACCTCATTTAACACATCCTACATAGTATAATAATAGTATAGTATATATAGTATAAAATCTTGGCCCAAATATTTTGAGCACTTAATACTCTGTCTCTATATTAGACAACTCTACCTAGATCAGAGACTTCTAAATACTTCCAAATAGAGTATTTAGAAGTCTCTGTCTCTGGCCTAGACCAAACACCATTGTTCCCTTACTCTCTTCACTCATACAAGCCTAATGGGAATTGTGATCATTGAAGAGAGTAAAACAAATAGCTGCATAAGCACACAGTGCAACATGGTCGATTGAACACGTGTACCCTCCTATATTTACGTATACTGTTAAATCTATTCAATTCCATAAGTGAGACACCTTATCTATCGAGTAAATGAATTTAATCAGAAAATTTGATGAGATGCTGCGCTGACAACATCAACAACATCGCTCCATTGGTGTGAGAGTGATCATGTATTTATGGTCTATGTTGTTGTTGTTGTTGTTGTATTCGTGTTGCAACTTAACCACTTGACAGTTTAACGCTTATTGTGTATAAATTGTGTAGGTTTTTCATATTTTTTTTTTCATAGATGAAAAAAAAGAAAACTTATTTATTTAGAGCGAATGAGTAAAATGTTCTCACACTTACATGATAATATATATAAATAAAACAAATAAATTTCGCTTATCTTAATCTAAAACAATCTCCACATTTATATAAAAACCTGCCACACCCACTTTTATATACATTTTTTAAATGTACTTCGTTTCAACTAAAATATTGGATTATGTGCCAAAAACGGTTTCCTATAAATTGTGAGTGTATTTTTAATCCAACCACGCCCTTTTTTGATACATTGATATATAGATAGATGGGATAAATTATAAATATATATCGAATTTGAACTTCATAGTCCAATTTTAGATTTTTGACAATTGTGGGCGTGGATTTTTTAAGTGATTTTGTACAGTTTAAATGGGAACTTACGTGCAGTCAAAAATTTCAATATTTCTGCTCAATTTGCGGCCGTTTCAACGTTACAACAATAGGCAGACACCTGGACGGATATGGCTAAATGAAGTTTTTATGCTAAACAAGAATATATACTTTGTAGAATGTCTGACACATACTTCTAAATATTGCAACCGGTATAACAATTTAGTATACTCCTCACCTTATGTGGAGAGTATAAAAACTATATGTATGTGTGTATGTGATAACTAGGGTTATTCAACTTCTGCTATAATTCAATCATACAAATCTATATATATGTACTTCAATAAAAAAATTTTAAAAACAAGTAAACAAGGTAAATTTTGTTGGATCACTGAGACCTCCTTCCAGGCATTGTAAACATTTTCACAAAGTCCATAAGGATGGCTATAATAATTATTTAATTCTAATTGAAATATTAATTATAATTAATTTTTATACTATAATATAATTTAAGTACACATTATACTCTTCTCATTTTCTTACATATATTCGGCTATGACTTTTCTCCGCCTTATTCTTACATATGAAACATGTTCATGTATGCATAATATATGGAAATCATTAACATAATCATGACCAAGGTCAAGGCAATTAAACCGTAATCGTAACGATAGTAAAATAATAATAAAACAACAACAATAATAAAATAAACACATAAGAGAAGCTATATTTTGGCTGAGACCAAATCTTTAATACCCACTATCGTTGCACCTCAGCTCTCCGAGCTCTCTCCCATTTTTATATTTATTATTATATAAGTTCCATTTCAACTCTAAAAATCAAATTCGGCTATAAAGTTTATATTCTAAGGTTGGACTGAATTAGGCTATTTTTCAACAAAGGTTCTTCACAAAATGACTTTTATATGAGGTGTTTCAATAAGGACATGACAATTTTATATATAAATAAAATATAGAACAAATGAGATATTACGCTCAAATTTATTTCAGGTACAGTACATATATTACATTTAATATGGCGCGGTAGCGGACTCCATAGATTGTAATGAAGCGACTGGACTAAACGCTCTTAAAGTTTTGACCACCAACATTGCATTACGATACTCACTTTTAGCTATTTCAAAGTGTTGCTCTTTGGCGAACTTCATCTTGATAAAAATATTAACCTTGACTGACGGTTTGCTCTAACAGATCTTGGAAAATGTTTAAAAGTACGCCTTGGTATTAAAAGACAAAATTGTTATGTCTCTATTGGAAACCCCTTATAAAACCAACTAAAACATAAAGAGTTCTATATACTTATAACTATGTAGAATCGCTACCAAGTATAGGGTATTAAACAGGGGAAATTTGACCCATTATAAAATGTTCACCTGTTTGGTAATATAATAAATGATTCATTTCATGATTTAATCTCTCATTCACGGTTAATTGGACAAGAAAAGAAAATATTGTTTATTAAAAACAACAACACCAACAAAAGCGACTGTGGTGTAATTAACTTGAGGTGGTGCAATAATGCACAATAATGAAAATATATACTTGGACTCGGCACACTTTATAACTGTAATAAATCTAAAACGCTCATATTTTATAATTTTATGTGGACCAAGAAAATTCATTTGAAATGTAAAAATGAATAAAAATTTAATATCAATTCAATTTTTAATAAAGCTATAAAACGATTAAAATGAAAAGCAAAGAAAGAAAAAAATTAGAAAGAAATTATTTCTTTAACATTATCTATCATTTTCAATCGATATAACTATAGCACACAATCCATTCAATTTGTCTCCATAAAGTCTATTTGATCTTTAGCATTTTTTATATGAGGATCAGGCAATGTTTGGCACAATTTCAACTAAACAGAGACATTTTTTAGTGAAACATTTAAAGTAATCGATCGGGTTAACCCTAATGGTACAGATTTTTCTCTTTTGTTGTGATATATATTTCAAAATGAAAAGATTTAGAATTAGAACGCTAAGCAAACACACACGTTCCAGCAGCACGCGATTTGTTTTCTTCTCATATGCAATATACGTCCACACTTACATACATACATATATACGTGCACGCAGTAAAATTTATGGTCTCGTTGAAAGTAAAAACTACTTAAAGGAAAAATAAAACTAAAAATATAACAATGAAAAAGTGTGTGGATGGATTAAGACGAATTATAGGCTCCTAGTATTAAATTATGGTTCACGTCAGTACAGTTTCTAAATTTTTATACCCTTCACATAAGATGGGTGGAGGAACACTAAGTTTTCAACACTTAGAAGTGGCGTCAGAGACCCCATAATGTATCAGCATCAAAATTTGAGTCCATCCAGACTTGTCTGCCTGTTATAATCGTACATTTTCAGATATCAATTTTAGAAATTTTGTGCATAAACTAAACATAGATCACTATTTAAATAAAGCAAAATCGATCAACAACCACGCCCACAATCGATCCATTTATATGCCACAAAAATTTAGCTATAAGGTTGAAATTTTATATTCTCATTTATAATTATCTCATTCTTAGATGTTCCAAAAATGGGCGTGGTCGGATAGCAATTTACAAAAAGCCCATTTCTACGTAAAACTTAACTTGTGTGTTAGCAATAATATACATATGTTATATGCTAGTAGAGGGCACTATCAGGTACATGCTACGCCCATTATATAGGAGGTGTTAGAAGATATTTAAGATGTAACTTAAGCCAAATTTAGTTTATTTATTTGTTTAGTTAGTTTGTTAGTAGCAAACCTTGCAAAATTCGTAATTTTAGTACAATTTAATCCTTAATCTTTAGTCCTTGGACTTTTTTCGATATCAGTTAATTCCTGATTCGTCCTTTTTTTGAACGAACTCTATTAATAAGTAGTAATTTGTGCTGTTACAGTGCAAACTCCATCGAACTCTGTTGTGAAATACACATTATAACAATAACAATTACAAAGCGTGTTAGGCGTACTATTCTTATATATTTACAGAGCAATGCTTATGGAAATTGTAAACAAATCTCAGACAAAAACGAGAGAAAATATTATAGTCGATCATGTCCAACCGTTTAATACCCTACACAACTTGGTAACACAAATTATGCAGTAAATGAGAGACAGTGCCGTATAAGTCATTATGGAAAGGGATTCTAAAAATGGTCCGATTGGATCCAAATTTGATACATTTGATTTATTTAGCTAATTAACTATTCTCCACCAAAATGTTGTCAAGAAATATTAAGAATTGCAATTTTACGCCATATAAAGACTTTCTTCATATTGTTTAACTTATATGGGGAGGAGCTTTAAAAACGATCCGTTTGGATCCATTTTCAATAAGATTACTTTTTGCACCAATATATACCCTTGTACTAAATTTCATGGAAATATTTCAAAAAATGCCACCTGTAGTTGGCGCACAAATGTACACGGACAGACAGATGGACACTAAATTGAGTCAGATTTTGCTTCTGAATCCATTGGTACAATTGATGGTGCGTATAGCATTTGCCGCTTAAAAGTTATAAACATCTTCACAAACTTAATATACTTTTTACCACAAGTTGGCATAAGTGATGCAGGGTATAATTATCATGATCCAGTCAATAGGTATTGTATTGTATTGTTACGTATTTTATATATATAGATGTTTGTCTATATACACACGCGTACGTTACATTCTTTTTTTTTACAAAATAATATTAACGAAAACAATAACAACTAAACTAAAACAACATTTGGTGAAAAATCGTGCGTTATTTTGGTTTCTGTGCTCTGTCGATCAATTGTTTTCGTTTTCTTTTACAGAGAAGAACACTTTTTTCTTTTTAGTACAAATTGAACTTTTGCTGGAATAAGAATTTAATTTTAAAGAAAAGAAAAATGAAAAACATATTATCGTATATTAATTCATTAATGTTTGGCTTTATATAGATTTGTTTTTTTTTTTTTTTTTTGGGATAAAATTTTTTACTTACAGTAAAAAGTTGATGCGTGAGATATATGGCGACAGATTAATTTATGAATACTTGGAGTATAAATATATATTTAATCGTGTGCGTAAGTGTACTCTAAACACAACTAATTTATAATCAAAAGTATCGTTTAAAGAGTTTAAGAGAATGTAAGAGAATATCTTTTAAAAATGATCCGATCTTGGCCAAGAAAAAAAATGTATTTTAAAGCTAATTAAGTGACATCGCATACGAGTTCCATACATAACGGTAAAATCTAGGTTTGACACACCCAAAAACAGGCGCCAAAAGGAATACACGATCATTATCAAAGTAAGAATCGATCTCACAATGTATGTCGGTGCATCCGTGTGTTCGCCTACTGTTTAGAACCCTCACGTCGTACATTTTTTAATAAGATACAATTTGCAAATTTGTCAGGGAAGGTGCTTGTTTACCGGGTAACATATTACCGACACTGTTCGTTCTTTTACCATTCTGCTCACCTGTGCAATAATTTACCATCTTACTCTATTTCCTACCTCTAATTCCTTCGCCGTACTTTTATGTATAGGAGACATCTCCTGAGTGGTTGGTTCTATAAAAAAGAAAAACATTGTGTTGCAAACGTTATTTAGCATGAAATTCCGAATTAGTCTAGTGTTAGGATATACAGGTTAAACATTACAATACATCAAGAGACGGACACATAGATAAATTCATAATTATTAATTATTAGTTTTGATAGAATTTATTAAAAATTATTTGTAATTTTTCCAAGGCACACTCCTACTTACATTGAACTTGACTTTAACGAATATTTTATTTTCTATATCAATTATTTAATTATCACACTTTAATGAATAATCATTTTCAATTATTATTTTATTACAGTTTATCTTGTAAACAACATGTCCAGCTCAAATGGTGTATTCAATAAAACTATGAAAATGTCCAACGAATTGTTCGATGGTTATAGTAACGAATTATTACAGTTTGCAGCGATCACTTGCATCATATTCATTGTATTGGGAGTGCCGGGTAATATTTTAACCATATTAGCCTTGAGCAGAGGCAAGAGAGTGAGTTTGTTAATGAATTAATTAATTTTTGTTCTTAATTTAAACAAATAATAATTCTCTTGAATAGAATCGCAATTCTACGGCAGTTTTTATAATCAATTTATCTTTGGCTGATTTATTATTCGATTGTTTTAATCTACCGTTGGCTGCCTCGACATTTTTAAGACGCTCTTGGATACACGGTGAATTACTGTGTCGTCTATTTCCGTTACTACGTTATGGTTTATTGGCCGTATCATTATTTATGGTCTCGTTGATAACTATTAACCGTTATATTATAATAGTTCATCCCCGATCTTATGCCAGGTGAGTTTTATATAGCATTTTAAAGAATTAATAAGCGATCAAGTGATCACTGATTGTATTGTGATAAAGTTTTATAAATTATAGCCCTCGAGAGAGTATGTAAAGTTATTTATAACCTAAACTAAATGTAGTACATATTATAGATTCTAACTCTTGTGTATTTTTACAGAATTTATCAACGTCGCTATTTGTATGGAATGATTTTAAGCACTTGGCTGTTGGCTTTTTCCATTATGATGCCCACTTGGCGCGGTATTTGGGGTAAATTCGGTTTAGATGTAAATATCGGTTCGTGTTCCATACTACCTGATAAAGATAATCATTCACCCAAAGAATTTCTATTCGCGTTGGCTTTCTTTATACCCTGCGTTTGTATTGTGTTTTGTTATACGCGCATATTTTGTGTGGTGCGGCAAGCAGCCTTAAAAACCCGAGAACCACCACCTTTACGTTATAAAGATACAGCTCCACGTATACTTTTGCGTGTTAGCAAATCTGTACCACAAATCTCAACGGCTGCTGACGATGTATCTGCCTTTACTGTCAGAGAGAATTTAAAATATATTGATGACGGTTGTTCTCTGGATAATATACCGATTTCATATGAATCAAAATCTCATATAAATGAAGAGAATACAGGTGATCACTTAACAAATCATAATAATGGAGTGAGTAGAGATTGTTTATTTATTTATATAATTTTTATATCCACCATCATAATGTTTATGTGGGGTATGAGGGCATGCTAGCATTACTTCATCCTTAAACGCGCCCACCATGACGTCCTAACCCTTGAAACCTAGACTTATGACACCCCCACGGTCATCGAACTGAAATTTGGCACACTCTTTTGTTTTGATGTTACAAATGGGCGAAATAGGTCCACAGACGCTCTCTAAGAACCTTTGCCAAGTTCAGCAAGGCTTTATATTTCGATTCTAGTAAAACAAAACATTAATTTAAAAAAAATTAAAATTAGTCCTTCTATTGAACATTCTAACGGTACATGAATAAAGAAAATAGCACAAGCCTTACGAGAGTTATATTAAAAAGCAAATACCTATCCTCTGCTTTTAAAATGTGTAATTAATATAAGCAAAGGTCTCTTGTATGTGTACGCTACATATTAATAAATTTCACTACGTAACAAATGATGGTGGAGCTCTTAGATTTGGCAAACGTCTAATATAAACTTTTTTACATATTTTTTCATAATTCCTCTTTTGTCGGCAGTCTGTTACGGAACATGCTTCAAATGATGCTAATAATAAGAATATTCATCAAAAAATTGTGGGGTAAGTGTTTTTAAATTGTGGTGAGATGTATTTTTTATATATTCCCACGAAATTATTACAAAATATTAACATTTGCTCCACCAACTAACTCTTTTATAAGTTATCAAATCTACGGCATTCATTGAAAGTGTTCTCCTTGGTTATTCATCACGCGTTTCGAACATGTTTTATTAAAAATTTCACTTTGTTTTTCGAAATCATCTAAAACTCCACTAATCACTACTACTACTCGATTCGATATCTAAATGTTTCTCAAGGATTTCTTCTTTTTCACGTTAAACCGATTTTAATCATTCTAGGCATTATCCAAAGGTACGCAGAAATTCAGTGCATACATCGTTGGCACGTTTCCATTCACGTGGCAATTATACTCCTATGTGTAATACATCGAATGCTTCTTCTATCTACCCGGGGCGTATGAGTCAAAAGGATCGTCATCTTCTAATTATGATTTTTACTATATTCGTATCCTTTGTGATATGTTATTTACCCATAACTATATTGAAAATTTGGAAAAGAACCAATCAAAGTCATTTCTTAAATATAAGCAGTTATTTATTAATATATTTAACGACATGTATTAATCCAATTATATATGTGATGATATCTACCGAATACCGGCAAGCGTATTGGGAATTGTTAAGATGTCATATAGGTAGGGGGGAGAAAAAGAAAGATCTTAAGCCCGTATCTTCAAAATTATCGTTTATTAATAATAGTTAGACTTCTCTCTCTCTCTCTCTTTGAAGTAACTATAAGCTCTTAATTTACTGTAACTATAGTGCATTTCTAGAACAGTAAGGACTATTAAATGGAATTTAATGTGATTCAATAAAAAGTTTATTTAATTTGTTATAAATGCTATTTGTTTTTTTTTTTGAAGAGACTATAAAAAACCCATAAGATGGAGTTATGTCATTATATTTACACCACTCAGAAGAAGGCGTCAAAAAGCACCAGCATCAAAAATTGAATCGAATGAGACACGTATGTCCCTAGGTCCTCATATCTGCATGTTGTTAACATTCCCACGGTCATAAAATTTGAAAAATTGAGCAAAAAAGATCAAGGGGCACGCCCACTATCAACCAAAATCTATTTATCTGCTACAAAAAATGACGTATAAAGTTGGAATTTAGTACATATATTTATAATTATCCAATTCATCGAAATGCCAAAAATAGGCGGTCGGAAAACAAATGCTCCCACAATCAACAAAAATCTCTTTATCTGCCACAAAAATTGACCTATGAACTTGTAATTTGGTATGCATATCTAAAATGATCCCATCCATCAATGTGCCAAAAATGGGCGTGTTCCAATAACAGATACGTCTACAATTTACAAAAAAACCTAACTTGGCGTAAAACTCAACTTGCTAGCTGATACGATACATCATTAGAGGGCGTCATCATATATCCACCACGCCCACTTCTTGTATGTAGATGTGGAGTGTATTTAAAATTTGCTCTAAGCCAAATATAATTTCCTTACTTGTTTTTCACCTAAGAAGTTACTAAATTTTCTATGACGTTTGTAACAACTACGTGAAACGTTCTATATTTTCATGTGTTTTATAAAACTATAATAATAAATAGTAATTAAGTACACGTTTTAATGAAATTGTGATTAGAACCATAGTTGACTTTATTACACAGTTGCTCAATATTTATTTTTTTCTTATTCTTTATTTTATTCGTAATTTGATTACATATTAATAATTCACTTCGTTTCAATGCATTGTATTATAATTTATTTAATTTTTTTTTATGTTGCATGTTTTTTAATTGTAGTTTATATCAATGAATTTTATTTTTTGTATAATTTTTATATATAAGGAATGTATATAAATGCATTTTATGAATAATTGTTTTCTGTTGTTTTTATTTATTTTTTTTTTTTTTGTATTTGTATTTGTATTTGTATTCTTTTATATTCAATATGTATAAATAATTATTGTTATCGTTATCGTTACAATATATTCTGTGAATATTTATTTATGTTTTTAGCCAATTTTTAATTGTAATTCTATCACAACAACGGAAAAAAGGAAATCTCTGATAATCAACCAATTATGTTTTATTTATAAGGAACGGGCGAGAAACAAATTTTCTTTTTCTTTTTTCTTTTTAGAAATATTTCATTACTACTTGAATATTGTTTTAGTTTCGTTAGTTAATATGTATAATTCATAATATGTGTGTATGTATTTATTTTTCGTGTCATATAAAAAGGAAAACATTCTAAAAACCCCTCCTTTACGCTCAACCATTGCACTGTTTACCGTTACGATTATAGTGAGAGATTGTTTCTTTACTATATAAAAAAAATTTAAAAACATTCAAATATGGCAATACTGTTTGTGGTTATATTCAGAGAGTTCTTTGTGTCGAGAGCAGAGAGTCCTTTCTTTCTACTATTCTTACCTCTCTACACAAACAATTCTCTAATTATAATCGCTATTCTATGTAATTCAACTGTTTTATGGTATGTCTATCTAACTATCTCTTTTCAATTGTTACACTTATACATTTAGTTTTTGTTTATCTTGCTTTTTAACTAACTGTAAATTGATTATCTATGGATTGATGTAGGATGTATTCGTGTGGATTACAGCAAGATATTTTTTTTATTATTTTATTATTATTTTACTATGTTGTGTATAAACTGTTTTTTTTTAAGTGGAGGAAAACGTGCTAAAAATGATTTGGAGAAATGTAATGTGCTCGTAAATTTTACAACGTTTTCTTTAGGAATCACTCTATTTTCGTTTTTATTTTTTTTTTTCTTTGTTTTCTTTCACTTTATACCGATTCAAGATGTTCAGCTAATTCAAGTATAGGACTTTCACTAAGCGGCTTGATGACCGTTTGCCAGGTGGTAGGTGTAAATAGATTAGCTGTGCTAGTGCTGATGCTGGATGATAATGTTAATGGCAGTGCTGATGTAGTTGTTAAACCATTGGACGAAAGCGAGGTGGATGATGGCAATTTTGTTTTTAATAATAATGGTGATGATGATGATGATGTTTGTGGTTGTGCTAGCTACAAAAAAAAAAGGAAAATATTTTTTTTCAATTAGCGAGTAAAGGAAGAGAGAGAGAGAGAGAGAGAAAAGGCAAGCAAACAAAAAAAAACTTTAATAATTGCGATACAAGAAAAGCGTAGAAGGATGGCTAACAATTACATGATAGGCATGTGGGGGAGTGGCCGGTCCTGATGAGTTCGTGGCTATTGAGCTGCGACTGCCATTTTCCATTACCAGCTGTACAGGGGATATGCCCTTGTGTCCAGCCGACCAATTCTCTGACAATTGTCTGCTTAAACGGGGACTTTTATTATGTGGCAACGCCAAAACAGCCACATCACCCGTTTGTTGTTTAATGTAAGTGGTTTTCATAAAATTACTATTCATTCCACCTCCACCCCCTACTTCGGCCGCCCCAGCCATCATATGACCCGGATAAACGCCCATTGGAGTCAATACCGGAGTGGGCGTTGATACATTTGATTGATGGACAGCATGGGGCCCATGATAACGATGATATTTGCCATGATTCTCCATTAAACTAAAATCTAAAAAGTTTCCTTGAGACTGTCGCCCCGCCATAGAGGGTGGCATAACGTTTCCAATTGGTATTACAGCTGGATGGTGAGACATTTTATAACCATGCTGTCTTAAGAGATGATGCTGATGTCGATTTAAATGTGACTCTAAAGCGTATTGTTTTTGGAATAGTTGCCGTTTCTGTTGCAGTAAACGATGCTGCAACAATTGCTGTTGCAAAGGTGGCTTCTGTAACGGTACCATACCGTTGGTGCCACCTAATTGATGGCCCATTGCACCAGCCGTATCATGACGTGCTACACTTGCCATATACGGATGACCACCATGCTCTAACCTTAGATAGTGTATAAGGGAAGGATGAACACTATTATTTTTATCAGCATAATTCTCTACTGCTACGCCAGCGGTTGCTGGACTATGTCCATGTCCTTGAACATAGGGCGAATGCTGCTGCTGCTGCTGCTGTAGTTGTTGTTGTTGTTGTTGTTGTTGCAGTTCCAAAGGAAAACGATTCGCTAATGTATAGAATTGACCTTGAGGAAATTGACAATTATTAAGCTCCTCCAGGGGTAAATTGGAACGAAATTTATTTTTTAATATAATAGCTTCACGTTGCAGTTGTTGCAACTCCAGCCAGCCGTTACGTTTATGAACATCATAACGGTGGTTGCCACATGAGGAGCCATTATGCAAAGCATCCGTTGCACCCATTAAACCTTGAGCTACCAAACCATCGCTGGCGCGACGACCATCTCTATAAATAATTATACTTAATTAATAATTACACTCTCGGCCTCTCCTTGTCATTTTCACTCACCTAAAATGTATGGGTGAACGTTTCTCTTTATACGGTGTTGATTTAGTTGACAGCATTGAGCTGGTACTAGTTATTGACGGTGTCATATACATGCACGAATTATTGCTATTATAAACTGAACGATCTGATGAGTTATCCGATGTAACACCAGAAGCATTTGCCGCCAAAGTTAAATTGCTGGCACATGATGGCAAACTTCCCGCCATATCAATGCTGGTGACTAAATTAAAATCAATACTCTCATACGTGGAGCAATTACTCTTTGATGAGCTGCGACTTAAATTTTGTGATAAACTTTTTGAATAGCTGCCAATGACACCGCTGGAGGAACTACTGCTTGCAAATGATTTTATACGTTGATTACGTAAATCCATCGTAGATTGTGAAGTATCTAAAGAATGGAACAGAAAGTTATCCAAAAAATTGTTAAGAAATGTTGATGAAATTCAAACCTTTTGTATCGTTGCCCATATCTGTTTCACAACCTTCATCTGTACTGGTGGAACTACTTCCCTGCTTGGATACCTTTTTACCAGAATCATTTATTGTTGCTGTGGCAATTACAGCGGTACCATTACCCCTAAAAAGGTAGCCACAAAAGTATACAATTTAATCATGCATTAAATAATAAGACTAACGTATGAAAAAGTTTAAAAATTATTCACCGTTACGTTACATGGACCATAATCATTGATAATTTTTGAAAAAAAACTATACTTTTATTTGGGTTAAATGTCACTTACCCGTTATAATTTCCTTTAGTTGGACCTTGATTTGATGCCACATCACTCATTTTGGCTTTTCGATTACAACTAGTATCAAGGACAGAATTGGATTTGGCCTTTGAGCATTCTTCTGACTCTGATTTCTAAAGAAAAACATTTCATTATTAAATTATTTGATTTGATTTAAAATAATGTCACATAGCTGAAGGCATTCTACTCATCAAGCCCTTTTATTTGAAACCCATATCATAGTTTTTGGTTTTGAAGAAATAGGTAGGTAAATAGAAATAGATCCCTCAATCCACTTACCTCCAAAGGCAATGGTGATTCCTGTAATGTTTGAAATAGTCGAGTAGCCTCTACCGACATTTTATAACGAAACGTATTACTTTGTTCTACCAACGACGATGAATCAAAACTGGTCGAACTTGATAAAGTTTTTGTATCATTCAATTTGGTATCAGATCTCTGGCGTCTGTTTGATGCTGTTTGTTCTAAAGCTGTTGCCATTGATGTTGTTTTCATGGATGGGCTTATATGCGCTTTATACGGTTTCTTCATTTCTGATATAGCGGTAGCCCTCTGCAACAAGAGACGACAGTCCTCGGAACTTTGCTTCAGTATACTCTCCTCGATATTATGATGTATGGGGGTGGCGCGTAAAAAACGTAAATCTTCGCCGCCATTAGCGCGCCGTTGAAAACCTCCTCCAGCCCCCGGCCCAGGACCATTCAGTCGTTGCTGCGAAGCAAGTAGATCGCGGCAATTTAGATTCGATGTCGATAATTTATTATTGTCTATAGTGTAAGTAGTTGGACAGCCGATGGGCCTTTGGCTAGTACATAAATTGTGACGACTTAAACGTCCCACAATCTTTTCCGTGTTGTTGTTATTATTATTATTGTTGTTATTATTGGTTTTGTTATTATTATTATTATTGTGAATTTTATATAGATCACCACCAGCCTGATGACTCACCAGTAAACTTTTAAAACGATCATCGGCTGAGGGATTTTTTAAACTGCAACCACCACCATTTCCACTAGTATTGTTACGTTCACTTAACAATGTTTGACGACTTAGCTTGTTGACAAGTGTTTGATAATCTTTGCTTAGACTTCCCAATCTGCCATTAACAAGACTCTGATCTTCATTAAGCATTAAATGATTAGCCTTTAAACGCTTATGTTCCATAGTGCTGTTGCTTGTGGGGGTGTTGGTGGCGTTAGTGTTGGTGTTATTATTGATTGGTGTTAATTTATGTTGTTTATATAAAACCTTAGAGGCATAATGGGTAGCGGCGGCGGCTTGGGAGGGAGCCGCTGCCGCAGAAGTTGTAGATAAAGCTGCTGTTAAAGTAAGTTGCGGCTTGGTGCTATTAACGTGCTTTGGCAGTGATGTGCTACTACAAGTCATGCCCGCAGCATGCTTCTCCTGACTCATCTTTTTATTGTAGACACGATCTTGTAATAGTAAATAAATGGCGGCCACATGATCGTAACTGTTCTTCTTTAGGCTGGCCCTCGTCTTTTCCGGTGATATGCCCGCAAATTCGGACATTATACGCAATATATCATCGTTCGCTTCAATATTTGTGGTGCCATCCATATTCACGTTGAATTTTGCTATATTGGATAATTCTAAAATTTCCGGACACATCCAACAGTGCCGCTTAATTTGTTCAATACTATAACGTCGAGTCGGTTCCAAAACCAACATGCGTCTTATCAAGTGTTCGCATTCTGAAATTTACAAAAACAAAAATTGAGATCAAATTAAAGAAAAGAAAAATATTGGCACTAAAGTAAACCTGAAGACATGAAGAAGGGTATACGAAAGCGTCCCGACAGAACACGATCTCTTAAGCTTTGCAAAGTTGAGCCATCGAATGGTAAAGCTCCACAAACCAACACATAAAGAACCACACCCAGAGACTACAATTACAAAAATAAAATAAAAATCATTCAAAAAATTTTGAAAAAGCTTCTGAATATTTATCGCATCTCTACTCACCCATATATCAATTTCAGGTCCAGTATATTGTTTACCTTCAAATACTTCCGGTGCAGCATACGGCGGTGAACCACACCAAGTGGCCAACAATTCGCCCTTTTTAAAATGATTTGAAAAACCAAAATCGGCAATTTTGATATTCATGTTATTGTCCAATAAAAGATTTTCAGCCTATAAACGAAATCAATACTAGTGCATTCATGGTTAAGTGACGTATTGTTTATCAGACCTTAAGATCTCTGTGGACAATTCCTTTTTTATGACAATAATCTACCGCGGAGAGAATTTGCCAAAATTTAAAACGTGCAGCAGTCTCTGACATACGTCCATATTTGGCAATATAATCTAAAAAACAAGAAGAAGAATTACATTAATCGAAGGTATCCTTGGTCTGTAAAAAAAAAAAAGCATGAAAACTAAATTTGGCTTTGGCCAAATCTTAAATACCCTCCACATTTACATACAAATGGTGGGCGTGGAAAGTTATGGTTATGCTCTCTAATAGTGTATATATTCCGTATAAGCTTGCAAGACGCTGGGTATGGTTTTGTAAATTGTGGGAGTTTTCGTTATCCGACTACACCCATTTTTGGCACATCGATGACGATAATATTTATAGATGTATATACCAAATTTCAAGTTCATAGGTCAATTTTTGTGACAAATATATAGATTTTTGTCGATTGGTGGCATGTTTGTTATCCGACCATGCCTATTTTTGGCATATCGATGGATGATATAATTATAAATATATGTAACAAATTTCAACTTTATAGCTTAATTTTTATGGCAAATGAGTACATTTTTGTCGGTTGTGGGCGTGGCTTTTGACCGATTTTACTTAATTTAAATAGCAATCTGCATGTAGAAGTGTCTTTACAAAATTTCAACTCAGTATCTCAAAATTTACGATTATATCGCTAACAACAGACGGACACACGAACATATATGTCTAGATTGACTCCGTTTTTTGTGCTATTCGAGAATATACTTTGTAAGGTCCGTAACGTCTCCTACAGGATGTTGCAAATAGCACATTAATGTGGAGGGTATAAAAATATCTTCCTTCAATACTTACCAAAAATTTCACCCTGACTGGCATACTCGGACACTATATATATCATATTTTTAGTTTCCATAACCTAAAGAGAATATAAAGAGTGTAACTGTAACAAATGGTCCGTTCTCTTTAAGCTCTCCCTCACTCACCTGATATAACTTAATAATGTGTGGATGATTTAAACGTTTCATAATTTCCACTTCGCGATAAACCTTCTGCAAATTTGTCATATCCAATTGTGATTTGTCAATAATTTTAATGGCCACCTAATTTTATTTGTTTTTACATAAAAAAATTAAATCATTTTTTCATAATTTTTTCACAAAAATGTTTCACCTCATTTTTTGTAATCCGATGACGTGCTAATTTCACTACCGCAAAATTTCCCTTACCGATGGTCCGTTCAATATCATAGAAACCTACACGTATAGGTTCTTTGGTTTTTAGTAATTCTTTTGAAGCGGCTGCCAAAGAACATATACTCTGCGTAATGCTATTTATCTCATCTTCGCCACCACTCTTTTTCCCATCATCGCTCAATTCGGCGGCTAGTTGCAATTTGGAATTTTTAAACAAATGCGGTGAAGGCGAACTACTACTGGGCGCATTACCAATTGCTTTACCAAGACGCAATGAACAGCTAGGCGACTTTTCTTTAGCCGCCGCTTCCACTAAAACAAAAATTTTAATGGAAATATTTTTATATATCCGAGCATAAGTTTTCTTTGTATCTTTCTTTACCTCTTTTCGTCTCTTTTTCACCAGACTCATGTTCCAGCGGCTTAGCTTGAATTGTTACCAATTCGTTGGAATCGCTAACTTTAGCCGTTTTATCCTCCGTATCACTGCCGTCCATGTTTATTCATTGTAACCACCGCTACATATTAATTAACTACATAATCGGAAATAATAACATAGTCATTATGAAGAAGATCGTTACAGAAGAAATGGATATGAAGAGAAACTCTCTAATGATGTTCTTTTTTCCTAACAGAACCTATAGATTTTCGATCAAAGAATTTTGATACCTTGCATAATGTACTCTCTCTCTCAATTCTTTGTTTCAAAATTTACTCCTTGTAACGAATCTTACATAACTTGGAGATCGTACAAAATTAATTCTCTAAATTCTTTGAAAATGAAATTCTTTAAATTCCGTTAGGAAAAGGAAGAAATTGGACATTTTTGTAAGATCCACGAAATATTAATTAAATTTAATAAAGCATTACGGTGAAACCCATTTGAAGAGAAAAGTATTTTGTACACTTCGTCTCCATAAAAGTTTATAATTTAATGCTACTCACTCTATGTCTCTTTCTTCTTTCATACTATAGTTAGGAAAATTTTGCTGTAGTAAATTCTAAGTAAGATTTGTAACATATTGATTAACTATTGTAGGAGAAGAAGGACATAATAGAAATATATTTGAAGAGGCATCGATCGCAGAGTCGTATTTAAGTTTAACGCAACTTCTACTTTCTTTCGCTCCTCTTTCGCATCATAAAACAAATGAAAATGTTATAATCGGTCGAGACCGACCATTTCATGTCCTATGCTGCTTAGGTCCACAAATTATGCTACAAGTAGTTTAATGGTGTCAGTAAACGTGAGTCCATATCATATAAAAGTTACTGCGTGAAATATCATTATATGGAAAGAGGTTATAAAAATTATTCATTCAGATCCAAAATTGGCACAAACAAACATTAAAACAATTAAGTTTTTCCCACCGACTTTTGCTAAAAAATTTCAAGAATTTCGAATTTTCGCCATATAAAAACTGTTAGTATAAAAGGTTGTTATATGGGGAGGGGTTCTAAAAATGGTCCGATTCTGTGCATTTTCAATAAAGTTCCTCCTTGGCTTAAGACATGTCTTTGTTTTACATTTCATCAAAATATCTCAAAAAATTCGACCAATAGCTTGCGCACAAATTTATGTGGACAGACAGACGGACATAGTTAAATTGATTCAGATTTTGCTGCTAAATCCATTGGTACAATGAAAGGTTTGTCGTTTAGAACCTATAAACATCCGCACACAATTAATATACGCTTTGCCACAAGTGGCGCGATGTATAAAAACTTCAACATATAACCTTTGCGTTTCTATGTGCTGACATTTTGCTTTTAAATGATTGAATGATTGAAATGTCTACCAAGGATATATTGTAAATAACTGTTTATAAATTTATCACAAACTGCCGACAAACACGCACTCATATACACAAGCACTACTTCTGCGTGTGTGTGTGTGTGTAATATTTTTACAGTAAAATAATGTCCCTGAACTTATCTGGCAGACGTTCAACTTGATTGGCTTGTACATTAATAAACATGCCGTAAACACACATATATTTACAATTCGTATAACTGCACATGTAAGGCAGTAATTCTAATGGTTTTTTGTTTTTTTGTTTTTTTTTATTATGTTTATCCTCTAAACACAAGCCTTTGCAAAAACTTCCGCCTTATCTTTACAAAATAAACACAACACACACAAGCTTAGACATGCTTTACTAAACCAGCTAAATAAAGCTAGTAAGCTGGAAATTTCACACATGTGTAGTTTATTTTTCTATATATATATATATATATTTCCATAAAAAATTCACATCACGATTTCTTTCCGTTTTTTTTTTTTCTTTGCCATTTATAAATTGTAACTTTTTATTGCCTGCCTTTAGGCATTTCGTATGAAATGGGAAAACTTACTTCATTGTTGTGTTGGTATTAGTAGTTTAGAATAAATGGGCAAAATATACATTATAAAAAATGCTACGTAGAGGAAAAATCAATAAAATTGAAATTCTAATTACACGAAATCAATTTTTTACAACAAGCGGAGATATTTTTTTTGTATCAATTTATTAACATAAATTGAAAAAGTTCTCAACCTCTGCTGAAATCATTTTATACGAGGCGTAATGATAATTTTTCATTTTTTATTAAAATCTATTTTCTCAACTGTAAAATACATACTCTTTGTATTGGACATGTTTTCTTTTATTATAAAAACCTTTTTCGCACAAATATTTCAACCGATTACATATTTTTGCTTATTATTATAAAAATTTTACAACTTTCTTTTAAAGGAAATTTTACAAACTATCACAATTTGCACAAAAATTTTCATTTCCGTGTTTTCTGGATATATAAAATTATACATACACACATGCACACGCACACATACACACACACCCTTAACTAAATCCTCTATATTAAAACTATAAAGGTAAATTTAAGTAAAGAAATTTTCACCGCTAACTGCTAATAAGAGCATTGTAAAATGGCCTCGAATGAGGTCGGTTTTTTTTTATTTTTTTTTTCTTTCAACAACTATATAAACTAACAATGTTTCATTTTAAAATTAAATTTAATTCTCTAATATTATTTTATATATTTTTACTTCTTTTTGTAGATTTTTTTTACAATTTCCGTCGTTAATATTTTCTAAAACATCTACTTTACAACGTAGATATATTCAATGAAAATATGTTTGATTCGGTTGATAATTTAGGTACTCTCGCAAAATTTTGGATTCAAATAACAAGGTTGATTAATGTAGCAGCAAGACTACATAATTTTCGTTTATTTAGTTTTTTTTTTTCATTTCCATTTATTATTATTATACGTATACATGAACTATATCCAATGATTCGATGTGACTTCTTATTGGCAAATTAGTCATTATGTTCAATGTGGTCGCAAGCTATAATTCGTTGTTTTTCCAGCTATTCTTCCTCTCCTTATTATTATTACTTTGCTGCACTTTTCCACATATATACATATATGTGTAGTTAATTTGCTAAGTAATGGCAACTCTTTATTTTTTCACCTCGATTAATACTTATTATAACATCTTTGGATCTGTGCTAAGATATTCGCGAAGAAATTGAATTTTAATTTATTTTAATTTTTAGACATTTACAAATTGAATTTATCATGTTGTGCTGCTCAATGTGTTGTGAAAAACAATCGGAAGATTTTTATTCTACCATTTGTGGTCATATATATCATTTTCGTTGTATGCAACAATGGCAAAGCAGGTAAAAACATTACAAAAGAAATTTTTATGGATAACTGCGTGCATTTCTTTATATTGTTCTTCCCCCAAATTCAGTATTTAAGCAAATGAAATGATTTAATTTTATGGAATTGTGTTGAGTTATAAACAATTATGCATACAGTGTAAGAAGAAAAAAGATGAAAACTCTCGAGTAAAGTCATGGGATGAAATTTTGCCAAAAAAAATTCAAATACAGAAGTTGTTACCGCACCTCAATCTTGAACGTCCCTATTCTAACTCGACAACTTTTGTATATTGAAATTTTTGGAAAGAATTTCATTTTATGACATTACTCGATAGTTTCTATACTTTTTCCTCAACTTGTATATTAATCGGTCTTGTTTTTGTTGTTGTTGTTTTGTAGCGGGATTTATTTGTTTAAATGTGAAATGTGATTCCGTTATTGAATGTTGTGCTTACTCAACAATTTCCAATCAGATTTAACAAACCAAAAAAAAAAAAGAAGCGTGTGATTCTTCTAGAAATTTGTAGTCCCTTAAAATCTGTATATATGTATGAAAAAGAATTTTTATATTATTCATCTTATAAAAGGAATGTACCAAGTTTCCGTTAGCAACAGCCAGAAATAGGCTTAAAGAAATTCTTAGATAGTCTTTATAAATTCTGAATCAGAATAAAATTTAAAGTAGATTTAACAATGTCCGGGCGTCCTTTGTCTTGTTGGAACCCAAACTTCACAAAAATTGAGCAAAATTTTGCTGTAAACAGGTGATTTACTGTTTAAATTAACATTATTGGTTATGAAGTCATGGCCACCACTGTCAAAATATAGAGCTATAGAAATGGAATTTCGTAGAAAGATATACGTATATATAGCGTGTCCCCTACTGAACTAAGAATGGGCGGGCGATAACAAACGCGCCCACAAAAATTTCACACGTTTATAAAAAGTAGATCCACAAACTTGTTTTTTTACTACACAACATAATCACGTGTACTGAAAAGAGGCGTAAATGTCAGCCACACCCACAATTGACGAAAATGTTCTTGTTTTAATATTCCGTACACATATTTACTGTACATGCACTCTATGCATGAATATACTAGAAATTGGTTATCTCGGTTGGCAGACACGCCCACAATTTCTCTTTCACAGCAATGTGAGATTAGATTTATAGTTTTTAAAGGAGGACGCAATAATATACATGCCACACCCACTGGTTAGGAATAAAGATGTAATTTTTTTTTATATTATAGAGGTGTGGAAAGTCGGCACGGTGGATACCGTGCTCCCATTCTTTAAAAAAAAAAAGTAAAATAATTTTGGGTACAACTCAATAAACCATTTGTAATAGCCACTCTTTTAAGAACGCTCTCCCTCTTTCTTTCGTTGAAGGAGTTCATTGTGTCCAAAGTGTCAAACTTACAAGCCGGAATCGCATCGCATCTATTTAAATTCGCTTGAAATGGATGAATATGATCCCAAAAAAATTGAGAAATTACAACAACAATTACAAAAATATCATATTGAGATTTTACAATTAAAGGAGGATCTGAAGAAATCAGTTACCGAAGTGTCCTGCTTGAGAGACACATTAGAGGATACACACCGTTATAATAGTAAACTGGAGCAACAAGTGAATACATTAAAAGATACATTGAATACAATACAGCAACAAGAACAACAACTAAATTCCGTTTGCGCCACTAACGAGTGTAGGAAACGTTTAGAGGATAACAAACAAATGCAGGAAGAATTGGAACAATTGAAAAAGGAAAATGAAAAATTATTAAATATACAGCAACAGCAGCAACAACAACAACGAAAAATAGATAAATCCATTTGGTTTATAAGGCAAACAAGTAGGGGAAATTATCAAATAAAAGGTCCCTTCAAAGCCTTCAGTCAAGGCATCATAGCAGCCAAGAAAGAGTGTTTACACGAAACCGGTCTCACCATTAAAGGCATAGAACTCTATCATGTAGATTCATGGTTCCTATATGTCCAATCATTGGCCGATCGAATGAACTATGCGTTAGAAGAACGGGACATTATCAAAATGCATAAAAGTGGCGACAAATTATTTATACAATTCCGTACAGCCGAGTGGCGTGAACGTTTTATGCATTATCAGCGACGATACTGCTGCAAAGGTGGTATTAGTTTCACCACCGAAATCGTCAATGTGTACGATACATTTTTCGAATATGTGAAAACTTTAAGGGATGTCGGCTATAAGGCGGTGTATCGTCATGGGTCTAGTGTTTTAGCTAAACGTGACAACAGTTGTCCTCCTGTGCCGGTGGATAGTGTGCAAAAAGTGGATGCTTTGGTAGAAGCGGAATTGAAAATGTAACGATGAAGTTTGACGGTTTATTTATATTAATTAATTGATTAATTGATGTGGAGAAGGATGAGAAAAATTATGAAATGTTCGTCCATTGAATTATTGTTTTTTCTTTTTTTTTTCTTTTCTTCTTTTCATGGAGGGTAAGATTTGGCCTAAGCCAAAAAAAACTTAGTTTTTTCCATTTTTTTTTAGGTATATATATGTATATTATTTATAAAAAAAAAGCATATTTATATACATACATAGAAAACGTACCCTTACAAATTAGCAGCTTAATCGTTAAATCATAATAATAACTATAACGGCAAGAATATATTAAAGATTCTGACTATTACTGTTACTTTATATATATAAAGGTTTAAAAAACTCTCTTCTTATAACCTAATAATTAAATTAAAAACTAGGTTACGCTCTTTTCTCTGAATACATATAACATAACAGTGAAATTGCCTGCAATTTAAAAATGTTCTTAAAATATTTTTATATTATTTGCGTAACAGTTCAGCTTCTTTACTATCGTAACAGCGTCTCTTGAAATCACTTAACAGTAAACGACTCTGCAGACCTTGACGATCTATGTTAACCGATTGTGTGGTGTTGCTAATAAAAAACGGAAATGTTAAAAGAGGAAATGTTAGTGAATTGAAATATTTTATAAGAATAAAATTTACATCTTTTTCATTTTTGGTATATGCACAGTTTGCATTGAAACTTTAGATAAATTTTATAAATTTCTTTAAAGATTTAAAAAATGAAAAAGAACAAAAATTATACAGGAAGCAACGAAAAAGAGCTAAACTTGGCTTTTGCACTAGAATTTTAATAGAGGAAGTGGATAAACTTTCAAAGTTACAAGTTGATGCTCACCTGCTATACGCTCACATTTTCATTGTAGATGTGCAGGGTGTTTAAGATTTGGCCTAAGCCAAATTTAATTTTTTTTTTACTTGTTTTTTTTATTAGTTACTGTACTGTGAGAAATGTATATAAAGACACTCACTGAATTATCTTGACTCTCTGACGGCGTTATTATCCCTCTAGAGAAGGGTTTCTCACCATACCGTTATGTGGAGGAGTATAATAAATTTGCCCACAAGAGTCGGAAGGAGGAGCGTTCAGGGACCCTAAAAACTTTATATATTCTTGATCAGCATTAAAATCTACGTCGATCCATGGAAAAAGGTTTTTCTTTTATTTTTGTAAAATAATGTCTTTAACAAATTTTAGAAATTGTCTTGATTTTCAAAGCAAATGTGATGCTTGTCTAGTGGAGAATATTCACCTGGTTTTATTTAACACGGCACAACCATTATCCAGAGTCATTTGCAGTGAATATAATGTGGCCAAATTGACAAGACTCTCATGCTCATAAATCTCTACATCGGGCAAACGTATTTGTAATTGACGGGGATCTTGCAGGAAACGGGCCAAACGTTCGTTAACACTGGTTTTTATACTAAAACCGGGCCGTTCGCCTTTCACGCGACGACAACCGGCACGTATTTCACGCACTTCGCTCGGTAGGCACGGTGGTGAGGATAGAAATGGATTTGATGTCTCCCCAGACATTTCACTTTCAATTTGCTTTAATGGAATGTTAATATCATCCATGCTGGTTGCTCTCATATCGGACCCGCCAATGGCCGGGGATCTACCCGCTATGGTAATAGGTTCTGAGGATTGATAAGGCAATTCTAAACGTGTATCGTCCATGGAAGAAGAAGGCCATTCTATACCACCACCACCACCACTTATACATGTGGCCGGTCCCAGTGACATCAAAGTATCATCTTCGGTCATTAGTAATGCACTAAGACTTTCTGGGTCTGACTTAATTTGAGGCAAGGTGCTACGTTTAGTTAGCTTACGTTTACTATCACAACCCGTTCCAAATTCATTACCCGGCCAATCGGTTAATTCATCATCCCCTTCACGATCGGTATCATTTGTGGCATGATTATCATCTGATTCGGAGGAACTTAAAGAGCTGGAACTAAATTCATGTAAATCCTCACAATCCATAAAATTCTGATCTACAGGAAATTGTAATAAACGGCGTCGCTGCCTTAGATGACGATGATGGTGGTGATGGTGAGAGTGCTGATATGGACGGGATTGAGTGTTATGCGTAAATTCACGTTTCAGATTTAACTTTTCGGTAGTTATACTGCACGATTTAGGTTGCTCTTGCTGTTGTTGTTGTTGTGAATTATTAATTAACTCGTCGTTTAACAGTTCAGCATCTATTAACACGATTTTCTCACAAGGCTCTTTGCTTTTATTAACTATTGTTGGTATTGTTGTTGTTGTTGTTTCTATTGCTTTGGGAATGCATTGCTCATTTGTTAACGTTGCCATCCCATTGTCACTCTTTTGCTGCTGTGAGATGCGTTCAATTTTAGACAACAATCCTTTATTTAACGGTAATAAACGATCGGTATGAGGTTTGGAGGTGGATGAAAAACTACGCGGTCTCATACGATAGTCTCCCATATGATTATTATGATGACGCGGTATACTATTGGGAATGGCATAATCACCGCTATGATCATGATAACGGTCCCGATTTGAACGTTTCCGTTTACCACAGAAAAACAAATGCGACCGGCTATTAGAATCCGTTTTTAATAATCGTTTACGTATAGTACCCGAACTGCTGGACATAATGGTGGGCAATACAGCAGTTTTAGTGCATGCACTGTTTGCATTTAATGCTTCTTTTAAGGCACCAACTGAATTCAATGTCATGGTGGTTGTTTTATTAACATCTTCATCACCTATTAAATGCGCAGCGCTTATCTCGTAGTCCATGGGTATACGCTTCAATTTACGTTTTCTGCGTGCATTCGGCTTAAAAAATCTATTAAACACACACACAAATTTTTTTAAATCATTATTCTTTGGTAATTATTGTGTTTTACCTTGCGGGACTAAAGTTTTCATTTAGAGAATCGGATTCTAAAGTTCCTAAACGTAAAGCGGTGGCATTGAAAGGTTTGCCAGGTAATCGCGGTAGCAGTACCACATTGTCTTTATCATCGGAATCACTCTGTGGCAAGTTTATATCATGCGTGTCTAAGCCATCGTTATTGTTGGTAGTGGGCACTATCGAGCGGCCTTGGGTTGCATCTGTTGGACTACTAGAATCTTCTGTGGGTTGTGGGGCACAAGCTAAATCAAAAAATATTTCTTTTTACTCTTTGAATATTTTTTATAAACAAAAAACCTACGCAAATTTCCTGTGGAACATGTACGTCTGCGTTGTTGACCCCAGCGGCTGACACGAGCTCTATCCAGTAAAGACGTTTCCTCCAAAGCTACTGTTAAATCATGAGAAAACTGATCCATTCTAATGGATTTTACATTTAACACCCAGTCACTCACTAGCAGTTTTCGCTTTTTTAAGCATAAAATTCTTTAAATCCCTAATGGAAAGCGAATTTCTTTATCATTCTTGTCAAACTATTTCATTTATTATTATAATTATTTTCTTTAGTTGAAAGCATTTATATTTTACGAAATTTTCTCTCCAACACAAGTTTTGTTTAATCAATTATTTGATTGGTATGTATTTGGTATTTATTATATGTACTTAAAAAAATAAATTTGCAAAATCTTTTATATCTCTTTGCCTGTCACACAAAAAATTGGTAGCAATTTAGCGATAATAGTGATAGCAGTGATAAATTTTCTTTTGATCCTTATACGAATAAAGGTGAAAACACAAAAAGTGTATAGTTGTCTCTTTTCCACCATATTTCAGTTGTATGATAATGTTTTAATATGAAAAAAATGCATAAAATTTGAAGCTTGAAAAACACTTGTGCTCTCATTTAAATAACGATGCTACATAACTGTGTATAATAGATTGTGCAAGCAAGCATGCATTTTCAGTTTTCAGCCTGCAAGCAGTGTGATACTGTGACAATATTGCCACTTTTACTTTTTACTATAAAAAAAGTAAAGAAAGTAAGCCATGGATTATTGAAAATCGTAAACATAACATATTCATTCCACATGCAGTGCTGCAGTATGCGAAGCAGAAATGCATTTAAGCATTACGCTGTCGCAAGTGCGTGCATGCAATTAATTCATTATTATTCAACATCAATGATTCAATGTTCCAAGCAGCTCGTAACTTGAGATTCATACAAATTTGTATAATTGGTTCGAACAACTAATTTAGTGAAAGCGAAACTGACTTTTTATTATTATAATTGTTGTAACGTTGGCAACTCTATGATATTTCAAATCATCTGTTTTTAATATTTTATATTTTTATGTAATCACAAATCACAATAAATAGACGTATTTTTATAAATTAAGCAATTGCTAATTGTGGCTGCCTGTTTAACACATCAAATAATACTATATTCCATATTGAATAATTCATTGCCTTATGGTAAAGTTGTCGTAGGTGTATTTTTCTATTTCCTTGGTGTCTTTATATACCACCTTGTCTATGCGTGAAGTAGGACTGCCCGTTTTTTCCAGCCATATTTTCCTACATTAATAATAAATATAATCCTCAATTTTTCTTTTTCTTTTAACAACATTTACTTACATATCAGCGAAGGGTTGTGGTTCTCCTTGAATTTCACCCTGTACTGTACCATTGTCGGTGTTCATACACCAGCCGCGCACTCCTAATGTTTTTGCTTGTTTTTGTGTGTACTAAACAAACACATGCATACATATATATATAAATAATATTTTTAAAAATAGCAGCTTACCATGCGAAATGACACTCCTGTAATAAAAGTTTCATAATTTTTCAAAGTTGAGCTTTGAGAATGCAGACATACCTTGTACATGGCCAAATACTTCAAAAGCAGCATGTATAATTTTTGGCATTTTTTTTTATTCTAAGGAATTGTTATAATGTTCACTCGACCACTCAAAAGTACTTTTTTCAAATCGTAATATAAGGCAAAGAAATGAAAAATTGCAGGAAAAGTTAATTGTTTTTGTTATTGTTGCAATTGGTGGGTATTTTATGTACAGCTGGTATCGTACACTAGTAAAAAATAAATTGATTATTTAATAATTGAAATATAATAAAAAGACAAACAAAATAATACAAAAATTTTCAAAATTAAAGTATTTTTAATAAAAAAAACTTGAAAAAACATTTAATTTACGGCTTCTATGTGAATAAACTTTTTAATGTAATAAAAAATTTTCTTTACTAATGCTGCCAAATCAATAGCATTTACATTTGCAAGCGAGGCAACCCTATCGTCTAACTGTCAAAATAGAAAATACATACAGATAAGCAAAGTAGCAGCAGCAGCAGAAGCAAAAGTAAAACTTTAGATAAGACGGCGTTTTTTTGTATAAATCTTTATAAAATAATTAACAAAATTATATAGAAATTTATAATAATTTACTAATAAAGTGTTATAAATAAGAAAATGTAATAGAAAAGTATAAAAATGTGTTGATAATATAAGAGGCAAGCAACAAATTTCAGTGCAGACATGTAAGCAAAGTTTCATTAATTAACAGCGGCAGAAAAGATTTTTGTAGCAGACACCGAAAAAAAAGGGGTGGATAATTGGCTTGAGTTTCCAATTCCAAAAAAAAGCAATGTAAATGAAAAAGTTAATGTGTGAAAAAATAAATTTGCATGAAAAAGAGTGATTTTGGAAAAGAAATATAATTAAAGTGTGTACGTCTGTGCCATTTACGTATAAGCATATATATATACCATGGGTACGATTGCTTCAGTACTGCAATGGTCCTGTACAAATTGCAATGTGATTAATCCTACTGAATCGTTGAAATGTCTTAACTGTGGAACTGTGCGCAAAGTGTGTGGCGCCATCGACAATACGTTAACTGCGTCGTTATCAAAGAAAAAACAATGTAACAGCGCTGCCGTCACCTCAGCCATCCAGCAAGGGATAAATCATACAAAAACGATAACGGAATCTAAATTAAATAAGTTGGAGCAACAAGGCGAGAGCGCGACGATAGCTGCGGCAGTCCCATCTCCTACATCATTAGTCAAAGAAAATCACCACGAACGTGGGGACAGCTTAGTTAACAGGTAGGCCGACAAACACATGAACGTCATACTTGTTAAAAGACAGACATGTGCATGCATGTCTGGTTGGTTGGCATAATTTAATAACTGTGCAATATTATATGAGAAGAAATGCAAGGCAGAGAGAAATTGTTCTCATTAAACATAAACAGTTAAACGTACGCTATTTGCGTTAGTTAGCTTAGTTGAACAATTAATATATTTATAAATGTGTGTAAGATTAGTAATTTAATATAAAAAAGACGTTCATATATGAGTATGTATGTATATTTCTATTAAAAAAATCGATAAGGTGTTTACGAAAACAATCTCCATTTGTTTACAATATCATTGATTTTAGTTGTTTATTGTTTTTTAAACACACGAACGACTTGGCAAACAGACATCTATCTACAATATGCTAACCACCAACACTAGTAAACGTGGTTCGTTCACACATACACAAGCTTACTATATGTGCACTGTGCACTGAAAATAATACAATAAACTCCATGCACACATCCAATGCCAAGTTAAACGTCAAACGACAGTTGAGTGGTGTTGTGTGCTCTGCATAGCAGGATTTTTTTTTAAATTCTTTTTCACTCGCTCCCTGTTTTGCATTTACTCAAATAATTTCTTGTAAAGTGTTTTTTATTGAGTAGTGTTTATAAGATATTAACAAAAAGCAAAAAAAATAATCATAAAAACAACAAAATAACGGCAAAATTTTCTTATATTGACTAGTAACTAATATTAAAGAAAAAAAAAAGGTTTGCATAACATTTAACCTAAATTTCTGCAATTTAATTATTACCCATACACAGGTACACGTACGAAATATAACACAGCTGTGGGGGTAACATGCACAGACATAACAAATCTCAAAAATTGTATATTTATTGCTATCTATTAATGTTGTTGTTGTTTATGCTGCCATTTAGTGCCTGGAATTTGTGTGTAGCAGTTCGTTACCCCAATTCAATTACTTGGCGTGTGTACGCTGTGTGTGTTTATCAAAATGTCCTTGAATTCCTTTATTTTTTCATATATTTTGCACACATTTTCTTTTTCTTTTTTAAATTTATTTTTGTTTGTTTTTTTTTTTGTTGGAAATTCTTTTTTATGTGAAATATTTTCCATGCAAAAAGAAAAGTGAGGAAAATTTTCTAGTCCAATAAATATCTAGTGAAAAGTGAATTTTCAAGTGGTTTCGAAATGAAAATGTTTTGAAGAAAACAGTTATGTTAACACGTATTTCATGCTTTAATTGATCCGTTTTTTCGTGATTATATAAATATTGAAAAAGAAAAATTGTTACCAACATGCGAAACGCTAACAGCAAAGTTTTGTGTTCTGTAAAAAAAAAAAAAGTAAAAAACTTGTTATTTTAATAGTAACGAGTAATAAAACTAAATTTGGCTTAAGCCAAATCCTTAGTACCTTTCACATCTACAGCGGTAGGCATGGCAGATATATGTGACGCCCTCTAATAGTGTATGTATTACATATCAGTTTGCAAGTCTAGTTTTGTGGTGCATATGGTTTTTTGTAAATTAAGGACGTGTATGTTATCCGACCATGCCCATTTTTGGTGCATACATGGATGGGCTAACCTCTAATAAGTGCACTAAATTTCAAGTTCGCAGGTCAACTTTTGTGGTAGATATATAGATTTTTGTTGATTGTGGGCGTGTCTGTTATCTGACCATGCCCATTTTTGGCATATCGATGGCTGGGATAACTATAGATATGCACACCAAATTTCAAGTTTATAGGTAAATTTTTGTGGCAAAGAAATTAATTTTTGTTGTTCCAACGCCTTCTTCTGGGCGTTGCAACCGTTTTGACAAAGTGATACGTACTCCTAAACGAGGAACGGTGGATGAAAAACAATGTTTATATAAGGAGATGCCCTAAAACAGAGACCTTTTAAGTTAATTTTTGAAAGGGTTCGTTCCTGAACTGAAATTTCTATAAATACCTTCAGAACTAAACCGTTTAAAGCGACCCCAACACTATACGGACACGGATATTTTTAAATTTTAAAAATACGTATAAATAATCATTTGATGGATATATAATATAGTTAATGTAAAAAAAAGAGTATCTATCGTAAGTCATCTTGAAGTTATTCTTTACAAAAATCGCTATACGGTAATTAAGGAACGACCTTTTTTGTAACTGCCACCACTTGTTTGATATCGCGTTAATTGTAATTCCTTGTAATTTGTTGTTATAATAAAAGCAAATTGTTGTCGTTACTGATTCAAAAATTTTATATATATATATATAAATGACCATGTAAATGCTCGCTTTGCTATATAGTTGATTAGTCAGTAAACGTACCCGCAAGCAGTCTAAGTTTCCCTCTATCATCATTCACTCAGTCACTCATTACTCATTACATATTCTATTGGTTTATTTAATAATTCGTTTTTTTTTTTGCTTTTACAGAAACGATTTAAGTAAACGTGGTGTCTACAAATCTCTATTGCGCGGTTGCCTAAAGCGACCGCAACGTAGTCAACAAAATTTACCATCAAATTGTGTCGACTGTGAGAATACGCGTAAATATGTAAAAAACTCGATAGAATTATTTCATCATTTCTCCAATCCGTCATTAAATCGTCGATGGATTTGTGATAAATGTGATTCGGATAATAATTCTGTCACCTGGCATTGTGTCATTTGTGATACGGTCAGTTATTTAGCGCCCATCTACAAAGAAACGTTACAACATCGCCATAAAATATCGACAGTTGGCTGTGAAGGTGGTAGTGGTGCGGGCGGCTGCGGCGGTGGTGGTGGTGTTGGTATAGCTAGTGGTGGCGGTGCAACACATTTTGATAAAAAATCGAAACGTGCTAATAAACGTTCATTGAATTTTCGTCGTACTCAAAGTCTAACTAGCGAGAAATCATTTTCATGCCGTAGTTGTCATTTATGTTTTGTAAATAGTCGCAAAGATATTTTCAATTTGCCGGAAACATTTATGCACAAATATCCTGGGACACCCTCCACCACAAGTAGTGGTGTTGCTGCACCATTAGCCTCTGGGTCCATAAGTTCAGATGAGTTATTTGGTAAGTGTTTGCGTACTTAAGTGCTCAAGTTAATGTTTGCGTTTCCATTTTGTGTATTCTTTATCTCCTTTTCTGTAATTAATTGTTTGCGTTATATGTGGTTTTTATAATTGTTTTATTCTTTATTTGAATTTACTGTTTTATCAGTTCTATTCAAGTTTTGTGTGCTTCTGTGGTCATTGACTCTGTTTAGGGAAATATAACACTGGTAGAGAGATAAGATAACGGTTAAGAGTTTTGTAAACATTAGCTTTAATATGAGTAATAAGATTCTTTTCATATTAATGTTGGTGTTTGTTTTGATCATACGTGTGGTTTAGATTTTAGAGAACAGGCATAAAATGTAACCTTTTGAGTTATACATGAAATGTAGTTTACTATTTAAGGGGAATAATGTGTAAGCAACACTTTTTGAATCGATTTAAAAACCTCAATCTGGCACTGTAGTACCTAAATGCAACTATGAAAATAACAGTTTTTAAAATATTGCTTAAAAATACTTTATTTCGAAATAATTCATTTAATGGAGATAGCAAAGAGCAGATCCTAAGGAATAGAATGCAATAAGATAACAGTTACTATTCTGAAACAAATATAGCGGGAGCCCTAAGATGGTGAATTTCCTTTTTTTCCTTTTTTGTTTCTAACGGGTATAAAGTAATATGTTAGGGGTTCAAATATGAAGGAAGAAGACTAATTTCTTCCCAATCTATTTAATCTGGGTATCAAACAAAAGGGTTTATCAAGTACATTACAATGAGCAAAGTGTCGTTAATTTGAATTGAACACTAACGGCTCAAGATGACGGTTTACTTCTCATTATTAATGTGGAAGATAAACCCACATTTGGCCCAAGCCAAATGGAATCCTTCCACTTTTACCTAATTTCGTATCCCTTTTGGAAGTTTGAACTTTTATAAAAATACATAAATATATAATATAATAATAAAATATAATAAATAACTTACAGTTCAATATAAACAAAGCAAAAAATTTCTCTTAACTTCCATGGCTCCTGATTTATAGGGGTTTTAAGTAGCAGTAGAACAGATTTCGAAAAACCATTCGTACAGCAACAGTCATCATCACGGCGTCTAAATCAGTTGGTGGGTGGTAAGGATACGATTTGTCGTAAACATAATTTATTACGGGAGCCGAAATGTAATTTTACAATAACAACATTATCACGCACCTCCAAAACGAATCCCGATAATGAAAATGCGACGACGCAAAATTTCACCATACCACGTAATAGTGTGTTCATTGCGGTCAACGATTGGGCCACAACGCAAATAGATGGTCAGCAACAACAGCAGCAGCAGCTGGAGGTGAGAGCAGGTACAGGTGGTAACGGACAGAAAGCGATTAATAGTGTGGCCAGTGAGAGTTGTGGGAGTGGTGGTGGTGGAGGAGGTGGAAGTGGTTGTGGTACTGTTGGTAATTTTGGTATTGATGAAAAGCGACGTCAACATCATCCCCGTTATCCGGTGATCAAAGCGGAATCACTGCCTCAATATTGTGATAGAACTGAGATGCCTGCTAGTGATCGTAAAACACTACAGCGCCGCAGTTCCAATGATAGTTATGCCACATCAGCCTATGCCTACAATAAAAGTGGCACATATACTAAACAACAACAACACCACCACAAACAACAACAACAGCAACAGCATATATATGAGAATGATTGCATTGGGATGCCACGCGGACGCTTTATATCACAATCTAACCTATTACTGAACGACAGTTCGAGTGGAAATGTGGTTGTTGTTGGTGGTGGTGGTGGTGGTGTTGTTGGTGGTAATGGCTTGGACAATACTCACCAAATGCACCGCCATCAACAGCAACCCATATATGCTGTTGTAAATAAAAACAACAAATCAAAAAAGTTATCCTCGCTAACAAATAATGAAATGAATCCAAATATTGCTCCAACAGCTGCTACCATTGCTGCCGCAGCTGCTGTTACCGTTACCGCTAATCCTCTTCTCGCTCCAGCAACTCTAGCCACCATACATTCCCTGATTGATAGCACAAAACAACAACAACATCAAACTACCAACAACTTGATGAACAACAATAATCATTTGTTTAATAGTAACAATAATATGAATCATTTAAATGATACAACAACACTAATAACAACAAACACAACAATAACAACAACAACAACCACCACCACCTGTACGACTAATAATCTAAAAAATGTTAATTATATAAATAATCATCAAAATATAATGAATGCTGATATTATGGGTAATATGCTGCAAATGGAAACGAATACCATTCCGTTGAATATGTTGGAACAAGCGACTGCATTAACAATAACACCAAATACATCCAATTCTCTGGACCCTTTACTAAACACCAACACCGTTACCAGTAGCATAACATCAGATGGCAAAACAGATAATCAAGCGGAACATTCCATATACGCCAAAGTATGGAAAGGACCTCGCAAGACTAGCGAATCGAAAATGTAGGAACGATTATGTCATTTTAATTCGAATATTTACATTTATCTTTTTCACTTTTTCTGCATGTTGTTCTCTTTTATAACAAAAATTATTTTCAATACTTGGAAAGTGTTTTGAAGAAGCTGCTAAGTATAGAAGATTTGATCTAATCCAATTGCATTTGTTTTACATTTTTACTTACACCACAAAGTAGTGTAGGGGGGTGTATGTTATTTAAATGGCAAGGGTCGTACCCACCTATACTTGTATGGATATAATTAAATCGATTTAACCATGTCCGTCCGTATCTCCATGTATTTACTATAATGAATCATCTACAGCTACGAATTGTTGATATTTATTGTTTAAAATTTGCCATAGGAATTTATTTTGAAAAAATTGGAAATGGACCTGATCGGTCTATTCATAGGTTCTCATGCTCATGTGGGCGCTCTATTTTATAAATAAGTCTTTATATGACGAAAATTCGTAATTTTTAATAAATTTATACAAAATTTGCTTAATTATTAATTAATTAGCTTAATAATTGACTGTTTTAAATTTAGACACAATCGGAACATTTTTAGAACCCCTCTCTATATAAGGTCCTGTTAAAATAAAAGACTTTATATAGCAAAAAATCACAATTCTTAATATTTTTTGACAATATTTGATGACAAAAAGTTTATTAGCTTAATAATCGACTGGGCCAAATTTGGATCCGATCTGACCATTTTTAAAACCATGTTCCATACAACTCTTTTTCACGAAATGTCTTTTATGTGACAAAACCTTAAAAAATTAAACTAACTAAAAAGTATATTGTGTAACTAAGTGATGGAAGGGGCTCTGTTCTTAATTATGTGTAAATAGCTAAAATTTGTTTCTCCTCTTAATATATAAATGTTATGTGTATCTAAACTTTGTGTCGAAACTTTCAAAGTTAAGATTTAAAATTAAATTTATTTCTTTTATTAACAATTCGTTTAACAATTTTTATTAATTTTATTTAACAAATGAAAACAGCACCAACAATACATCAGCATTGGTATCCAGTCGTAATGGTGGTGGCGGTAGTGGCAACATGCTAGTAACACGTTCCGACAATAACTCAATACCGAATTCGCGCCGTATGTGGACTTGTACAAATTGTTCCTATGCCTACAATCGTATGTGGGCAGAGCGTTGTGAAATTTGTGAAACTGTACGTCTGCAGCCGTCAGTCACTCAACCCAGCTTGATTACCTTAACCAAGGCCGATAATATAATGGCATCGTTGGCCAATACATTAACAGCAGCGGCAGCTGTCGCTGTAACAGCAGTCAGCCCCACCAATGGTAAGCACGTTTAGAATACTTTTTTGAATGTCGTCTCTCTGTGAAATTGAAATAATTCACATTACCCTAGTACCTAGGATTGAAAGGAAGAAAGTGAAACAGGTCAGCTGCATACAATGTTGTGTCTGGTGCCATTATTTCAATGAAAAAAACAATTCTTTTTCGTTCTCAACGTTTATAAATCAAGAATATTGATTAAACAAGTGAAAGTCGGTCAAGGCCGACTATTTAATGCCCACTTAGTTTCACAAATTATGCCACAATTAGTTTAGTTGGTTAGTAAACGTGAAGCATACAAGTCTCTTTATATGGGGAGGGGTTCTAAAAATGTTCTAATTTGGTCCATTTTCAATAGGGTTTCTGTTTGAGCTAAATTTCATTAAAATATCTCTTTAAAAAATGCGATCTATAGCTTGCACACAAAATTGCATGGACGCACGGGCGGTTATGGTTAATGGTTATGGACGGGATCTACCTAATCTAATCTGATATGATGATACAATACATAGTTGGACTAAATTTTTGACCGATCCAATGTTTCCAGTGACTGCTACTTCCATTCTTCAATTGACAGCCGTACCGACAAAAATTGTTCTAGCATATCCAATGTATGGCACAGTATTTTTAATCTGTTCGACCAATTGAAAAGTTGACCAAAGGGGCAAAATATAAATTCAAACGGTCCAAAATGTACTTTTTGAAAAGACTGAATCAATTGGCTCCCATTCGTTTCAGTTCTAGGCTAATTCTACAATTGATTACTTGTAATATTTATAATACATCCCTGTTTTAGTTGATAATTTAAGAAATATCAGCGAACAATGGACTTGTAAAAAGTGTACATTAGTTAATGCGGCGCATGATAATGCTTGTGTGGTGTGCGGTGGCTCCAAATTGAAGAGCATTTGTTCCATTGAAGATATGACCTTGAGGAAAGGTGAATTTTGGACGTGCGGTAAATGTACTTTGAAGAATTGTTTGGGTAGCGGCGTGTGTAGTGCCTGCAAAGCTGTACGTTCACTGCCAATCGATAGTGATAGAGAACAACGTCTAATGGTAACAGCTATCCCAGAAGGTAAAGTTATGGCTTGTACTTTAATATATTATTAATCTTTCTTTCTATCTTCTGGCTTAAGGGTTGGGAGTATAATCACTGAGTCAAGACATTTATAATACATAGAATGGTAGTTCCGGAGACTTTATAAAGTATTTCCATTCTTGAACAGCATTAAATTCCAAGTCTGTCCGTTCGTCGGATATCGTTTTCAAACTTATTACAGAATTTTTGTTAATTAAATTGCACGTAGGTTAGGATTGAAATTGATTAGAATTGGTTGAAGGTTACGCTTATAGTTGAAGAAAAACTGAAGGAGAGTTTTTGGGGTTTTTTCAAGGGCGTCTTTTCTTATTAATCAAAAACTACCATAAATTCATAGATAAAAAGCTGAAAATTGGTACAAATCTTCCATAGAGGAAGGACTGTACTATTTCCCTCCAAAAAAGATCAAGATAAGCCACTCTCACCAGAAAATGTTTAACAAAAAAAGAAATAATTAAAATCGGCTTTTTTTTTTAAAGAAGAATAACAAGATCACGCCCACAATTTATAAATATCATTTTATTTTAATGCTTTACGATGGTGGGTATACAAAAAGAATATTGTTTTGTTTTTTCCAGAACAATACCGCCCGCAGATGAATAATACGTTGAGTGTGGTGGCTGGCGGTGGTGGTGGTAATGTATTCATACAGGAAGCTTTATCGCCCATGGGTTCTCACAATACAAAAACTCCGACTAGTACCAATAACGGGGGTCAACATGTGGTTGTTAGCAATAATTTACAAATACCTGCCATACGCTCGTCGCGCAGCCCTTCGCCGCGACAAAATCGTTCGATTGCTTCTGGTGCGATACCAAAACGTCATAGTACGGGCGGTACGGTAAGTGGTATAATACCACGAAATCCTAATGCGATAATTAGCATTACAACAACAACAACAATACCGACAGCAGCAGCAACAACAACAACTACAGCAATAACAACAAATCCTTTAATACCAACAGCAGCAATCCTTAACAATATTCCGATGCGGTCAGCTTTAAACCCCTCCCCTATTGCTAGCGCCAGTACCGCCACAATCACTACCACTTTAACTGCTATCAGTAAAACGTGGCATTGTCCCGCTTGTACGTATGAGAATTGTTCCGCTTCGGTGGTATGTGAAATATGTTCAAGTCCGCGTGGTTTGGCCAACGCTTTAACCGATTTAGCATTAATGCAGAAAGCGAAACGTTTAACGTCGGCTGCTGCGGATATCCGCCAAGAGAGTAAACTGATGGAAAACTTAAGACAATTGGAGGAGACGGAAGCCCGCCATAAATGGGAGCATATAATACAATATTGTCGCGACAATAATGAATTGTTTGTCGATGATTCATTTCCGCCAGCTCCGAAAAGTTTGTACTACAATCCGCAACAGAGTTTAGCGGATGGCAATCCGGTGGTACAATGGCGTCGGCCTCATGAAATTAACTGTGATGGTGGAGCATTTCCTCCGTGGGCGGTATTTCGGACGCCCTTACCCTCCGACATATGTCAAGGAGTGCTGGGCAATTGTTGGCTGTTGAGCGCCTTGGCTGTGTTGGCGGAACGTGAAGATTTGGTTCGAGAGGTGTTGGTTACCAAGGAGATATGCCCCCAGGGTGCCTATCAGGTGCGCTTATGCAAAGATGGCAAATGGACCACAGTGCTGGTGGATGATTTACTGCCCTGTGATAAGCGCGGTCATCTCGTGTACTCTCAGGCGAAACGCAAACAATTGTGGGTTCCTTTGATTGAAAAGGCGGTGGCCAAAATTCATGGTTGCTACGAGGCCTTAGTGTCTGGACGAGCTATTGAGGGTCTCGCCACCTTAACCGGGGCCCCCTGCGAGAGTATACCCCTACAAGCCAGTTCCTTGCCCATGCCCAGCGAAGATGAACTGGACAAAGATTTGATATGGGCTCAACTACTCAGTTCACGGGGAGTCCGCTTTCTAATGGGTGCCAGTTGCGGCGGCGGTAATATGAAAGTGGACGAAGATGAATACCATCACAAAGGTTTGCGGCCACGTCACGCCTATTCTGTTTTAGATGTGAAAGATATACACGGACATCGATTACTGAAGTTGCGCAATCCTTGGGGGCATTTTTCCTGGCGTGGTGATTGGTCGGATGATTCTGATGTGTGGACTGACGAGTTGCGTGAAATTTTAATGCCTCATGGCGCTTCAGAAGGTGTTTTCTGGATCTCCTTCGAAGATGTGCTCAATTATTTCGATTGCATTGATATTTGCAAAGTGCGTTCGGGTTGGAATGAAGTCCGTTTACAGGTATGTAGCGAAAGAAGGGAACCAAGAGATAGCCACATTCACTGCGGTAAATGTGGAGGGTATTCAAGATTTGGCGCAAGCCAAATGTAGTTTTTTTACTTGCTTACCTTAAATTTATTTCGTACTTATACTGTTATAGGGAACCCTACAGCCGTTGTGCTCCATGTCGTGTGTTTTATTAACTGTTCTGGAACCTACAGAGGCGGAGTTCACCTTGTTTCAAGAAGGTCAACGAAATTCGGAGAAATCACAACGTTCCCAATTGGATTTATGTGTGGTCATCTTTCGTACACGATCACCAGCCAGTCCCGAAATTGGACGTTTAGTAGAGCATAGCAAACGCCAGGTACGAATGTTTGTTTGATCGTTTTAATGAATTCTCAAATTCTTACAAACATATGTTTAGGTGCGCGGTTTCGTGGGCTGTCATAAAATGTTGGAACGTGATATTTATTTATTGGTATGTTTGGCTTTTAATCACTGGCATACCGGCATCGAGGATCCCCAACAATATCCACAATGTATATTGGCCATCCATAGTTCAAAACGTTTGCTGGTCGAACAAATAACACCGCCACCTCATTTATTAGCCGATGCCATAATTAGTTTAACTTTAACGAAAGGACAACGTCATGAGGGTAGAGAAGGCATGACAGCATACTATTTAACTAAGGTATGGTTTGTATGGAACTTGTTTCTTTCATCTGTTATTAATAATTTTAATTTTATCGTTTCTGTTAGGGTTGGGCCGGTTTGGTGGTAATGGTAGAAAATCGTCATGAAAACAAATGGATACATGTTAAGTGTGATTGTCAAGAAAGTTATAATGTGGTATCAACGCGTGGTGAATTAAAAACTGTAGATTCAGTGCCGCCATTGCAGAGGTAAAAAGAAAAACGTTCTTAAAGAAGAAACGTTTTTTCTTAATCATTCTCGTTTCAGACAAGTTATTATTGTGCTGACGCAATTGGAGGGTAGTGGCGGCTTCAGTATTGCCCACCGCTTAACACATCGTTTGGCCAATTCTAGAGGCCTTCACGATTGGGGTCCACCGGGTGCCACACATTGCCCCCCTATAGAAACTGTACATGGATTGCACGCACCGCGTCTCATCACCTAAACACCACTCCTGCTCTAGTCATATAATTGAAACATTTTTTTTTAAACGTAAAATTCCGTTTAAAGAAACAACTGTATTAAGTAAACCATATACACACATTTATACATACATACTCTATGTATTATACGGAGATAAGTCATAATTAAATTATTAACATAAACATCACAAAACCATTTAAGACACTAAAGATACTTATCGTTTAAGTATTTTCATTAAATCCTACATGTAAAATACATTATATAAGTAAAATGAAACAACAATGAATAAATAATTCATAGGAAATTTCTTCTTGCGGTACTTTTAGATTTTCGCAACCTTCAGCTTTCATGTAAGTATTAAAGGCACTAGCAACTGTAAAGTTGAAAACAGATAAACGGATGCGCATCAAGAAATGCATTGATTTTTTTCTAAAGGTTCATATAACGGAAGGGAGAAGGAGACAACTGCATGATTTCTTCTAACGATTAACACTTTTAATGTGCTTTAGTCTCTATATAGATAATGAAAAAGACGCATGCTTACTTGTGCTCTTTGCATCTTAAATTGTGTTATCAATTATGTGGTAACCGCTTTCAACTAACTACAAATAATCGGTTAATGCATATAGATTTTATATTCGTACATTTTGTGTAGAGGAAAAAGGCAAAAAACGTTGGGTAGCCATATGAGAAAATTTGGAAAATATCTTTTAGTGTGAAAAAAAATCGCATTTATTGTGAAAAATTTTATTAAAACAATTAAAAACATCGTAGCAGAACAAGATAATATAGTTCATTGAAAACTAAATGGAGTTGATGATTATAAAGAGATTGTCGCGAGCAATTGTGAAGCACAAGTAATACGAACGACGACAAGACAGCCAAAAAATATATTAGTTGGTGCATACTTTTCTCTCTGCTTGCTTTAGGAAATTTGTTCACTTGGCACGGCCGTTCACATATCTGTGCTGCTATAACAACATCCACCCACAAAAACGTACAACATCAATTTACCGGAATAGCGGAACATATATACCATCAGCGTCAGCTTTTGGCTAGTATTATTAATTAGCAACCGAAAAGCTATTGCAACAAAAGGAAGAGGCAAACATCATGTCTTATCCACCACGACCACCAATGCCGCCTTTTATGAATCCCTCAATACCGCCACCACATGTAATTAAAAAAGTTTGTTCTAGTAAAAATATATTTTATTCACCATTTTGTCATGACATAGATAATGGGCCCAATGACTAATCCACCCCCCATGGCGAGAAGTTATAGAAATTCGGCCACCATAAGTTCCCAGCCTACAGTTTATCAAAGGCCACCAGATCCCACGCCACAATTTAAGGGGCCCATCATAACAGTTTTCGTGGGTAAGTAGCTATATATATATAGAAAAAAAAAAAAAGAAGATTAAGAGTAAGAAATGTAACATGTACATACTTTCATGTTAACAAACATTCATGAAAAGGCAACATCAGTGAACGGGTGCCGGAAGCATTAATCACTCGCATCTTATCAACCATTGGTCCGGTATTAAATTGGAAACGTGTGTCCACCTTTGGCTTTTGTGAATATGAGTACGTTTATATATATTTTTAAATTTATCTTCAATTATAATTTTAATAAAAAAATGTTGACTTTTCTGCCTTGCAGTGGGGCCATGGCTGGTATGCGAGCTGTGCGTTTATTGAGTGAAATTGAAATTGATGGCAAAAAACTGTTGGCGAAAGTGGATGCCAAAAATAAATTGTTATTGGATAATTTTAAAGAGGAGGAGGAACGTAAACATGGTGCTTCCGACTGCACCGATGAACAGCGAGACGATGAAGCCGCTTTAAATCTCATGAATCAACTCATCGAAGATCATAAACAACAAATGGAAGAATTTGAGGGTAGCGGCCGTGACATGTTTGGTGGGGGCGGTCGTGGTAGTAAAATTAAATCCAGCCGTCCCGAAGACATCAAAGTTCCGAAAGTGTTGCACGAAAGCAATTTAGAGGAGGAGAAACGCAACTTGATTAGCACAGAAATTGGAAAATTTCGTAAACGTGCTGAAGCGTATGATAACCAACGCGAGAAAGAGAAGGAACGGGAAAAGGAGAGAGAACGTGAAAAAGAACAAAAAGAGAAGACACGCAGTGGAGAACGGAAGAAAGTGGAGCGTAATAGTGACAGTGAACAGGACTGGGATGATGGTGAACAAGAGCACAATGTTGTTGATCGTAGTGGTAGTGTAAGTGGTTCATATTCGGGCGAAGTGAACACCAATGGTGGGCCACGTAAAGAACGCAGCATGAACATAATCTCACCCGTCCGCAAAGACAAAGAACGCGGTGGTGATTCGACCACCTCTTCCAAAGAGGCACGACGCCGTCGTTCCCGTTCGCGCTCTAAGACTCGTGATCGTGAACGTGAATATCGTGAAAGAGAGCGAGAACGTGAGCGGGAGCGTGAACGCGAACGAGAAAATCGTGAACGAGAAAAAGAACGTGAAAGAGAACGAGAACGTGAACGTGAAAGGGAGAGAGAGCGTGAACGGGAACGGGAAAGAGAACGTGAACGTGAAAGAGAGAGAGAACGTGAAAGAGAAAGAGAGCGTGATCGGGAACGTGAAAGGTAGTAAAGAATCGTACCGTTAGTTTTAATAAGATCGGCCTTGGGTAGGAGTATTCTAAGTTTTCCATTTTATTTTTTTTTTTATCAACGCCCAGAAACTTAAGCCAAAGACTTAACAAAGTTTGCACACTCTTGATCATGGCTTGACTTAGTTACTAGAAATAGTTCATTTTAAAAGTCGGCACAATGATACAAGTGCCACGCCTACCACATAGGTGGTACAGTTATGTTTCTAATATAAATATTTTCGTTTCCAGGGAACGTGAAGAGAAAATTGTTCGCAATTTGAAAGATTTGCAGCGTGAAAAGGAAATGGAAGAAGAAATGCGCGAACGCAAGAAAGCAGAAAAGAAAGCCCACGAGAAAGAGAACGCCTATCAAGAGCGCCTACTTAACTGGGAGTTAAGAGAGAAACGTAAAATGAAGGAATATGAAAAGGTAATGTAATGCTGGGTAAACCAGTGTGTGTGTGTGTGTGTGTATTAAGTCCTTAATAATAATAATAATAATTAAAAAATAATTATTCAAATTTATTTACTTTTGTAAGATGCGTGTGAAAGAGAAGCAAAAGCACGAGGAACGCGAAAGAGAAGCCAAACGTTTAAAAGAGTTCCTGGAGGACTACGACGACGAACGAGATGATGTCAAATATTACAAGTAAAGAAATTTATCGTAAACATAAGAAATCTTTTAAAACTAAATATAAAAAAAAGGCCGCATTGTAGCACTTTTCTCAGTCCTTTCACGAGTATTTATATAAAGCTCTTAAACGGTTTTCTTATTTATTTAATATTTTAAATAATTATTGTATGTTTTTTTTCCTTCGTGTTTGCTCTCTAGGGGTCGAGAATTACAAAGACGCTTGGGTGAGCGGGTACGTGAAGCCGACTTGGATGCCAAGGATCGCCACAAAGAACAAGAAGAATTGGAAGAATTGAAGAATAAGATTTTTAGCGGTGAATTTGAAAATCCCTCACAAGAGTACGAACGGGCCAAAAAGGAACACGACAAATTATATAAACCGCAAATTATAATCGATGTGAATTTGGAGAATAAACAGCGTCAACATGAACGTGAACAGGAACAGCAAAAACTACTGCAATTACAACAACAGCAACGTATGCTACGTGATAAAAGGCAAATGTTAAATAAAAGACGCATCTCGGAAGATCTGTATGATGTGAGCAAGATTGCGAGCTCAGCTAAAAATGTCAAAATTGATGGCAGCGGTGGTGATGGTAGTGCAGTTATAACTCACAAAGCCAGCCCCATAGAATCAATGTCCAATGATGACAACGATCATCATTCACATCATGAGTTAATGTCTAATAATAGTGGCAGCCATTACAGTCGCCACGATTCCGAGTCACACGATGGCTTTACGCACCAAATCACACAACAACAACAACAGCAACGTGACATTGCCTCTGTGTCGCCCGCTACGCCTCAGGGTTGCATAAGCGCCGTCACTAATACAACAACAGTAACAACGATGACAACAACAACAACAGTAACATCAAACACTCAGCACAGCAACAGTGGCAACATACTGCAGTCGTCTCATCACAATGAATCCATACTGAATACACCACCATCATCACTTACTGGCGGCACCACGGTAATTAGTTTAAATTTGTCAGCCAATGCTAAAAAGAAGAAAATCGAATCCACGGCTGGTGTATTTAACACGGACGAAGATAATGATGAAGTGTCGAGTCCTAAAAAACGGAAATTAGTACCATTGGGTAAGTGGAACGGAGTTGTTTGTAAAATGTGTATGGAGAGGATCCAAAAATGGTCCAATCCGCTGCAAATTTAAAACATATATAGCAAAGGATATATTAAGTTTGTGCGGATCTTTCAATTACACTCAAAATCTGAATTGATTTAATTATGTCCATCTGTCAATCCATGTAAATTTGTGCGCAAGCTACAGATCGCATTTTGTGAGATATTTCGATGAAATTTGAAACAAAAGACATGTATTGGCCCAGAAAGACAACCTATTGAAAATGGACGGAATCGGACCATTTTTAGAACCCCTACCCATGTAAGATTATTGTCCAAAAATCACAATTTCTAATATTTTTTGACAAAATTCATTTAATAGACAACATTTGCTTGGATTCGAAAAATAATTCGATTCCTTATCCCTCTTGTTACAGACTACGATGATAATCAAGGTACGAAATTGAAGAATACCAATTTCAACAACAATAATGAGCGAGTAAGCGGGAAGGTACCATTAACACCAGCAAATACAGAAGCTAACCTAACAGCGGGCAGTGGTGGTGGCGGTACAAATATGAACATCATAAACAACTCTCAAGTGGTAGCACCAACAGTGACCACTGCCGGAGCAGCAGCCATAACAACAACGAGCAGTAAAACAAAACATTCGAAAAATATCAATAATGACAACAATACAGTAGCCGCCATTGCTATGGGCAATGCGGAGGCAGCCGCAGTAGCAGCGGCTGCAGCGGCACCTCCAGCTGGTGGCCATAATAATAAAAAAGATGAGAACACCGGTGCCCGGGTGCATGATGAGAAACGACGTCACATCAAAAGCATTATTGATCGGATACCCACCCAAAAGGAAGATCTCTTCAACTATAAATTGGATCGTAATGAAATTGATAACAATTTGATGGAACGTAAAATACGTCCATGGATTAATAAAAAGATTATCGAGTATATAGGTGAACCAGAACCGACCCTTGTCGATTTCATCTGTTCCAAAGTGTTGGCAGGCAGTTCGCCACAAAGCATTTTAGATGATGTTCAAATGGTTGGTACAATAACTCGGCAGATATTTCAGAAATAATTGTTGTTTCAATCATTTTCAGGTACTCGACGAAGAGGCTGAAGTGTTTGTGGTGAAAATGTGGCGTCTGCTTATATATGAGGTGGATGCCAAAAAAATTGGTTTAGGTAAATAATAATAGAAATAAGAAAGATTAGATATATATATACATGTTTATATATATAAGGTCCTCTCAACCTCTAAACCATAAAACGCTATTATTATTATTATTTTATTATAAAATGATACCATTTACAACTACTACTGCAGATTATGTGTTAAGCCTCAATATGATTATAATAGTAGTAATAATAAGAACAAAAATAATAATAATAACAAAAACAACAAAATAATCACTTTCAAGCATTTAAAAAAAAACGAAAACATCTCAAAACTCAATCAAAACTCTAAAACGATTCGAAAACTTAATAAAAAAAAAGAGAGAGAGCAAGATTGAGAGCGCTGTGTTGTGTGTAATCCATGTGTTGAACACATTAAAAGCACATTTAATAATAAGAAGAATACAAACCACAAGTGAGCAGAACGTACACGTATTGGAGGCAAACTAAACGATTTTCAAAATAAAAATCAAGAAAATTTGAAAAGATTTTTTGCAACTTACAATGAAATAAAAAACGACGTAATCACATGCAAGAACACACCTTTCCTACGGATAAGCTTGGTAAGTTTTTGTTAAATACAGCGAATAGAGAGAAAAACAAGTAAAACTTATAATCGATCGATACCCATTTAATACTATAATGTACTCAAGTAGATTTGTGGTCATGTCTGCCGGAGTGTTGTGTCTGTTGGTGGTGTAATTTTTAACATTGAGATGCAATTTTTTACAGATCTTATTTCATTATACAGATAGTTTGCTTTTTAATATGGATAAAGTCAGTTAAAAACCACGCCTACAAAAGAAAATGTCCTCCTCACATTACTTATTACACCTAACTCTCTTTTTGCACGAATTTCATTTAACACGTGTTAAAACGAAAAAATATTCTCTTTTTACACGAATTATTTGTTTTTTTTTTTTAGATCTGGAACCAATCTCCTATTCTTCCATTTAGCCAATATTTCTTTTTGCACGAATTTTTTGGGAACATATCTATCGTGTAAAAAGAGAATTAGGTGTACATGTAATTGCATGTAGGGTGCTCATCTAAATAAATAAGTTCATATAATAGTTTTTGCCACGCCCTCTTTGCTTTATTCCCATGGTCAAAACTAGTTTACAACCTCAGAGATCAGCATCAAATTCTAAATAGATTTTAATGTTGTTTTATGTCCGTCTGTGATAAGAATTTGTCCTGATTACAAAAACTGAAATATTGTAAAACAACAATAGTGTCTTAGCCTGCTGATTGGTATTGAAATTATACAAAATTGATAGGACTCCCCTGCAACAATTGAAAAAAACAATAATAATTTTGAATACATAATTTATATGTAGGTCTATGTCACTAGAATGGGTACTATGGGTGGTCTATTATAAGGTTTACAATTTATATATTTCCTTTTTTAAGTAACAGTAAAACCATTTAAGAGTTGAGCCAAAAAATTTGTGTCAAGTCCATGCCCTCAATGATAAATAGTTATATAAAGCTTTCGTATATTGGCGGCATCACAATCTCTACAAAACATATATGTTGTCAGCATCAAGCCAATCTAGCCGTGTCTGTCTGTCTGATTATTGATACACCTATAATTGCGATTTTAGTAAATTTTACCTAAGAAACAGTAGGCTTGTGTTATAAACACACCAGTGAGCTCTTTCCCGACATATTACACAAAAGTTTCGTTTCTACTTTACTTTTAATTAAAATAATTTATTCTTACTAAAAAAAACCCCCCACAGTTTATAAATATTTTAATAACATGGTGCTTATAAACTAAAATATTTTAACACGACTTATACATAATATACAAAATACGATTTAGAATGCATTCAAATAAATTATTTGATCATTTTATGTAAGAAAACAAAGTGCGTAATATTTTCAACAACTACAATACGAAGAATTATTAGCAGCTTCGCTGTCACCATCGCTCAAGGAATGACCACCATTCTGCATATTATGAAAATTATCCGAGGAAATAATCTAAGAAGAGATTTATAGCAAATTGATGAGAATTTTTCATTTAATAAAAACAACGAAAGCACCATTTGTACCTTTTCTACAATATCACGAAAAGCATCAGCAACATGTTCATTATTTTTAGCTGATGTCTCCAAAAACAATGAACGATGTTTGCGGGCAAATTTGGCTCCTTCGTCGCGTGAGATGACACGTTCACTATCAATTTTATTACCCACCACAATTGTAGCTATGTTGGTGGTGTCACTATAATTTTCCAATTCTTGAAACCAAGCTTCCAATTTTAATAGCGATTCTTCATTAGTTATATCATAGACGAGTACAGCACCCAAGGCTTTACGATAGAAACTCGGTGTTAAACTGCGAAAACGTTCGGCACCTGCTGTATCCCATAACGCCAATTTATAATCGATACCTTCAATATTCATTATTTTACTCTTGAAATCCATGCCAATAGTGACATCATGATGATCATCAAATTTGTCTTCAACAAAACGTCGTATTAAGCTGTAATTACAATAATAATACGACGTCATTTTCCGTTTAGATAGAGCTCAGCTGCTTTCATTTATTTCTGCTCGACTAGTTAAATTTTTCCAAGTATTTCTTTGTTTCGTTTAAATTACTTACCTGGATTTTCCTACGCCACTTTCCCCTATAATCAGTATTTTGATGGCTTTATCACTCAGCATGATAACAAAATTTTTAATATTTTTCTAATAATATGCCGCTAAAGATTTATAGAATAAGGAGTTACAATACAATTTTAGCGAAAATAATAAAAATTAGTCACTATATGCTGATAGAGATGATATTGAGCAAATTTATTTGCAGTGTTGCCAGTTAGAAATGAAGTTGACAACATATGAGATATTAGTGTAATAACAACTAAACAAGGCGATGAATTTATTTCATTTATTAGTTTGTGTTTATTACAACTTGTATCAAATTGCTGTAAAAATATCTTTAGATTGCATTTAAATATTTTCTCCACTAAAATTCTTCTAATTGGGTCATGGCAACAAGAGAGCGCATTTATTATCGATATACAAAGAGTGACCCGCTATGTTAAGTTCTTTTATTCGCTGTCATATCTAATAAGTAATTTGTATTTTGTTCTAACATAAAAATTGTGCAAGAAAAGATTTCAGTTTTAATTAAAGTTTTAAGTAATTTATTAAATATAATATAAATATTATACCTCTATAAGGCCATAGGTAAATAAAAGTGTTTAATGAAATAAATTATACGTGATATTAGTGTTAGTGTTAAAAAAAAAAAGTGTTTTCTAAAAATGCCCGAACATGATGAAACTGCCGCTTTACGGAAAAAAGAAAAACTCTAAAGGTAAGTAAATTTTTAAAACTTTTTACATTAATTGAAACTTTACATGTATAAGAAAACCTTGCTAAAGGGATTTCATATAAAACACTTGATAAAATAAATTTCAAATTCATTCTTATTATAAAAATGTACCAATAAGAAAACAATATGAATGCCTGTGCCTGCTTGCCCCGACCCGAATCGTTGTTGTTATTATTATTATTATTGTAAATGCTTTTACATGCGTAAACATGTTTAGGCATGCTTGTGTGTATATAACAAATTAGCCGCAAAAAAAAACGCTACCACACCAACACTAATAAAAAGTGTTTGTGTAATAATTCGTATATATTTAAACAAAAAAAATGTGAAGTAATACGAAACAAACATATTGACTGGTTGCAGAATAAAAAAATGTAAAATAAAAACAATAATAATAATAATAATAACAACAACAATAACATGATTCTGCCATAACTAAAAATACAAAACATGTAATCAACACGGATACACTTACAACGCACACACACGCAAATGTACTGCACAACGAACAACTGAGAAAAGTTTATATATATATACTTGAATATATAAATACAATAACAAGAGTTTTTTAACGAACACTAGCTACAACATGCTGCGTTATTCATATTAGTGTAAGCAAGTCATAAAGAGAGATGTTAAGGTAACTAAACCAACACAACTTTTATAACACACTAGTCTCAGTCTAACCGTCACGAAGTAAACATCGCCACTTCAAAGTAACGGCAAAACGGTTTTGAATAGTTGAATAATAATAAAAAAAAAAAAGAAACACTTGAAGTGTGAGTTTTTCTCTCTTTGAACAAGCAAAAATTATTATTAAAAATTTCAATTTTTAAACAAAGTTTTTTTCTTGTTAAGCTTATTAACTGCGTAAAGAGACGTTCATATATATTTGTGTATATGTGTGTGTATATATATATAATAAATAAAAGTAGAGAATATAAAAAAACGAGAGTGCAAACTTAGGCATAAACATGTTGTTCAAGAACGCACATTGAAAATTGCCTTTAAGAACAACAAACAACAGCACAAAGCAAACTAAAACGCGTTTCTCGGTACACAGCAACAGCTTATAAATTAAATTAAATAAAATAAAACAAAACACACAACTAAGAAAAAGAAAACGACTTACAAACCCACAACCATACATTTATGCACACTATCCATCTATCTACATATATAAAACTAATCAAGCAGGCAGTTTTTTCTGAATCTACAAAATCAATACAATTAATAGGGGAAATAAACAAAAACAACACAATTGACAGAATAATAGAAAAAAGGGGAAAATTTTTTTTCAATAACATACCAACGTTTATTAAGTCTTGACGTCTCTCCATTTAATTGTCTTTCAAATAGTGTCCGTGTGCGGTGTATATAGAAAAAATTTTATATTTCATAGCTGTGTGCATATATATTTTTTGTTTTTTGGATGCTGTTCTGAAGCATTTCACCACATATACATATTCTCAATCTCAATCTCGCTGTGTGTGAGAAATAGCGTCACAGAGTTATAGCATTTGCACGTCCACGTTTAATTTCAGTTGTTGTTCTTTGTTCTCTGAAACGGAAAAAAAAACAAAAACAAAAAGAAAAAAAATATACATTAACGTAACAGCGCAGTTTTAGAAGCGTTGCGGGGGACCAGACAATATTTTTAAAAACAATCCATGTCAGTCATTTGCCGGATTTCAAATTCAATTATAGCCAAATACAGAAACAATTAATGAAATAGTGCAATTAGAAAGAAACAAGAAGAGAAAATAAAGCAACAACAACAACAATTAACAACAAAATATTAATTGAGAAAACGGAGGTGCCTTAACACATACACACAAAGCTATAACGAGTGAACGAACGAACCAACCAACTGGAAAAGGATTGAAATCTCTCAGCAGCAGCATCATCATCAATAATAATATTAAACGTTGCGTATATTTGTATATGTTTTTTATGAAGCCAAATCAGCATCAATACTAATAACAACAACAACAACAACAATCATATTATTTTTGCCCTTTTCAACATTCATTGCTCTGCTGTGTTGTCCGCCCTCCAAAGCTAGCTGTGCCAACATATTGAACCTCTCTCTAAAAAAAACAAAACAAAAACGGAAAAAAAACCAACTCTCTTATCCATCTATCATATCGGTTGTGTTGTGTTGTTTTGAGTTTGGGTTTAAAAGGCAACCGCCTGTTGCATGTGTTGAGAAAAATGTCTGCAGCTATAGCACATAAGAATTCTGCTAATACGACGGCAACCAATACCACCGCTCACATGTATTTTGAATGTGGCGATATTTTTACAACCGTAAGTGATTTTTTTTCCTGTTGCTATATTTCTTGTTCCTCAGTTTTGCTTACTTGTCACATTTTGTTTTTGTTTTTGTTTTTGTGTTATTCTTTGGTTTTATAGTTTTATATATATATTCTTATGTGCAAAATATATTCTTGCTTAGACATGCATATATTGTACATACTGCTGGTACAGGCAGGCAAATAAACTTATAAATGCTGACTCTAGTAAGAATATTGTAAATGAACATAACATACTGTATATACACAAAGTGCTTTTACATAAATTTGCACAGCTTGATTTTTCCTTCACATGGATAATTATATCTATACATTACTGATGGTATAGGGTCCATATGCTGAATTTATAAAAGCAAACGTTATCAAAAGGATTTATAAATTGGATAATTTCTAGAAGTTATCGTCAAATAAAACGTTTTACTTACTAAAAGTAATATAAACTCGTTCATGTCTAAATCGATTTGGATTTTAATGCTGGGCAAGGATATATATAGTTTTTAGGGTCCCGGACGCCACCTTCTCGATGCTACATCCCGAATGACAAACTTAATATACGACCATCTTATTCGTAGAGTAAAAATAACAAAAAAATTTAATCAATATTTTGTATAATGTTTAAAGAGAGCCTAGTACCAGGCCGGACATTCTAAATAAAATTCAAAAAAACTCATTCAATGGAAATTGTATCGCCTTTAAGAGTGAGGATTTGTATTCCTGCAGATTGACAAATTTTCAGACGCTAATGAACAGTTAGAATTATCGAAGGACATTTTTATCCTCTACACCATCTGTTGCAAAGGTTATATTAAGTTTGTACGGATGTTTGTAACTCCTAAATGACAAATGGCACCGCCCACCTTCAATTATAACGATCGATTCAGAATCAAAATCTGAATTGATTTAACTATGTCCATCTGCCTGTTTATGTAAATTTGTGCACAAGCTATAGGTCGCATTTTATATATAGATCGATGTACTGTGGCCCAAAGAAGAATCTTATTGAAAATGGGTCAAATCGGACTCCCTTCCCGTATAAGGTTCTTGTATAATGAAAGTCTTTAAATGGCAAAAAATCGCAATTTTTAATATTTCTTTTTGACAAAAATTGGTAAAGAATAGTAAATTGACTTGGATGGCAATGTCTCACGTGTATATATACTTTGTTGCAAAAGTCTCAACCATATATACATGTTGGTGGGTATAAAAAGTATCCAATAGAGCGAGTTGAGCAGCGATTCCATTCCCTTACACACCTAATATATACTTCGCCCACATTTCATTTTTCAATGCAACATAATCATAACAACAAAAATTGATTTCCATCATCCATCAAAGCATTAAATGAAACTGTGCAAGAAAAGAAGTAAAGTCGCACATAGAGCGTCCTCCTCCTAACCACAGAAAATAATTAATTTTAATGGCGTTTAATATATTGATGCCACAGTTCTGGTTATAATAAAACTTTTTTATTGCATGTTTTTTTTTTTTATTGTTAAGGTCACAGTGTAAGTTTTTAAATAAGTAATAATAAATAATATTCTTTTGAAAGTTCCCCTACTTGACAAGTCAAAGAGAGAGGAAGTTGTTAAGTGTAACGGGAATTTATGGTTATTTTTTCCATCATTCATTTTTTTTATTATTCTTAATAACAATAGTAATAGTAGAATAATGATGTTTAGGTTGTTGATGCAGGGATCCAAGAAGAGCGGAAGGGGGGTGTTGGAGGTGTCTAAGTAAAATACTTTGTTAAATGCAAATTACAGTTTCATGCAGTACAACAATTTTCTTGTTCTCTTTCATTTTTTACGACTCGGTAATGTAACTTACTTTAAAAGCACTTTATCCGTACAACAATATCATAAACGGACTTTGAACTTGACTCCGAACATGACTTTTTATTATTAAATGAATAATTGAACAAACAAAAAAAAAAAGAAAAAAGTCCAACAACTATTTTTAGCTGTTTAATTAATATGAAACAGGGTTCTAAGTAGAATACAGAAAAAAAAAATATGAAAGTTTTTTAAAACAAAATTAATTTCATCTGCGGTTGTAAAAACATGTTTATAGTTGAGGAAGAAGAGGAACAAGAAGAGTAAGAATACTTTTCATAAAACCAATAAAATATTCTCCATCTCTGTATTTTATTTGGCAATAAGGAGAAAAGTTCTAGAACCGCCCAGAGCCCCTGAGGATGACGACATACACTCGTCGAAACATAGGGCTAACTAAAACTTTCTAGTTTTATTAAAAAAACGACCTAATAGCTTAAAGTAAAAATTTAATAAATTAGAGGTCAAATAACTACACTTACCTAGAACCGCACTATAGTTGGAATCAAACCAAGTCGTCTTGTTTTGTAAAAGCGAGTATTACGGTTTCGTCTAATGCAGAAACCTAATATATTATGGACCGAATCCAATTTGAAGTCACCATCTTTTCACAATCTATAGCCCCCGTATTAATCGAAGATATGTTACTCATGATGTCAAATCGAAACATTGTTTGGATATTACACGGAAATCTGCGAATATAGTGGTGTGTGTGGCAGGTTCATGATTACGCCTCCTGGTGGTGTATGTATTATGTACCAGCTTTGCAAGTCAAGTTTTACGATTAGGACGATTTTTTGTAAATTGTGGGCGTGTTTGCTCATATTTAGCACATTGATGAATTTCAACTTAATAGCTAAATTTTTGTGGCAGTTGAATAGAATTTTATCGATTATGGGCGTGGCTCTTAACCTATTTTGACGAATTTAATTAAGTACCATTTTGTGGCGGCACAAAATTTCCGCTTAATATCTCGAAATTTACAATCGTGAGAGTAAGACAGACGGACATACATAACCAGATCCACTCAGTTTTTGGTTCAGATTAAGAATATAAATACTTTGTAGGCCTTCTTCTGGGTGTTGATTACGGAATGACAAACTTAGTATACCCCCATCTTATGTGGAGGGTATAAAAATAATTGAAACTTGAACTTTTTCTGATCTTTAGAATTTAAATTTTATTTAACTCTGACGTATAAATCAACAGAATGGTCAAAATTAAATTAAAATAAACAAAATTGATTTCGAATGTAACGCGATCTCAGTTTATTTGCTTTCGAACAAGATTTGTGTAATGAAAAAATAATGAATAATCTCTTTATTTGAAGTGTAATTGTACGCCTTAGGACTGCGAAAGTCATATAAAAAATTTCTTTTGTTGATTTGGAAAAAAAATGCCGTTATATTCATCCATTGGCTTAATTGGTTTTGATTTTTCGTTGTGCTAGCATTTCTAATTGAAAGTATGGTCGATTCTAGATTCTCGCTCTTGAATGAAAAGTTTTTCCATCACACACAATTCGCCCATTAAATAAGCATTTGGCAGTTTTCTTCCCTGTCATGGTTAGTATTGACAGATGGCCTGTACTGACTATTTGTAATGTACTCTCCTGTATAATAACTATTTATGAATAATGCAAACAACCCCTGTACGCTGATTCCTTATAAAACAATTGAAATTGATTTTTATCTATGGGGGTCAGTACATGAAGGTTTTATAAGTTTTCTGCCGATTGACTTGCGCTTACGTTCGCCGTCCAACTGCTACTGAATTTGTGTAGATTGTTAGTGTTGCTGTAACTACTACTGCATAATACTAAGCAGCTACTGATTCCATTCAAATTCTTTATGATTTGATAATTAAATACAAATAAAATAAAGAAGAAAGACGAAGGAAAGAAAGAGAAAATAATTCTTATCAGAATTAGCACATTTTACTCAATGTGTTAATCGCTTGACGAAACAGGTTATGTTTAAATAATTATTGTTATTGTTATTGTTATTGTTGTTGGTTATTATTATTATTATTATTATTATTGTAATTATTGTATTGTGTGGTAAGGTTTTGTGTTAATCAAATAATGAGTATAACCAGCCAGCCAGCCAGCAGGCAAGCAAAGCTTCGCAGTTCCGGGTTGTATTTAAATGAATATTTGCATAAATATACCTTATAAATAATTATATCTATATATATAGATATATATACAAGTGCAATGTATTTGCGTATATAATGTCTTATCATGAATTGTTTGTTTATTTTTACAATCTTTGTAAAGAGTTTGTAAGGAAAACCATAATTTTGTAATAATTTTTCTTTAATGGATTTTTTTTCTTTTTTTTTTAAATACTTATTGAAAATAATTAGTAAAACTAAAAAAAATGTTCACAAAGTCTATAATGCTCGTAAATCTAAACACTCTTGTTTGTAATCTCTGCGATAAGTTGTTTAAAACTTTGCAAAAGCGTTAATTTTTGCCATTTAAAACTTGTAATTATTACAATTTTGGGTAATAGTTGGGCGGCTAGACTACCAAAGAGGTCGCACCTAAGAAACTTAAAGCCTCTTAGTCACAAATTCTTTGGACCAAAGCTTCACAAAACCGAGAAGAGCTCAAAAATCGTTAAAGAATTAAGCACTTTCCAGCTTATGATTACCAAAATAGTAATCAAAGAACATAGCCGTGGTCCTTAGAAAGTGTTAATTTTTTATATCCGATAAGCAACCCATAGAATGTATGCTTAATTTAGTCATTGAAGTCTAATTATCCCGCCACTAAAACTTGTTATTTTATTTATAGTGTAGTTTCATTTGTTGTCAGCTATCATTAACAATTATTTATAATCATTATTTGCTTCTGTATATTGTTTATAACTGACGATGTCGTCAATTGCATTTAAAACAATAACTGTAAGTGTTGTCTAAGTAACTTTCTAAGGTTCTGCACTGCATTCTATATAACGTTACTGACGTGTAATGTAATTCCTTTTGTAATTATTAAATTATATCAACAACTATTTATTGTTTAGATTTATTTGCTTTCAGTGTCAAATTATATATAATTAGAATCCAATCGCGTCAAGTTTAGTTTAGTTGTTTATCCCAAATGCCTGGGTTTTATATTCGTGGGATTTAGAAATATTTTGTAAATTGATTTGTCCGTTTCTATATGTATTCCTCTGGGTTTTCAAGTTACTTCTCGAAAAGTTTTCATAGAAAGATTTTGTCTTGGTTGATTGATGTTGTTTTCGTTGGTTCCTCAATTTCCTCAATTGAACGACTTGATCTAAGTTTAGTCTCACCAAACTCGACAATATTTAGCTCAGCTTTCAATTTGATGTCCTTCTCAGACCATATTTAGTACCTCTCCTTTTTTTTAAAAGATTTAATTTAAAATTATTTGTTATGTGGCAGAAATTGTTGATCTTTTTCATAACTTAAGTTGAAGCAATATGTACTAAATTTGATGCGCTTGGGACTATTTTTAAAACATGTGCTGTTTGAAGAGCTTTTTGCTAAAAAGTAAATCTCTACAAGGCTGTAAAATATTTAATATATTCAAGTGAAATTTTTATGGATTTCATATGTTAAGCATAAAAATTTAATGTTCGAAATTTACACAAGATGGGGGGTTTTACCAACATTGTCATTCCTAATGCCATACTCAGAAGAGTAGGTTTCGAAATCTCCATAAAATACATATTCTTGATTAGCTTCAACATCTGATGAGATTTGACAGTATTCGGTGGTAGTGTGGGCACTACGTTCGTGTTCAACAGAGATTTTTTCGATTAGAGACTTTATTCTTAATCGATTTTTCCTATTTTAAATAAAAATTAAAATGTTTTTATAAGATTTTGCTTAATTTTTTACGAACGTGAGCGTAGTATAAAGTCGCAGATGGACACAAAGGTATATAGACTCAAAAGATTGAAATTCTGATGCTGATCAAGAATATATATAAAATCCGCGGAGGGTTACAACAATCGAACCCATGCATGGGGGGTTTTTTATTGTGTTTCTTAAAATTGTGACGTATTTTATTATTATATTTAGAAATTAACACGGTGCCCTATATTTATAGAAAACATCATCTCGGAGGCGATCTTTTTGTAAAGAAAAAAATTTAATTTTTGTGAATTTTTTTTTTCTGGGTATTGCCGATGAAAAGATGGATTGCCAAACGTTGACTCACTTTTTGTTTTTTTCAAAACGAAAAAGTTGACGACGAAATAACATTATTAAAATGGTTAAATTGATATATGTAGAAAGTGGACTTGGGTGACTTTGATAAAAGATTCTTTAAATATTGTTTATATGTTTTTATAATACCTTAAGTTTTGACATACCCGGTTGTATGTTTATAAAGTGAGAAAAAGAAAAAAACCTAAAGGCCTGCAATATATTACATCGACGAGTTAGTGAGTGAGTGAGTGAGTGCCTATAACTTATTCTCCGACTAGGACCGGTTTTTATGGGATTTTATATTTTTTCATATGTTCAAGTATTCTGTCTGTTGTCGCTGTTGATGTTTTCCTAATATAATTTTTTTTTTCGTTGAAATTCACTGTAATTGTCACTCCATACTTTGTGTTAAAGCGTGTGTGTATGCATGTGTATATATTTCTTCTTTTTGTGGGTAAATATTCAATGCGGTTGATTTGTGCTTGTGTTGTGAAACCGGTCCAACATGCGTTTTTCTTTTTTTTTTCCCCTCTCTCTGTATATAAATTACTTGAGATTATATAAATTGTGAGTGTTACGTCGTGTTTTGATAACAAATAAGAAAAAAAGCAATATAGGGAAATCCAATTTGGAAATTGGATGAAATTTATGATACATTGAGGCGTTGGCCAGTATCGCTAATATTTTCAATATTTAATGGAGGAATTCATTTAACTTTTGTAAAACAATTTTTAAAATGGAATTTTTTTTGGGGGTTTATACGGAATTCTCATATTGCTGAACTAATCCATCGACCAATCATAAACCACTGTATTTATCATGAACGAATGTTTTTAATGTTTACGCAATCGAACGTAGGAAAAGATCTTTTTCGCTTCGAATCTTTACTTTTCTTTTATGAATCATTTCTGCGGTTATTTTTTTCTTCGCTGTGATATCTTTCTGGAAGTAGGCCTTAAAATGTCAAAATCGTCATTAATTATTCATAAAGTTCATAATCTTGTTGGACTGCGCAAACAAGTGTTTCACAGCCTGTACGCAAAACAAGATAATATTCGAACAGGAACTCACAAATTATAACAGTATGTGGAAGAAGGTTGGCAAAGACTGTAAGGGGGTGGTTTCTCATTCTGTAAATGACAATAACTGACAAAATTCCAGCACAATTGTAGTTATCTGGGAGACAAAACTTCAACCAACTTATTGTTGTTTGAAATTGGAAAAAATAAACAGAAGACTGAATCATAAAAGTGTTACTGAATTAGTCAAAAGAATGTCGCACCTGAATCTGTGTAGAAATTAATGTTTTAAAACTAAATTATGTTTTAGGGGTAAATGGTTTAATCAATGTCCACAAATCCTGGGAAAAAAAAGATATAGAATCTATTGTCAACAACGGAGAAGTGAAAATATTGGTGATAGAGATGATAATAATGAATCTTCTACCACAAGAAACATATCGAACCGGTTTTTTCCAAAAGAAAGGTGATGAACTCCGTGCCTAAAAATTTTTCAACTTTTAATACAACTGAGACAATATTTTTAGAAAGTCTTTTTAGTATAATCCAGATGTTGTCAAACTAGGGTTTTGCGGCTCATATTCGTATTTTATTATTTGACTTGTGTCTTCCACCCAGCAGTTTATTTGTTCTCAAAGATGTGCTAATCTTAACACTCTCCACATTACACGGGCAGTATGCCAAGTTTATCACTGCACAAGGAGGCCTCAAGTACTCTATATATACTTGATCAGCGCAGAACTGAGTTGATCTAGACATGCGTCTGTTGGAGGCAATCTTATGAAAGTAATTTTTGAGATATTGAGATGAAATGTTAAAGAGTTTTTGGAGAAAAATCGGTTAAGAGTTAAGAGAGAGTTCTGGGTAAAATCGGTTAAGAGCCACGCCCACAATCGATATAAATCTATTTATCTGTCACAAAAACTGAGCCATGAAGTAGAAATTTTATAATTGACCCATCCATGTGATCCAAAAATGGGCGCGGTCGTTTAACAGATACGCTTACAATTTACAAAAAATTTAAAATTGTGTTTGTAATGTGAAAAAAGTTTGGTAACACCTGATTCAACTTAAACCAACCAGTACCCAATTTATTTGAAAGTTTAAAGGTCTCTTTAGAATACCATTAACTAGCTATACGCCCACACACATTTAATATTAACTGAAAAAAAGAGTCTTACAAATACGTGATGATAGAGTTAATATATGAATATATTGTAATATAACAACAACAACAACACTTAGGTAATGAAGACTGCACCTAAAAATCCTCTACATAAATAGAAACTTTTAAAGCACTGCTATGACAAAATCCGTGTATATAATAAAAATATATAAAACAGTGGTGTTTGTGTGTGCGTTCAAAAATGTGTGAATACATTCTTCATATCTCATTCATATTTCAAAGCCATTTAATAAAATACATACAAATATAATGAGTTGTCAAAGTCAACCAGTATTTGGTTTGGTTTGGTTAGCTAACGTCAACCGCTGCCGCCGCCTTACTTATACTTAACCCATTGCCTCAACATACACATGTACAATATTTTATAACTTTTGCTTGTTTGCCATTCAAAGCAACCGAAAAGAGTTGATCCAATGCAAAATATATTGTGGAACAAGAAGAAGAAGAAGAAGAAACGTCAAGCAGGAAGATACAGAAACCTTTCACGATTGTGTCTATGTTTGTTTGTGTTTATTGGTGGTAGTTGATGTTGGTGTAAATATTTGTTTTTTCATTTACTTCTCTTCCTCATTTGACCTTTAGTGTTAATTCATTTGCTGCTTTGTTTTTGTTCATATGTTTTATCAAGAAACTAACTTAACGAAACGAAAATAAATAATAAAAATAACAATAATAACAATTGTGCTATATACACAACTCAACAGCACACACAACTCATAGCAAACAATCAATCAAAATAACAGCAGCAGCAACAGCAATAATAATAATAATAATAACAACAACAACAATACAATGAGACAAATAAATAGCCATAACTAATTGCCAAGTGTATATATATTGTATTGTATATTGAGAAAGAGACAGACATATATGGGAACATGAAAAATGTCTTAATATCCGTTTACGTTGCAAGATGATGAAATAATAATCAAATGTCTGTACGTCCCAGGCCCATCATACTGATTGCTGTAACTGATGACTAATTTATTTTATAAATAAGAAGGTGGAGGAAAAAGAAGAAGAAGGAGAAGAAAACAATTAAGCAATGACAATAACCAATTAAACAAAAACTATATTTAGCTTAGGCTAAATTTAAGATACCCTACGTATATGCCCATTACACTTGGAGGCGTGGCAAAAACGCCCTATTTTAAATAGCATCAATATATACATATATATGAATTTAAAGATCACAATCTGCACGAAAAACAACTTGTTTTGGAAATTTGTGGGCGTGTCCTCTATATAATTATGGGGATTTCAATGTATAGATTACTTATAAATACACACATGTAGAAAATTTCAATTTATATAATATATAATTACTGCCCCATTGTAGGCATGGCACTTGACTTACTGTGTCCACAATTTTAATTAAGAATCTTCTTTAAAAGTAAGTAACTGGTAAAAAGGCATGGCCAAATCTTGAATAAATCTATATATATTTCAATTGTGGGCGTGGCGTGTATACAATTGCACCTTCTTGTTCTTCTTCTTCCTTTCCTTTCTACTAAATTATATGTCATACTTAACCGAAAAAGTTCAATTCTGTAATAAATAAGTTTATGTGTAAAATGTGAGCATGGTTCTTATACAATTCAGTACACATCGAAGGAAATCGTTACTAAAGCTTAACTTTATAGCCAAATTTTGTTTTTACCACGCCATGTTTTCTATTGGGGGCGTGGCTGTTAATACACTTTGCAATAGAAACCTAAAAATTTGACCTCCACATCTCACTGATACAATCTCAGGTACTGATCAAGAATCTATAAAATTTAGACGATCTCTAAAGAATCCAATTAGTTGGAAACAGTAAACACGCATCTTATGTGAAGACTACAATAAAAATGAATAAAAATAGGAGAAAAAAAAAATGGTCCAATGGGTCACCACTAAACTAACTGCTGCAACACAATACGATAAGTAATATTTATAGGAATAGCAACAATAAATAACATTTTCTTACTCCAACTCTGTTACGTAAACAATCCAACAATGATTGTAATTGCAAGCATCACACATTGAATGTATATGAGAAGTAGCAATGAAGTGGTGGATTGTCGTAGACGCCAGTCTTTGTAAATAAGGGAAATGTCAGAGTGAGACACAGACGGAGAGAGAGAAAGAAAAAGCAGGAAAAGTCATACAATTTAAAGCAGCAGGCAAGCAGGTTTTTTTCTTTTATTATTATTAAATGAAAATATCAAAACTTATGTTGTGTGAGCTGCTTTTATGTTTTTATAGACTTGGACATATAAGATGCATTGCGGAAGAAGAGAAGGGTGAAGTCATGTAATGGTTATAATAACAGGCCCCAAAGGCATTATCACACTGTGCACGTGTGTGTATATGTGTGTATGTGTGTATTTGCAACATAAGCTTATAGAGTTTTTATATCATTTGATATTTTCAGATTACCTGTCTTCCTAGTCTTTCTGGTCTAGTGTTGTGAGTATAAGTGTGTGTGTGTGTTTATATTGGAGGAGGTTGTAAATTTATCATCTCTTTGTGTGTTTTTCATTCCTTTTTTTTTGTGTAATTTTCTTTTCAAATGTTATTATTATTGTTGTTGTTGTTGTTTGTCTTGGGCTTACATTCAGGCCAATAGTAAAAACATTTGAAAGTTTTTGAAAGTAAAAGTAATCGTAACGCGAATAAATTCATTTGGAAAAAAAAACAACAACAAAATTGTGTAATAGAAGGAAGTAAGCTCTAAAACGATAAATTTAATTTTAGGACGTAATATCATTTCAGCTGAGCTTAAATGAAAGTGTGTCTCTAGACTTATTTTTTTTCTGTTTAAAGTAAATTTTACATGATTTTGTGAATTCAGCTTTGCTTACTAATGGAAATATATAAATATTATTATTTCTGTAATCTGATCCCTAAAGTTGGCTCCGAAAGCCTATCAAACTTTAAATCTATCTTTTCAAACTTCAGGTCAAGGGGAAAACTTCTAAAATAATTCAACCAGAATTTTATTTATTTTCTCCAGCAATCACTGGGGAACACTGGCATATGGTATACCTGAGGCAAGAATATTTCCATTATCATTAGCGTTCAATTGTAGAATTTGTTTATAATAACGGGACAAGCACTACATTGAATAATGATGCTACTTACTGGAAATTAGACGCCCTGCAGGTTTACGATTGAAAGGCTATACCAGCCATAACAATAAAAGCAGATCGAGACTAAGAAGAAAACCGTAGGAAGAATTTAAATTAAACACAAATAATGAAAAATTCTACAAAAGAAAAAAAAAAAAACAAATAATAGACTTGAGGAAGTAAAAAAAGGTCAAATTTGCCTTTGGCCGAATTTTGAATATTTAGTACCAATGTGTCGAAGTTTTCCAAGGATTGTGTATGGATTGAGCTGAGTTGTGCTTATGTACAGGTACTTCTGTGGCATATGTTCTAGAGAGATAAAAGAGATGTGTCCTCCGCTGAAACCCTTCAGTAGGACAACCAGGCTTGCTCACCGATCTCACCCATACGTTATGGAGTTGCCGGCGTATCGCACAAAGCATTACCGAAACGGTTCGTTCTTTAACCGTGGTGATCGCCTCTGGAACCACCTACCTCCAGGGGTGTTTGCCACCATGCTTAGTGTGCGCAATTTCAAAATTAATGTACACAAACACTACTCCCTCTGTCCTCCTTCCTCTAATCCCTTCTAACCACCACCGTGCTTGCACGTATAGAGGTCATCCCCTGAGTGGATAGTTATATAATAAAAAAAAAAAAAAACTATAATTTATGAGTAACACATAAAAATTACTTAAAACATTATTATTGGAGGAGAATGGCAAAGTCGGACAGATAAATATGGCTAGATCGATTTAATATTTAGTATGGGGACTCCAATGTCTCTTTGTGAGGTCTTGCCAACGTTTTAAGTGGTAGTTGCGTTACCTAAGATCTTCGCCGGGAACTATGTTTTGACGCCATTTTGATAAATATTACTTTTCACAGAACATTGCTAAATAGCCTGAATTACAATCAGGTAGTCAGTATTTTCCCGGCGGCCAACTCACGTATTTTTAAAAATTATCTTTTTTTTAAATCAATGCCTACTTAAGTGGTGGTATTCCAGGTGTCCAATCACTCTTTCCCAATACATTTTTTTTTACTAATCATGAGCTTTGGGGTTTTTTCTTGTTAGTCGTTCCGTATTGTTACTAAACTCTAGCGATAATTATATCGAATTAAAATATATTTATATACATGTACGTGCATGATTAGTACAAAATACGTGATAAATATTCCATTTGGAAATATTATAAAAAAAAAATTCCCATAAGTGTACGAAAGAATATCACAATGTGGTGAACACGTGTATTTCTTTTTTTTTTTTTTTGTATTTTAAACAAATATACTAATAATGGATGGATATTACAATGAATGTATAGACATTCATACTTGAAACCTGAGAAAATGTTTATTTCAAAAAGAAAGCAAAAGAAAAAAATCAAGTGCGTTACACTGCATTAGCGGTCGTATACGTTGCGGCATCACATGTTATTTGTAATGAGAAGCCGTTTAGTCCCTTAAATGTTATAAAATAATGACAATTTGTGTAACTAAAGTCATAAGTACATGTCTACAATGCACCTGCTTAACAATCTGCTACAAGTCGTGTGTAGGGCTTTTCTTGTACGAACGTTATACATATACTCCTCTCTTATTAAAAGAGCCTTAGTAACAGTTCGTATCCTATAATGTTTCATTATTTGGAAATGAAACTATTGGTCTCTTGTTTATAAAGAATAGTGAAACATAAACATAGAGAGTTGTAGTTATAAGGAAATCGGGGAAAAATTGTAAATTTTTCTATAAATTTTTTGACTATTTACGCTTGCACACATATTTCTTTAAGTATGTTGATATCGCCAATAATTGTAATTCTTTTATAAAGATAAAATCTAACAATATGCGACAACCAACAATGTTTATATGTTTAAGTACATTTGTATATTTCTGATGAAGTTGGCCACCAGCTTCTCTATCAACAACCAATTTCAATATTTAATCAACCCTACCACACATTAATTATTTAATGGTCTCGACTATGAGTAATAAAATGTAAACATTATACGGGAGATGTGTTCAAGTGAAGAGGAGCCATAAAAAACATACAATGAGTATAAAATATGTACGAAAGAGCGATAAGACACAAGAGCAACAATTTATAAACACTCAATCATTGTCATTCTTAAAGTATCACATAAAAAAAAGTAAGAGGTTTCAAGCAATTCTAAAATGTATACAAAAGTATGTATATAAACACTTAATGCGCATATATGTATATGTATGTATGTAGATGTGTTATAATGCAGCTGTGTAAGCAATATCACCACTTGATATATAACATACACATTTACGTTGAGAACTTGGAACATTTTCTAAAGAACAACAATCACAACAACTACACATAATAAGCTATATGAACAGTAAAAGATAAAAAAAAAAAAGAACAAAAAAAAGTAAAAAAGTTATATATGTCTTGGGTCGAACATTGAGTACCCTACACCTCCAAATGCAAACCGTGGCTGTGCCAGAGTTTTTGTTAACTTTTATTTTGAATTCAGCATGAAATCGTGATGTATCCGAAGGGATACAGAGGCGGTAAAATGGACAAACAGCAAGTACAGAGTACTCTATCGAGTTGTTGCATATCCAGCGCTCCCTGGCCTCGGCTGAATCACAAACAAACCAAGACCTTCTAAATCTCAACAGGAAATCGATCTCTGTGATCCGTACAATGGCAAGAGAAGTTTTGACACTGTGAAGCATGTGCTGTGTATTCACAGGGAGTCAAATTAATTGTGGGCGTATTCTTCGATTTATCGATCGAGCTTTACCAAATTTATTACAAAAACTACTAATATTTTTACAAAGTTTGGAGTCGATATCTTAAATCTTAAAACCGGCAGAATACTTACCAAAGACGGACACACAGACATGGCTAAATTATTAAGAATTAAATACTCATCAAAAATATATATACTTTCTAAGCTAGCCAATGCTTCCTTCTGGGTCTTACAAACCTTTTGACAAAGCGAGTATAGCCCCCTTGGTGGTATGTACAAAAATATGACACGCATAAGCGTGTTTGTAAAAACGAAAAAATTAATCATTTAGCAGGGAATTTTTGTTAAGTAAAAGTGAAAGAAAAATATGTTGTGTTGAGATGCTTCTTCTTCTTGTCTGTCAATTGCCTGTAATTTTAAGAAAACTGTGCCTTTTCTCGGAAAAACAAATAACGTAGCATAAAACATAAGGAAAAAAGGGGAAAAAATTTTACATCCTTAATGCTAATCAGTATCAAAATTTTAATCGATTTAGTCTGTTCTGTCCCTAACTGTTTAGATAGGTGAATCGCGATGAAACCTTTCCAGATTCACGTTCAATTCAATCGATAAAAATCTCTTATTAAACAAAAATTATAATAATGGGCGTGGTCGGATAACATACACTCCCACAATTTGCAAAAATCTATATATTTGTATCGCCTTCAACTTCGTTTGGTCGTGTATATATATGTGAAGAGGAGTGTTGGGTAAGAGGACCCTCTCCAAAGCCAGTTCTCATCGTTCGTCTTGATATTTTGTTCAAATAAACATCTTCTGGCAGGTTTTTCTGTATTATATATATATATATATATATTTCTTTCTTTTTTTGCTTAATATTGAATAAAATCTTTTTTCTTTTTTTTTTTAAGGAAATGTAATTATTTTTTTAAGCAAATCTGTACAGCAGTAAAATATAATTTATAAAACACATGACACATTTTTTGCTTCATGGTTTTTTTTTTGGATGCGTTGCATATGTTAAATAAAATTAATTGTTGGAGAGAAACTTCACAATGTGTTGAACACATGGAGTTAAGCGAATAACACACAACTGCTGTTAATTTATAGTTTAAGTGAGAATAATTGAAGGTTATGTTATATAGTTTGATAATTGCAATTAAAATGTTTACGATTTTTATACCCTGCACCGCCAGTGGCAAAGGGTATATTAGGTTTGTGCGGACGTTTTGTAACTGGCTAAAGGGCAAATGTTCACCACTCACTTTCATTTATAATAATCTATTCAAAATCACTTTTTTGGGCGATTTAACCATATCCGTCTGTCTGTCCATTTATAGTTTTATACAAGCTATAGGTCGCCTTTTTGAGATATATTGATAAAATTTGGTGCAGGGGTACATTTTGGGCCAAATAGGAAGTTTCTTGAATATGAACCGAATTGGACCACTTTTAGAACCCCTTCTCTTATAAGGTTTTATTAAAAATGAATTCTTTATATGGCAAAAAATTGCAACTCTTAATATTTTGTGGCGAAATTTGATGAAGAATGGCTTAATAATTGATTATGCCAAATTTGGACCCAATTGAACCGTTTTTAAAAGGACATTCCATATAATGATATTTCACGTAGTAAGTAAAACTTGTGGAACTAAGTGTTGTGAGGTGTTAAATTGTCGGTTAAAACCGGACTATAACATTTTTACTTGTTTACCAAAGAGTAACTTGAAAGTAAAGATAACTTTTTATATGTGGAGATATATATAAGACCTTGTCAAAACGATTGCAACGCCCCGAAAGTATATATATTCTAAATCAGCATCGAATACTGAGACGATCTAGCCATGTCTTTCCATATGTCTGTGTGTGTGTTTATTCTGTGGTAATTAAAGAAGTCTTTTCTCATAAATTTAAAAAAATATATATTGACTGTAAAAGTCGATGGTGGGTATCCTAACATTGACTTCAGCAATATATAGCTTTTGTTGCTTATTTTGAACAACCAAACAATAATATTTCAAGGATTTAATTTTTATCCTTCTACCCCCTGTACAGTGTATGTATATAGTCGTGATTATTTATGTTATGTAGATTTTTGCTTAACTTGGCAACTCTATCATGGTCAAATGCATTTTATGTATATACGGTACGATATTTGATGTTGCCAGTTGTGATTGTTATTGTTTTTTTATCGCACATAAACAATATTTGAAAACAAACTGAAGTATGTATATATGTATATATATATGTGCGTGTGTACAAATGGATAAAATTCATTTCCTGTGCCGGGGCGATAACAAGACAAGCACACACACAGCAAATCCATACAACTTTTATTTTGTTTACATACATACAACTGCAATAACTTGTGAAGAATAAAACAACATCAACAGCAACAACAATTTATGGAATTATATGTAAATGTGTGAAGGAAAAAAATATGAAATTGAAAATGCAAGTTGAAGCCCAAGATAGCACAAGCAGCAGTATGGAATATTGAATTTGAAAAAAAAAGCAAAAACAACAACAACAACAAAATAGAAAAAGAAGACATTAAAACAGCAACAACCAAGTGTTATGGCAAAGTAACTATTAAATACATTATGTATGCACACAATTGCTGCAACACACTGTTGAGTTCTCTCCGGATGCACACACAAACAGTACAGTCCGATCCGTTGGTCGTTTAAAAATTACACAAAGCAGCCATTGAAGGCTCAGCAGGAGGAGCTGTGTACATAAACCTAAACGTTTTACATCACACATGTTATAATAAAAGATATGAAGAAACAAAGAAACAACAAATAAACAACAAGTAAGAAAACTAAATTGGGTTTAAGCCAAATCGTAAATACCCTCCACTTAAACAATGGCAGGCGCAGCAGGTATATGATTAGATTACGACTTCTGATAGTGTATGTATTACGTTTCAGCTTAAAAGTCAAGTTTTACGTGAAGTGTTGTTTTTTGTAAAATTTGGGCGTGTCTGTTATTCGACTACGCTCACTTCGATCGATGGAAAGTATAACTATAGATATGCACACCACATTTCAAGTTAATAGGTACATTTTTGTGACAGATAAATAAATTTTTGTTGATTGTGGGCGTGGCTCTTGATCGATTTTCACCATTTTAAATAGCGATCCACGTGCAAAAACTTAAGTGTCTGTACAAAGTTTCAACGCAATAGCTAGAATTATTAGAAAATTTACGACCTCGAAAATGCCAGACAGACACACGACATTCATGTCTAGAGCGACTCAGTTTTTGATGCTGATCAAGAATATATATATACCTACTTGTGACAAACTTAGTATACCTCCCATCATATGGAGAGGGTATAAAAAAAAACATAAAAAACATGCATTTACCAGAACAATATTTGTTAATTTTGTTTGTTGTTGTAATAGCTGGTTGTTGCTGTCTTTTTTTCTAATTTATATTTACAGCTCATACGATTGGATTTTTTTTTTATTTTTTTTTTTTTAATTTTTTTGTAATACTCGTTCGACAACTTCACTTTATGTTTAGTTTAATTATTCCATTCGCAACGCGTCTATATTTTAATAGATTTTTCCTTTTTTTGTTCTTTCTGAAAAATCATAAATTTAAAGTGGTCACATGGTTTGAATGGGAAAAGGAGTTGAGTTAAAGATTAGAATCCCTTAAAATTCTCATTTGTGTGTGTAATGAGTAAAAGAAAAAACACAGATTTGGGTTTTAACCGCTTAGCAATGAAAGTCAGGGTAAATTTTTGTTTCTTGCCTTTCACTTATTTCTACCTGAGAATGTTCTTTCTTGTAATACAACCTTTTCGTAATTGTGAGAGAGTTTATGTTTGTGCACGATGCGGTTAGAATTCTTTCTCTGCCCCCCTTTTTTTTGTTTTCTTTTTAATGATATTTGACCGACAGTTTTCAATAATTTATTATTGAACCTTTTTCTCTGATTAAACTGAACATTGTACAATTTATATATTAAGATATTGAATAAAAACGAAACAAGGAAGAAAACTAAATGTGGCTTAGGCCTAATATTAAATACCCTCCACATCCATAACGGTGGGCAAATATATATCCCTCTAATAGTGTACGTATTACGTATCAGCTAGCAAGTCTAGTTTTTTGGTGAATATAGTCTTTTGTAAATTGTGGGCGTATCTAATATCCTACCACGCCCATTTTTGGTACAATAGATCATCATATGGAGTAACTATAAATATGTACATCAGATTCCAACTTCATAGTTTAATTTTTATGGCAGATGTATAGATTTTTATTGATTTTGGGCGTGGCTTTTGATCTATATAACGCAATTGAAACTATAAGCGTCTGTACAAAATTGTCGAGACTGGTTTTAGAAAATATCTTTACTTTTTTGATCAGCATTAAACTTTGAATTTATTTAATCAGGTCTGTCGGTAAGTCCTTCTGTTGTTGAGACGTTCACTTTCCCAATGAATGAATATTATTAGGGTTTTTACAGGTAATTATGTTCTGTGTTTCAATTGTTGCCCAAGTTATTTTTAATCTTTTTATACCCTCCCCCTTAGTGATGAGGGTATAATAAGTTTGCCATTCGATTTGCAACACCCAGATGAAGGTGTGAGAGACCCTACAAAGTATATATATTCTTAATCAGTGTCAAACACTAAGTCGATCTAGACATGTTCGTCCGTATGTCTGTCTGTTGTTGGTATTTTCATTAAGATATTAAGCTGAAATTTAACACTTTTAGTTTTTGCACGCAAATCGCTTTTAAAAATGGGCAAAATCGGTTAAAAGCCACGCCCGTAATCAAAATTTTATATATCTGCTATAAAAATCGAGCTATAAAGTTTTAATTTGGCACACATATTAATGTTTAGCCCATTCATTGATGTGCCAAAAAGGGGCGTGATCGAATAACACAAAAACTTTCACAAACGAAATAACAAATTTAATATACCACTACATTAACGTAAAAATCAACTTTCTTTTTAGCAAACAATTCAAAGCATTTTTGTTTTTTCCAAATAATAAATCAGAGCAGCTGTTAAAATCATTGTATGTATGGCTTAGGGGAAAAGAATTCTCTCACTCCTTTCACCTCTCCCTCCCTTGCTTTGCTATCGTCATACAGTTATCTAAAACCAAGTATTGCGCGAGTTTAAAATTTCTAAATAAACAAGAGCACAGCAGTTATTCAGAGTGTAAAGTCTCATGATAAAGGAAATTTAGAATAGAAATATTATCGCTTTTATATATTTTTTATATTTTGTTGTTGTTGTTGTTGTTGTTATTATTTCTACTTTATCATATTGTTTATACCAAGCTAATAATAAGAATTCTTAAGTTGTTTATTTATTCATTTATATTTGATTTAAAGAACGGCGGGTAGGTTTACCCGTTTTCGTTTTGATAATTTAATCGTCTGTGTAAAAAATAAAAAATAGAATAAAAGTTTATCGCTTAATGTAGACGAATGAATAGCAAGCTCTTTGTTAAACAGGAGACTCTATAGTTTTATAACCATTAAAATAAATCTTATCTTTAGATAATATTGTTTATTAGACACTTTATGCACACACACACACACTCAGACACATCATGTTGAAATTATATATAGAGAATATAATAACTGATGAGTAAGAGTGTGAAGGACAGCTTAGTACAAATGGCGCAGACTACTTAGTAACACACACACACACACACTGTACAAAATTAGATCATAAATTACTTGAAAGAAAATTTGTCTTCTCTTTTTTTTTATTGCACCTATCTTGAGTAATATTAAGTGTTTTTTCTAATTAGTTATCAATAAGAGACAAATTTAGGGCCACGACCTGTGTTTTTCAATAATACTTCTAATGCTACTTTTCATTGTAAACGAGAGGAAAGAAAATGACCAAAAAAATTATTTAAAATTAGGGACTGAACGATGACAAATTTCTATAAAACAAACCAATAATTGTACCCTACACCATCAAGTGGAAAAGAGTATATTCAGTTAGTGTGGATGTTTGTATCTGCTAAACGTCAAGTGCCGCACCCATCTTTATATCGATCGCATTTGAATTAAGGTCTAAATCGTTTTGCACCATGTCCGTCGGTCCCTCCCACTAACCAAGATTGCAATTTTGTATACTTTTTAATGAACTGTGGCACAACAAGGTCATATGGGCCAAGGACGAACACTTAAAAATGGTCTTGATCAGTCCGTATTTAGAAAGAAACCCTCTTTATACACGTACGTACCATGTAATACATGCTCACACATGAGGTACCCGTCACACACCCACTTTGTGTTTATAGATGTGGGAAGCATTTAAGCATTGGCTTAAACCAAATTTTATCCTTTATTAATTTTTCTTTTCATTGAGCTACGAATATCCCTACTTGCTTAGTATAAATTGCATTGCTTTGCAAGTTCTTTTAATTGTTAGCGTTGTAGGTTTTTCTTAATCAAGCAATACAATCATTACTCAAAATCAAAATGTTTTCTAATCAATTATAAGCATAACGACTTTCTCTCCGTCTCTCATGAAAACTATAAATGTTTAAAAGAAGTGTGTGTGTGTATGTGTGTGTTGAGTTAATCATTAATGATGAAATGTAGAAATGTCAATCACCTTTTGCTCTCATTTGTTTAACAACAGAACTTTACATTATTTATGGCTTTTAAGGCTTTTCTCTTTTACCTTTCTTTCTTTCTTTCTTGTCTTTTGTACCGTTTATCCGGTGAGATGCAAAGTATATTAAGATTGAACAAATGTTTGTCACTTTTTTCATTTTCTACACTTAAAGTCTGTCTGTCCATAATATTTTATAAACGATTCTTCACTTCACAGCGAAGGCTGTCTTTTTTTTTTAAAGAAAATCTTTGTGTGAGTATCAGAGACTAGTAATTACATATTTTATTAGAGGTTAGAGACCTACCAGACTAGGGTAGGGTTAGGGTATCTCTAGTTTGGATAAAATCAATTTTCGTTTAAATTGCTTTGTAGTCTGTTTGAAAATGTTGTAAAAGAAATGAATTCGTAATCTTTTCGTCATAAATTATATAAATAAATGAAATGGGAAAAAATATTTATGTAAAGTTGTTTATAGCTTGTATTTGTATATATATGCATGTATGTTTGCATCTGCACATTTATCTCATTTAAATTTCGTGTTTAAAAGCCATCGTAAAATGATAGCTCTCTTATAAGGCATATATTGTACATGCGTGCACACACACTTGAAACGTACACACAGAGTCATTGTTTGTATTTTGTGTATGTGTGTGTACACACACACACACACACATAAGCTTGTTTTTATATTCAAGTGATTGGTGTTGCGTTCCGTGTGTTATATGTTATCGAATGATATAATAAATGAAGCGTAATAACAAAAACAACACAACAACAACATTTGTAATACGGAAAAGTGTTGTTGTCATTTTTTGTTCACTCATGTGGTGTAAAGAGTTTTATTAACATTATTATTGGTGTTTTGTATTGTTGTTTTTGTTGTTGTAACTCTCTTAAATTTTATATGAAGCTGGGTAAATAATCTTTGTCATCGTAATAATGTGTGAAAGACAAGCAAAGATCGCCAAGAAACAAAAATTTGTAAAAAATTATATATTTTTATACCTATCTCCTCATAATGATATGGGGGTATAGTGGTTTTATGTAACCTAGAAGGTCCAAACCCTAAAAGAGTATCATTAGCAAAGTTGATTTAATGAAGGCATTTTGTTATGTTGAACGGGCAAAATAGGCTTAAAAGACACACCCCCAATGCTAAAAAATACAAAATAATTTCCTATTCTAACCTATTTTTTCTTTGCCGCCACTGTTTGGCTACAAAAGTTAAGATAAATAAATAATTTTTATGTGGATAGTTTAGTATTGAAAATGGGTTGAATCGGATCAAGAATTCTCACCTACAATGCTACAAAAAATTCTAAATAGGTTTAGGGACTTGTGTCAATTATAATTCGTTTTATGTACAAGTAATTAAGTTAGATTTTTCAGGCAGCCTCTCGCTGTCTTCTTTTTATTTATTGCATTGTATGAAATTTGTTATTTTGTATTCTTGCTGATGGAGGGTAGTATTGTTGTATACATACACAACAACAATTTCAATCAAATACAAGTAAAACTAAAATTGACAATTAGGGCAACGTTTAAATGCCCTTCACATTTAGTTAGAAATTGTGGGCGTGGCATATATCTCATTATTGCGTATATAGTACGTGTCAACTTACAAGTTGAAAATTATGCGAAATAAAATTATTTTGTAAATTTTCGATGTTCTTATGATCGGACCTCGCCCATATTTGGTAAATCTATGCAGGGACTAATTGTAGATATTGATACCAAATTTCATCTTCATACTGTAGCTCAGTATTTGTTGCTAATAAATAGATTATTGTTGATAGTGGGCGTGGCTGTTAGCCGGTTTTACCATAAATTATAAATACCAACTTAGGAATATGAACTAAGAAGGTCGGTCACTATATTGCATTCTGATAGCACAATTTTTAAGACCGTGAGATTGTAACCGTCAGCACATGGACACCCGTACAAATGTGACTGGATCGATTTAGATTCATGAGACTTATGAGATGTACTCTATAAGACTTCTGAGGCCTTTTTCTTGTGCTCGCAAACAGAATAAGAAACTTAATTTACGCCCATTTTATGTGAAGGGTATAAAAAAAAAGAAAAAACCTTTTCAATAAAGTAAATAAACAACGTTATTTCAAGAAATAAAAAAAATAAAAAATAAAAAAAAAACAAACAACAACGAAAAGCAGAAAAATCTATAAAATAACTAAACAAGAAATTGCACGCTACTCATACATATATGCGTGCATATAACTTTGGTTAAACAAAAAATAATGAAACACATGTTTTTTTAAACACAATACACACACAAAGTCAAATTAAATGCTAACAATAATAACAATAAAAGTCTACAGAAAAATGAATTCTCATGCCGGTTTATTTTTGTTGTCATGGTTGTTTTTTTTTTTTAAACATGCAATTTTTATACCCTGCAGCATTTGTGCCAAAAGGTATATTAAGTTTATGGGGATGTTTGTAACTCCTAGGCACACCTTTTAGTGTACCAATCAATTAAGAATCAAAAACTGAATCGACTTAACCAAGTCCGTCTGTCTGTTGGGTGGCTATGTAAAGTTTTTGGCCACAGTTTCTAAGATATTTCGATGAAGTTTGGTATATGGACGTTCCTTGATGCAAAGATGTCAAGTATTGAATATGGTTCAAATTGGACCATATTTAGGACCCCTCTCCATATAACGTCCTTATTTTAAAAACAGTCTTTGTATGGCGAAAAATCCCAATTCTTAATATTTTTTGACAAAATTTGGTAAAAAATAGTTAATTTGCTTAATAATTGGTTATGCCAAATTGGGGCCTGAACGGACCATTTTTAGAACATTTTTCCATACAATGATATTTTACGAAATCACTTATATGGCAAAGTTTAGCGTTTTCTGATCTGATCATCTAAACTAACATAATTTGTATATAACTAAGAGGTGTAGGTTATGAATTGTTCGACCATAACGTTTTTACTTGTTTTTCTTAGGCATCAGTTGCGAGTAAGGAGAATAAAATTGCAATCATATTATTATCATTTTTGGAAAGAATAATAAAATATTTGGAATTTTATTAATAATAATGATTTTTGTTGTTTTTGTTTAGATCTATAGAAATTGATTTAATTTTCATAAAAATATTCCGATTTTTTATATTTCTTTTATATTATTGTTATACGGTGAAGCGTAATTTCATGAATAACGTTACTTTTTCCTTTCTCTCTTTCTTTCGTTTTGATGAAATCTCAGTATAGTATATAAATAAAGTGGAGTGGGTAGCTTTTAACTGTACTTTGCCTTTGTTAGCTCATTTAAAATGGAAGGAAATCGGAGATATTTTTGCAATCATTCAATGTACAATTCATACGTTGTGTGTTTCTTTTAATTTTAATGATATTTAACAGCCAGGTGCTTGAAATTTTCAATTAAAAGTTATTAAATTCATATTACAACAGCTCTTATTTGTGATTATTGTCTGATTGTTTATTTTATTTATTACTTCCTTTATATTGCATAATGTTTGCTATAAAAATAAAACTGATTTGAATTTAAATGATTATGAATACAGAACCTGATTTTCGTGCAAGTTTATCTTAATTTTTTTAAAATATATTTTCTTCTTTTTTCGGCAACTGGTTGATAATGATAGCCTTTGCAAACTGTTTCCGTGATTATTTTATAAAAGAAAATATATTAATTATCAATGTTTTGAAGTTTTAAGGTTTTGTGGATAATATTTTGATATTTGATAAAAAATTGATTGAAAAATATTTAAAAAAAAAAAATTCTTCTATTTTTGTGATCATTCTGCTTGTCAAGCCCTTTCATTTGATACTCTTAGTAGAAGTACGAAAACTGAATTTGGCTTAGTCACCAAATCTTAAATGCTCTCCACATATACATACAAACTGTGGGCGTGTCAAATATATGATTACGCCTTCAAATAGTGTATGTATTAATATATAAGTAATATATTTTTAGTAAATTGTAGGCGGGCCCGTTATTCGACCAAACCTATTTTTTGTACATTGATGAATGGGATAATTATAGATATGCAGGTCAAATTTGAAGTTCATAGGTAAACTTCTGGGCCAGATGTAAAGATTTTTATCAATTGTGGGCGTGTTTGTTACCCGACCATGGCCATTTTTAACACATCGATGAATGTGACAATTATGTATACTAAAATTTCAATTTCATAGCTCAATTTTTATGAGATATATATATATATATATTTGGCGATTATGGGCGTGGCTTTTGACCGATTTTGCCCATTTTAAATAGCGATCTGCGTGCAGAAATTAAAAGTATTAATTTTAATTAACAGTACTCGTTAAGTCCTTTCCTTTAATACCCATATTGAAAATGTAATGTTACAACATCAAGCGGCCGCCATATTATTTTTAGTATAATACTACTTGATGGCCTATGATATTTTATTGATCCAGGTTTTTCAGTTGATATCCATATCACCACCGATAATGGAGAAATTGGTAATACGCCATCTTATCGAGATCATCATTGTGGAAACTTAGTTTATTGTATTCTTCTTAACGAAACCTTTCATTTGATACCCATTTTGTGTATAGATTGTGAAGAAAAGAAAATTGAACATTTTCCGACGGCTGCCATTTTGAATTTAGTAAACTGATATTAAGTTTATGGTATTCTACTTGTCAAATTCGTTCATTTGATACTCATATCGAATAGATTAAAAGGAATTAGAAAATCAACCTTTTTGAGGTGAACGCCATGTTGAATGTACCACAATTTTGAGCATACTAGTAGTATATTGGGAAAATTTCAATTAGCAAATTCAATATTTTGTGTACCTATAACATGTGATTTATCCATAAACACACACTTTAGGCTTTTCCTCTCTTTCTCTCTCTTTCTATTATCTATCATTCTCTTTGAATTTTTTTTAAATTATTTTAGAACTAAATTGCTTTTAATGCCATAACAAATCGTTTATATTCTTCTGATTATGTGTGTGTGTGTGCGTGTGCACGCGTATATGTGTTTGTTTGTGTTGTGATTCCATTTTGTTTTAATAAATTCATTGCAGTTGTTGCTGTTGTTATTTATTTAGCATTCGATGCAATAAATAAATAATTAAAATTGTTATCCATATGAGTGCACACAAACAACACTGAGAATTTGTTTTTTTTTGTTTTTTTTATATAAATTATTTTTGATTCTAGTGAATGTAAGAAAATTACTTACACACAAGCTGTTGCGCTCTCATATAAGCACATGGGCAGTTCTCTTTAACAGTAGTCTCTTTAGTAGATTTTAATTTGCAAAATACCAATGGAGAGTACTGTACGCACATAATTAATTATTCTTTTTTTGGGCTTTTATTGTACTTTTATTGTTCTTCTCTCGCCTCACCCCGATTGTGTTGTACTCTTCGGTATTTACATAAACGTTTTACTGTACTTGCTCAGTTTATCTTGGTTTAAGCATGTATTTCCTGTACTTCTCTAATTGAATTTGGACTTTTCTGTTTATACCCTACACATAGGATGGGAGATTCCATAAGGAGGCTTTGGAGACCTTACAACAAAGTTAATTTCTGAGTTGGTCTAGACTTCTTTTTTCTATACATAGCTTTTTATTTAAAATGGACAAAAGCGATTGGCATGATTGGACATTCTAACAGACATGTCCACGCATTCATAAAGAATCGTACTTGGTGTAAAACTCGACTTGTAAGCTAATATTTATATATATAAACTTTTAAAAGGCGTAATTATGTACCCGCCACGCCCACTATTTCTATGTTGATATCTTCCACATTTGTGGAAGATCTGTTCTAAAGCAAATTTATTTCTTGAGTACTGTACTGAGTTGCTCTTGTTCTAATTTTTTATAGTTCTATATACATATTTATAAATATATATATTTAATAATTTTTAGCGTACTATCAGCTTGAAATATTTATTCTTCATAAATTAAAAAATTTTATTTATTTTTTTATTAAAAAAGTTGAAAAAAAAAAAAACGAAATTACTCATAAGGTAAAAGAAAGTAGAATGGCGACTATAAAGTGTTATTGTTGTTGTTGTTAGAATCGGAATTGCTTAGTAAAGCATCAAAACCAGTTCAATTTAGTTCAGTTTTTCTATCGCATTGCAATTCAATTCACAGTAATTCTAGAAGTTTTAGCGTCATTTATTCTCCCATGACGTGACATGAAACATGACAAACAACAACAACAACTATAATAATAATAATAATAATAACAATAATGAGCGCCACCAACCACTACTAGCAGTAGCTATAGCTAATAGTGATGAAAAGCAACTGGGTAACGGTATAAATAATGGTGGTGGTGGTGGTGATGACAAGGGCTAGCTAACACAAACCCATTCCGCTATTAGTCTCTGTGAAGGTTTACATTTTTTTCATAATTTCATGATGATTACAAACCATTTAATATTACTTAACCAGGTGCTGAGAAATGCGGGCTAGAAAAATATTAGAATTCTAACCAACTGTCTGCATAAATGTGTAGATTCACACACAACTGTACAATTTACGTATAATGTGTAATGTAATGTAAGAAGGAACAATACAAACAAAATAATAAGCGCAGCCGTTTCATATGTTTCACTCACTACTCATTATGCAACTAAATGAAGCGAATGAAGACAATGTTTAGTTGTTCTAGGCTGAGAACGCCTGAATTGACATCTGTAACCCTCATATTATTATTATTATTATTATTGCCACCACTCACTTAATGTGCACGACGCTGCATTATTCCAACAATTAGATCCATTTCTATACATGTTTTGTATAAGTTTTTAGAAAATGCGGGCACTATGAACTTCAACTATAATGAAGAAAAGAAAACACTTTAAACAATTCGAGCTAAAAAAATACAAAAATATGTCCGTCTATCTCGGGTATAAATGTGGTTATATTAGAATTGTGTACACGCATTTTTTTTTTCATTTAAAAAGGATGAGTTCACCTTACAGTCACGCCAACAAATTACAAATTTCTGTATAATAAATTAAGCTATAAAGTTAGCATAAGATTTACCTAGTCTGCGTATCGATATTTCAAAAATGGGCGGGGTAGAATAACAGCCCCTAACAAAAAAAACACAAATAAAAGGATTTAATACGCAATACATTGTTAGGTAGCAGAATAAGGTGTCTGTCACGCCCACATTTCTTATATACATATGAAAGGCTTTTAAGGGTTGGTCTAAGACGACTAGCCCAAGTTTTTTACACGTTTCATTTGAAAAATAGACACTTGGACGAACACTTCAATAAGTGGCTTCATTGTTATTATTCGAAATTATTTGTATATTCTCCACATAAGATAAGAGTTAAGTTTGTCCTTCCATTTGCAACACCCAGAAGGAGGCGTCAGGAACCTTACAAAATATATATTTTCTTGATTACCATCAAAAACGGCGTCGATCTATATAGACATGTATGTTCGTGTGTCCGTCTTTTGTTGACATTTGTCGCGGTCGCAAATTTTGAGGTAATGAGCTGAAATTTTGTACAGATACTTTTAGTTTCTACACGGAGAACGCTATTTGAAATGGACAATATTCATCAGGAGCCACACCCACAATTGTCGAAAATCTATTTACCACAAAAATTGACCTTTATACATGAAATTCTATGCATATATTTATAATTAACCATATCATCGATGTGCTAAAAATGGGCGTGGTCAAATAATAAACACGCGCACAATTAACCAAAAGGCATATCCGGCGTAAAACTCTACTTGCAAGCTGATACGTAATGTATAGGCTATTATTAGTACCTCCCACGTTCAATATGTAAGTGTAGGGTATTTAAAATTTGGCCTCAACTGTATCATATACAGGATTGCACCGTACAATCTTCCTCTCAATGCAGTGGCTAATGGGGATGATAAGATGTTTAAAGAATATCACCCAAGCGTTCATTTTGTATAATAATCTATAATCGTTTCAAAATGAAGCTTAATAGCTTATCCCTTTGAAGCAATACTGAAAACGATCTGCTCCATATATGCAAATATCTGCTCAGAATGCATTGCTTCGTGTATAATTTATGCACGATTAAATAAAATTTCGATTACGTGATTGACTGGGCAACACAATTGACGTGCACATCTACTTGAACTCTACTCTTTCTTATCTGCACTGAACTGAACTTAAATAAATTCTTGATTAGAATTTTTCATCCATTATCAGCATCGATTGTACTTTTTTTTTTTCTTTTTTACACTTTTCTTTCTTTCCCTACTTATTTCTATTTTTGTACTTTATAATGGTCACGCCGAGTCAGTCAATCATTCCTTTACTGGTTTGAATATGGCGATATAATGGATTAGCGTAATGCTGCTGCTTCAACTACGATTAGTTTGACATCACAGCAGACCTCAAACTGGCTTTTAACATAAAGGAGAAGCGATAACACATTTTTATATTCGAGTTAATCTTTTCATTGTGGTTTTTTATTTATATTTTTTTTTTATTTAATCTGTCAAACTGTTATCAGTAGGAACAGTATATAAATTGTATGAGTATAAAATTATGTTTAAAGGAAAAAATAAGCCACAATGGCGGCCCATTTCAATGAGTAACACACCAACTCCAATGTCTTGCTGTGCACTCGTACTATTGTAGTACAATAAAAAAAAACGGAAAATATTGTCGGTCAAGCCTGACTATTTAATGCTCTACACCACTTAGCTCCTCAAATTATACACCTAATTTTCTATTTACACGATAGATACGTTCCCGAAAATTCGTGTAAAAAAAGATATTGGCTAAATGGAAGAATAGTATATTGGTTCCAGACCTAAAAAAAAAAATTTAAAATCGTGTTAAAACGGAACAATTCGTGTAAAAAGAGAAATTTTTTCGTTTTAATTCGTGTTAAATCAAATTCGTGTGAAAAAAGTTCGTGCAAAAAGAGAATTAGGTGTAGTACAGTTAGTTTAGTTGTGTCAGTAAACGTGAGGTATTGCCGTATAAGTTACTTCATGGAATATCATTATATGGGAAGGGGTTTTAAAAATGGTCCAATAGATCTCTAAATTTAGCCCAGGCAAATATGAAGCTAATTAACTATTTGCGAATTAAAAATTCTACGCTCTTCTAACACCCCGCCTACAATATATAAGCTTATCTTCCAAAATAAAAATTTGTCTTAAATACTTTAATACGGTAGATATTCAAGATTTGGTCTAAAAGGGCTATTAATGCGATTCTTTTGCAAGCTTAGTGCAGCCTCTAGGATTCACTCCTAGCTGAGATTATTAAAGAGAGAATTTTGACCTTTATATCATTGATGTTTTTACCTTTGTTAATGTCATTGACTTTTGACTTTTCTGCTAATATGCATGATTGCAGGATTGAGTCACTCTTTTGTTAATTGGGATATGAAACGAAGAGAAGTTAGTGACTCGTAGTTGCGAATAATATTTTGTTGGCAGCAACTCTGAAATTTTTCGATGAAAAACTGTTTATATTTTCCCATCTGACTTTATTAAGTAGTTTAGTAAGGTAGTTGGTTGTTTCTATTGTATTTTTAAAGAAAAGGTGGATAGTTGTAGACCTCAGTTACTATTCCACATACGAGAAATAATTCATATGAGGTTAGCAACACAATGCGCAAAAACTAAATTGTTTATCCCATATATCGTATAAAGTTTAGAGTAAATATAATATTTTAGTCAAATATTTGTTGCTAAATATGATGCAAGTATAATTATCATTAGCGTGTATGTGTTTGTCAATAATTTATTTATTTATAAAACCACTTTTTAATTAAATTGTTTATAAGCAACAATTTGTTTTGATTTGTAATCCAAAACCAGTTTTTTTCCTATTTTTAACACATACACTTCATTTTATGGCAGGTTACTGTGTCGTGGTATACTAGATTTTCAGTTCCATTTGAATTTCCCAGAAAGAGGTATTCAAACATTTCACTTTATGATTAATTATGTGTATATTTGTAATGAGTATGCCGGTTGTCCATATGTCCGCGTAGAGTAGTTCTTAATTAGACAGAAATTCAGGTATACAAAATCGTTTTATTTTTCCAATAAGAACATAACAATTTGTTTTTTCTTCTTTTTTTTCATCACAAATAATACGGAATAAAAATTGTATTGTATAATGGCTCAGTGAACAGAAGTTTAGTTTAAGCTGTAGTTTGAGAAATTAAAAGTTAGTAAAGTATGTACGAAAGGCTTAATAATTTGTAAGCCTTGTTTGTTCTTTTTCAACTTCGAGTCCATTTTCAACCGTGATCTTTTTTACTCCAAAAAACATCCCTGTAAAAAATTTCAATTTTTTTTTAACATAAGAGAAAATTGACAAATTAAGTTTTTCGATCAAAAAAAAAAAAAAAAATCTTTCTGTTATTCATTCATAACTTAATTAATTTATGCACTTGTGTATATGTATAATAATATATACATAAATACATAAACCGTACACCATATACGTAGGTACACGTATCAATTGACCGTCAACGTAATCGAAACTGGTTTTTTTTTTTATTGTGTAAGCCGTGTATGTGAGTGTTTGTGTGTTTGTATGTGGATATACATGTTTTTTTTTTTTTTTTATTGTTATTCTTATTTTTGTTGTAGTTATCTTTTATCGTTTAAGCAATAAATTGAATTCAAAATCTCATGCTCATCCGGGAGTGTTGCTGGGTTTATTAACAACCACAACAAGCAGGCAGACTGTATTCTATTGTATACACATACACACACATCATATTTATTATGCATACATACACTTTATTTTTATTGGTTTTGGGTATTTTTATACTCTCCACATAAGATGGGGGTATAATAAAAATGTCATTCCGTTTGCAACATCCAGAAGAAGGCGTCAGAGACCCTACAAAGTATAGACTTGAAGCCTGTTGTTGGCGACATTCTTACAATCGTAAATTTTATAATAATTCTAGATATTGAGCTGAAATTTTGTACAGACACTTTTTGTTTTTGCACGTAGATCGCCATTTAAAATGGTCAAAATCGGTTTAGAGCCACGCCCACAACCGATAAATATATATATGTCCCAAAAAATTCGTCCATGAAGTTGAAGTTTGGTATACGTATTTATACACGTATATTCCATCCATCCATGTTCCAAAAATGGGCGTGGTTGGTTAATAAACACGCCCACAATTTACAAAAAACGACTTGCAAGCCTAATCGTAATACGTATACTATTAGAGGGCATAATCATATATTTGCCACGCCCATTTTTGTAGATGTGTAGGACGTTGAAGTTTTTTTTCTTAATTTTTTCTGCGTTCGTTTTTTTTTTTTGTATGAGTGCGTGTATGTATGTGTTTGTGTTTATTTTTGTTTTACTTTTATTACCTCATAAGAACAGGTTACGAAGAACTCCAACCAACTGCGTGGCAGCAAAAGAATACGGATCTATCCCAAAAAAAAAAAAAAAAAAAACAGAAAAAAACTTTTTTTTTTTTTTATTTATTGTTTTTAATGAGTTATCAAGAATGTTTCGTTGTTATTATTTTTGTTTGTTTTGTTTTGTTCAATATATGTGTGTGAGTTTTTTATAGTTAGAAGAAACAAAATTTAAATGTAAACAAGTTGAAGCATGTATGTGTATAACAAAATAAGGGTGTGGACGCAACTCAACACACTTATATACTTTAAGCGTGTATTTGTTGCTTTAAATAAAAACTGATAACCAACTGATTGTGATTGTGATGGTTTCTAATTTAACAAGACGGCATAAAATATACCTAAAAATTATAATTTCTTTGTATTCCGTGCATCCGTCGTTTAGCCTATTTTTATGGTCTCCTTATAAGATGATGGTATACTAAGTTTTTTGTTCCGTTAGAAGTATGCTACGTTTGTCACGGGGGCGACAGAGACCCTGCGAAGAATAGGAGTTGGTGTAGACATGTCCGTCCGTGGGTCTGTCTGTTGATGGCTCTCTCATGATGGCGTAATTCACGTTATTTAAAATGGTTAAGAATGGCTGAGAGCTACGCCCACTATTTTATGTAGACGTGGAGGATATTTAAGATTAGGTCTAAGCCAAATGTAGTATTTTACGTGTTTTTTTTCCCTTTCTTGTCTATAATCGACAACTTGTACCTTTTTTCATATATTTCGATGATTATTACGATTATTGTTCTAAGAGGACAAAAACTTTAAATTCTTTAAAAAGTGATTCTTATGAAAAAAGTCGTGCTTGTAGCATTGAAACCTAATTTCAATATTTTTGCAACCTTTACTATCAATAATAGGCAGCTTTAAAAAACATTTCATTAATAGTGAAGGTCGGTCCCTCCATAACATTAAAAATACACTTGTTTACTAATTACTGACAAGTCTGTTCAGTTTATTTTATAGGCGCAGTAGTTTATTTAATTTTTATGGATTTTAACAACAAAAGTAAATAATAAAAATCTTATTTCAACACGCGTACAAAATAACACCGTTTTCAATGTCACTCTACTCGGTCTTGCCCAATCGATTGTGTTTTCAGATATAGCAACATTGTTGCTTAATATTACCAGCATGACAAGTGTATGATATGAGTGGTGTTGTATCTCTCGATTATGTACTCTCTCAGTGTGAAATATATTGGTAAACATATAATAACATTGTTACAAAATTCACATCACAATTAAAACGGTGTTAACACACATGTATGGGATGTATGTACAAAAAATGTATATCACTGGGTTGTTAGTTGTTTGTGTACTTCATGGTAAATAATCTCCATACACACTATGGCATTACATATACACACACACACACACATGCACAAAAGTGGAAAAAAAGTCATTAATGATTCAAATCATTATTACAGCTCGTTTGATATTTTCGATTACTACTACTGCTGCTATTGTAGTTGTTGTTGTTGTGTTTAAGCAGCACACGAAAATATTAATAACAGAGCGGAACATAAAATATACACATAACTTTATAAGCAAACAGTATTACAACAGTTTAGGTCACGGTCATATATATGTATACGTACACACTTGCATAAATCTTAAATCTTAACTAAATTTTCAATTTATCTTCATTTTTATACCCTACCAAACAAGTATTCTATGGCAACTAAACATTTTGTACAATTTTTACAATTTTTTACAAAAAATTTACAATAAAAATCATCCGATTTCACTCAAACAAAGCATGATTGAGCCTTATAATAAATGGAATTAATGTGTCAAATTTCATTGGAAAATATCAAGAATTAAAGGTTTTTGCCATTGTTGGTGGGCAAAGTGATATTTTTCACTACAATACAAAGTTTGAACTGTTGCAAAATTGGGAAAAATGAATGTAGAGGAAAAGTTTTTACACTATTTAAAAGGTGACATTCTCAAAAATTTGTAGGAATGTCCAATTTTACATATGAAATGCATATTGAGTCAAAATGAGTCGATTTTCTTTAATACTATTTCAAAAGGTGCTTTAGAATCCTCACTGTGTAAGGTTCACAGTGAACTAATCCAGCTCAAACTTGTACCATTGAGTTTGTCTGTTCAATTACTTATCGATAGACCCACTACGAATTACGATGCCAATCGATTCTTCTGCTAATGTAAATTTTGTTTAAGCTACTGGTCGCATTTTTTTTAAATTAAATATTTCGATAAAATCTGGTTTAAGGTCATGTGTCGGCACAAAGGGGAAACCTATTAAAATATTTTTAGAAGCCCTCCCCATATAAGGTTTTATAAAAAAGGAAGTTTTTATGGGACAAAAATTCGTAGTTCTTAATATTTTTCAAGAAAACTTGATGAAGAATAGTTAATTAGGTAAATAATTGGTGTGGGTCAAATTTAAACCCCATCGGAACATTCTTAGAACCTATTTCGCTATGGCGATAATATACGAAGTGATTTTTTTTTCATATCCAACTAAAAATATGTTTATGGAACTAAAAAATTTAGAAGATTAAATGTTTAAGTATAACCGATTATAATATTTTTGTACGTATATGGAAATATTTATCACAGAAAGGGGCTTGGGAAAGTCCATAAAGTATAAAAGTTTAATTTTTGGAATAAACTCTCTTTTCTCTTCCACAGTTTTTTGCATAATCCTCTAGTCCCTCCTGTTTCCATTATGTTCTTTTGTATATAATTCATTTTGAAACGTTACACACTTTTGCAACAAAACGAATATATCTACAAAGTCAATGTAGTGAGGATTTAAAAACAAAAAAGAAACATTCATTGCCCTTTTACTTTAGTTGTAATAAATTCAATTATTACTTTATCACTATTTTTTTGTTTTTTGTTTTCGTTTTAATTTTAGTTTTTAGCGTTTTTTTTTGCGGTAAGCTTTAACCGCAACAAAAAAAAGGTTAAAAAGCGACCATAATAATAATAATAACATGTGTACACACATCCCTATGACTGACGATTCATTACTCATTTTAATGAAGAAGCAAAAAAAAAAAAAAATTATTTAAACAAGTTTAGTAATTTTATGGCTGGCAACGTGCTTGACTTAGTCACAAGAAAGAAAAAAACAACAACAACTGTTTGTTTATAACTATTTCCCTTTCCACATAAGAAGGGAACGGTATACTAAGTTTTTCATTCCGTTTGCAACACCAGAGACCCTACAAAGTATATATATTTTTAATCAGCATCAAAAACCAAGTCGATCTAGACATATTATTAAAAAAGTAATCGCAAATGTCAATTCATTGCAATACTTTAACAATAATTCGTCGCCAACAACAATATTATAAACATAAACAAATAGAAATAGTTGCTCACGCAATGTGCTGCAATTTGTTGGTGTATGAAGGTGAATTCATACACTAATGCCAATCAACACCAACGCCACCCCACTACCCGCCAATATCCAACCCCATCCATCCATGTGTTACGGAAACCATATGTATTTCATATGTTTTACTTAAGAAGCCTAATTTTTTGAAATATCCTCACGCTACCATTTTAATACAATACACAAACGCGTAACGTCGCTCCAACAACAATATTTATAATATGTCACAATTTGTGTATTGTAACATTAAAGACTCTGTGACTCTGATCTATGGCAATAACAATGATCGCAAAACAATTGCAAAATGGAAGCAACTGCAACTGCAACAACAACAACAACAACAATACTAATGATAACAATCACATTAAATAGTTAAACAGAAAAAAAACGCAAAGTTGAACAATTACAATGCTAGAGAGTTTCATTTACAAAAATAATAACAATAACAACAACCACGTAATATAAATAAAAATAAAAAAAATCGTGACCTAGACCTCAATCAATGGCCATTATGTAAATTGAAATTTATTGTGTATTGAAGTACATAATGAATAAACGTTAATATTGGAATGCGTTGATATATATAACAGCGCTTTACCCTTACAATCCAATACCCTACATTTAAAAAAACCGGTTTGCGTGGATTTACTGTAAAAAAATAAAACATGTAAAAGGAAACACGCTTAATGTTGTTATCCCAAAATGTTGGAAGAAAAATTAAATAGATTTCTTAAATTGAAAGATTTTTTTTTCTAACAAAAATTTAAACGAAAAAATATTTTTCAAAATAAAATTTACATTTGGTTAAGATTTAATATACAATTATAAAACGAATTTTTTTGTAACAAAAATTAAAAATATTTTTTCAAAGTAAAATTTACATTTAGTCAAACTTTAAAAATAAATAAAAAAATAATAAAATAAATAAATATATAAATGACTTTTTCTTTACAAAAAATATATATTAGAAATTAAAAAATATTTCTTTTAAAAAAAAATCCTTTTTTAAAGTTATATTTAGAGTTGACAAGGGAATATATGCAATATTATTAATAATAATAATAAAAAAAAAAAAACAGCAAAAATAAAAAATTTTGTAATAAAAATTAAAAAATTAAATTTACATTTAGTAAATGTTTAAAGTTGATCCAGAATATATTTACGAGTCTTTCGTGAAAAAAAAACTCCAACTATTAATAATTTTTAGTAATAGTGAAAAAAAATTTAAACCCAATACTATGTATGATGAAATTTATGCAGTGTACAACCGAAAGCTAACTTCATATTTAGTAATATATACTTTCAAACCGTTATGTGTTGACTGCCAAATCTTGCAACAACTCATTTGAAGGTATTTCAGTTTCCAATATAACAAAACTCAGGTGCAAAGTCGAACAAATTATTAATACAATATTTTACATCATTAGACACGTTTCGAGTAGACTATTTAAATAATAATAATAGCTAACACCTGATGAAATAAATAATTATAATGCAAAGTGTTTGCCAAAAGCAAAACGTCAAATGTCTCTAGTTCGCTAAAGTGAGATGATTGCAGTTTTTTCTCTTTTGTTTTTTTAACATAAAGAAATCATAATTAATGTCAGGGGTTTAGTTTTAAAATGTCAAATATATATAAATTTACATAAACAATATTTAAAAAAAAAATCGTGTAATGAAATAGTTATTTTATATTTATTATTGACTACTTTGAAAAGCTTCTGCAGAACTTCATTTCTTCAACTTTAATTGAGTACTTTTAGATAATAAATAATTAGTTAATAATCACTAATTAAGTTAAGCTGGTACTATTACTTTTTTATGTGTTTCCTGCTTCTAGAGGAAGATGAGACTATAATTGGTCAAGGTGTAGAGAATCACTTTGGATATCTTTAAAAAAAGGTATGAGTCGAATCAAGGCCGAGGTAGCTGTCGTCTTCTTTTGATGTAACACGAAGAGAAGAAGAGGCAGAATTGGCCAAATATCTGCTTTGTAAGTGGGTTGTACCTCAAGACTTGTACTTGACTTGAAACGATTCAGAGATTTTAAAAATTCGTTAAGGAATTAAGTGTTTGAGTTTTGATTTACTTAACCTTTACTTAGAAGGTGCAAGGATCCTTTGGGCTCACAGCCACAACCCTGCAACCTAACGTACCCCACCAACATTAACTTAACTTAACCTTACCTAATACAACCCGATCTAACTTAACCTGAACAACTGAATCTATTCTAACGTAACCCAACTTAACTCTGTCCGTACAGCTATCCTTGAATGTGCTTGTGACGTGTAAAACTTGTGCGGAATTGCGATGAACCTTTGTAGCCTCAGAATTACCTGTTGAACGAATCACCTTTCTAAATTATGTACAGTAAACTAACTTTTCTGTTTTTACAAGTCCGAAAGGAAGAGTCTAACATTATATTGCGCATAATACTACAATGAATGAGCAGATTTAGAAAGTCAGCTCATGCTAAAGAACATAACATACAAGATAAAGAAAATGTTCATCAAAAAAAAAAAAAAAAAAGCATAAAACATGTTATGTGTCTACATATTTCATTGTTATGTGTTCGAAGTGAAGGAAGACAAAAAAAAAAAAAAAACGGCAAAAGTGTTGCTCAACCCACAGACGCACACATTTCATCAAGCAGTCGAATCAAGAAACTACTATTTAGACACTTGTGTAAGTTTCCTTCTTCTACAACATGAAACATAAAACGTGGAGTTTTATGTATGATGTGGAAAGAAAAAAAAACTTAGAGCAGAGACCATACCAGACCAGACCACATCAACTAACCAGCCAGCTAGTCAATTAAGTCAATGGACTGCCGGTCTGCCCGAAGCATAAATATCTTTAAACTTAAACTATAATATAACTCCAAAGATTCCTTGTTCAACGCATTAAAAAAAAAGTAAAAGCTCACACATACATACAACAACAACCCGTTTATATTAAAAAGTAATTTTGATATGAAATATTCAGCTAAACTAACCACTACTTCCACTATTGTTTTTGCCATTATAATTATTACATATTACTATTATTAGTGCACAATAATGGTGTGGTAATAATGCTCTATTAAATGAAAACCGCTAAAGCATATACAAATAAACAAAAGATTATCTGAATTTGAATTCTCGATAAACAAAAACCACTAAAAAGAGCTACAGTTGACTTAAACTAAATATTGGATGAATACTCTCGCGCATTTATTTATTAAACCAAGGCTTGACTTTAATGCGAAGAATCGTGGGTTCGATACCCACAACAGTTGAATTCGTGTATGGGTTAATTGATTTTTTTTAAAAATATTTCTTCATTGGACGGTCATTTCTATACCTGGAGGGGATAATATCGGTAGACTGCCCTGCATTTATCATATAGGAGATATCCCCTGAATACTGATCTTTAGCATGATGTCAAAAACGACCCTCTATTCAGTTCCAAATATATATATGTATACGGTCAAATTTCGTCCGCGATAGACTAGAGGCATAATATTTGACTCTTAATGTGGAGGATAGCGGGTTCGATACCTAGAACAATCGATCTCGATATGCTGGTGGGGAGTTTTTCAAATTGTTTCTTAATTGGGGACTAATTTTTATAACTGGAGAGGAAGATCGGCATATTGCACATCCAAAATTAACTCATTGACTGGTTATTTAACAAAACAAACATTTTGATGCTGAAACTTAATCGAGCCTCTGAGGCTTTCTTTTTTTTTTTTTTTTTTTTTTTTTTTTTTGCAACGCCCAGAAAAACTTAATATACCTTCCATTACAATGTAGATGTGATTATAAATACATTTTCATAACAACCCAGTTAGATAATAAAAGTGATGTGAATAGTTTCATTTAATCATATATTTAGCCGCTTATACAAACACGCATCATTGAAATAGAACAAAAAAAGCTTCTATGTTATGAACGGAACGATAGACCTAAAGGCTACATTTCCACAATATAATAAAAAGTGAATTGTGCGAAGAAAAACAAATTATACAAACCTAATAAATACACCTAAAAAATTGTAAAAAAAAAAAAAACAAGAAAAAACATTAGATTTGGAAAAAGCTGTAAAGCCGGTTGTGTTGTTTATTTATTTATATTTAATTTGCAATTACGTGTTATTTAGTTCCTGCTCCACTTAACCAGCACTCAATATAAGATGAATTAAAGAAAAAACAAAACCAAAACAAAAAACTGCATCAACTTTAACTCCAAAACAACCAATCAAAGTGAACTAACCAACTAACGTACCAACCAGCCAGCCAGCCAGCCACCGCAGCAGAGATAAATAAGTAAACAAATCAACAAACAAACTTATTAAATATAATCCGCATATTATACATATTCACAGTGGTTTCTAATATCTAGACATTTATCTAACTCAGCGTCGGTCGGTACGTACGTACGTCCGTACGACCACAAGTCAGTCTATAGTGTGTGTTTGAAACCGCAAAAGTTGATTTGCCAGTCGATTAGTCTGCTACATCTGTATTCAACTCTTACCTACATATATACATTTGTATCTTATATAAAGAAAACCAGTAATTTTCCATACACACACACGCATACCAACAAATATGCTTACAATACATTTGAAACGTGGTTATTACAGACGGAGGTGTTTTTCTTTTTTCACTAGAATTCTCTCCGCACAACACAACACAAAAAACTTTTAATTTCATAAGAAGACAGCCTACAAAAGAAAAGGAAGAAAATGACAAGGCAATGAGTTAACTACTTGGAAATACATTGTAGACTAAGTATAAAGATCTCTAGCACGGGCCATATTAGAGTGAATTTAATAGAAAAGGCCATTAAGGTGGCAGTTCATTTATAAAAACTCATAAAGCGGTGTAGAGAAAATGTAATGCTGGAATATGGAAATGAATGAAAAGTACAAAATATCGTGAGTCCAGTTATCCGGGAGTTAAGGTTATGGGTTAGAGTTTATGTTTAGAAAGATATTCTTGGTGTTGCCCATTTTGTGGCAAATTTGATGGAAGAGCTCAATATATATATGTGTAGTAAGACTCAACTTGGTCACTCGGATGTCGTGGCAGGTAAATAGATATTGGTCAATTGTGGGACATACGGATGGACGAGGCTAAATCGACTTAATCCAATATATATATTTTTGTGGAGTCTCTAATAAGCCACCTTCTGGGTATTGAAAACTGAATAATAAACTGAGGAAGATTCTCCCAAATAGAATTAATAGAGACTCGTCTCCTTATCTCCCTTATTAAACGTAGGTGATAGGTACATATTTAATGTTTATGTGTGTACGTACGCTATGTAATTGTCAGTTATATGTTGTTAGTGTTGTTTTTCTTCTTTCCATTATTTTGAAAGCAAAAGTAATTCCTCAATAAAAGAAATTATAATAATAATGATATGAATAAAAAAAAAGCACCTTGAGTCAGTTAAGCACTAAACTAATAATCTACATACGAAATGTTTGTGTGTACATTTTCTGTGTGTGTATACGTGTGTGATTTAGTAAACATGCACACACATATAAATTGTTTTTTAGGTTGCTTACATGAAATTAAGTTTAAATGACATTCAGACAGATAGACTAAATTAAACAATTAATCTTGTAATTATAACATCATCCTGACAAAATAACAAAAAAAACAGATTTGTTTTTGTCATAATTTTACGAATATATGAAAATGTGACAAATTTATAAAATTAACACTTAAAAATGTTAATCATTGTGTAATTAAAACACAAGCGATAACAGGTTTTCATTTGTTTATTATTTTTGATATTAATAGCGCTACGCAAGCTTGCTTAAGTTATATTCTCTACATGAGAGAGTTTCTCATTCCATTTGGAATTATCTGAAGCGGGTTTTATAGACCCCATAAATCTTGTATCTTCTTTAGCAGTACTAAAAAACTGTCCCTTGGCCAACATTAAAACGTTTTCAGTCACAAATATTGATAGTGTGGTAAAATTTGGTATAATGAGCCTTATTATGTAAATCGCCGTCTTTAATTTAATTCACAGTTAAATACAACATGTGTTCAGCATATGTAATAAATTTCAGCTTAATATCTCAATTATTCTGTATTTTATTTAAATACAAAATTGTTATGTCCTTATTGGAAAGTTGTATATATCGCACTAACAAATAGCTAGAGATGACATTTGATATAAATATTTAATGCACCCCTTCTATGGATGTGTGAGAAAAGTAGACACGCCTACACTCTTTAATAAAAAGTTTAATTTAGTGCACAATTCGATTGTAAGACATTTATTGCATTACAAGAAAACTTTATGTTACACATGCCACGCCTTTAATTTACATATATCTAAACATGGAGGGCTTACAAAATTTGACACAAGCTTAACATGTGTTTTCGTGTGTCAATGTGACTTTTATTATTATAATAAAAATTTCCCTTTTCTATACCGTATTACTAAACAGCCCTGTTTTCGTTTGTTTACGGGTATGTGAAACTCTGTATACGAACTCTGTAGCGAAAGAATTTGAAGCAATTTAGCATTTAGGTGTGACAATTTTATTTAGATTTGTTTATTGCGTAAAAATTTAATTTTATACCCATCACTTTAAGGTGGTAGGATGTAGCAATTTGTTCAAAATGTTTGTAACAATTCATGACAACGAAGCGTTAACTTATTTGGACAACAATAATAATAATATTAATAATAAAGTCTGTTCGTTTATGTGTATGCTATAATTAACCAAGTCTTGCTGTTTTTATTTATAATAGCTTCCTCTTCCTCTAACCATTTCAAGCTGCTTTTGGGTTATTTTGATGTTTTTTCCTTTAAGTGTACTCCCCACACACACACACATACGTATATTTTATATATTGAATTTGTATATAGTGGTTTCTGATGGTTTCTGTTAATGTTGTTGTTGTTGTTGTTATAATTTTGTGAAGATAATACCAGTTATATTGCCTACAACACTTCAAACTTTACCTGCCAGTTAAGCAATATGTTTCATTGTATATACGTAAAAAAAATATATGTGTATGCATATGTTTATATATACTTCGAGTGTTCAGGTATATGATCTTATGGGTATTGTTGTACATACGGGTTTTTCTTTTCACCATTATCACACACACGTACACACATATTTTCATTTGTGTTTCTCTTTTTAATAGTTATTTGTTATTGTTGTTATTATATGCTGTATATGTACCTGCATGTGATGGTTTTAATGGTTTGAACTTGAGCTCTATACATAATTGGACATATTTGTTACATAATACATTACAGCATCGAGTACAGAGTGAGTAAGTGAGCGAATGAGTGAAATGTTTGGTTGACTTGAACACACACGTTTTCTTATTTTATTTTTTAATACATATATAACATGTGTGTGTGTAAAAACGAAAATAACAAACATTTGCCTCAACAGGTATCGCTTTCTTGTCTGCTTCTTGCTGAGTTTTGTATTCAGCTAAATTGTATAAATAATATGTGGTGGTGAATTGAAGTGATTCTGTGGTGTGGTGTATTTATGTTATATACGTATATGCTTTAATATTGTGGCAAACAAGAAAAATAGGTTATTTTTAGCTGGAGACAAATTTTGGATAACCTCTATGGACATGATTACCTGTGGACATAACATGCATGTAACAGCGTAACTTTTTTCAACAACTACTGATGTATATGTTATATTTTACCTCAAGGGATGCACAGAAGTTTTTTTGTTAGTTGCGGACCACGCTCATTTTTGACTCAGTTTTTACCGCTAATCAAGGATATATATACTTTGTGACGCCTCGTTATAGGTTTTTACAAATGAAATAACAAACTTAACATACCGCCCATTTTAATTGGAAGGTATAAGCAGTAAAGAAAATTAAATGCGAAATTAATGCGAATAAACTCGGTGCTGGTCATTGCGTTATTAGTAAGTACCACTTGTGGCAAAGGGTATATTAAGTTTGTGCGAATGTTTGTAACTTCTAAACGGCAAATGCCGCACTCAACTTCAATTATACTGATCGATTGAGAATAAAAATTTGAGTCGATTTAGCCATGTCCGTCTGCCCATGTAAATTTGTACGCAAGCTACTGATCGCTTTTTTTGAAATATTTTGATAAAATTTGATATAAGAAAAATGTAACTTGACTCGGAAAGACACCCCATTGACAATATACCGAATCGGATCATTTTTAGAACCACGCTCTCTATATAAGATTCTATTATAATGAAAATCTTTATGTGACAAAAAAAACGCAATTCTTAAAGTTTTTAACAAAATTCGTTAAAGAATAGTTAATTAGCTAAATAATAGGCTATGCCAAATATAGACCTGATTAGATTATCTTTAGAACCTTTTCCCATATAATTTACGGCAACATTTCGCATTTATTGACACAACTGAGCTGATTGTAGCATAACTTGTGGAGTTAAGTGGTGTAGAGTAATAAATGGTCGGTCTACTGTCACTTGTTTTATTAACAAAATTTGCTTTAAAAGTGTTGCATAACAAAATAAATAAATTTAATGATATTTTGGACGCTTTCCATTATAACGTTTTCCTTTTTTTGTTGCCTTGACTAATACTACAAACAAAACAAATTCTTGTATAAATCGTTTTATTTGGATGGCTGCACCATTGACATTGATAAGTGGTGTAGGGCTGTAAATCGTCGGGCTTAACCGCCTATAAAACATTTTCACTTGTTTTCATTGTACGGCATGTGATGTGTTTCAAGGGAATACTTTCATATTTTGTGGAGAGTCTTGAAGGAGATCAAGTTATAATATTATTATTATTATGTAGTTGTTGTTGTTGTTGTTGTTTAAGGTTTCTTTTATTATTGCATTTTTTTTTGTTATAAACAATGTTTCGCCTTGAATTTCTCAAACGGATTTTTATTTTTAACACGCTTGAGGAACCCTCTGAGAAATTTATGGGGTCTTAATTTGTTCACATCAGATTGAGTATATTTATAAATGTTTTATATGAGTTGTAAGTTATGACCGCTATTGAAAATGCATTATATCGCCAATTATATAATTATAAATATAAATTAATTTATTTTTGTAAATAATTTTTTTTATATTTTTTTCATATCATTACAGAATAAATCCCGCACTCCGAATGGTCACACCATAAATGTGCTTACTATTAATAATAACAATAACAACAAGAATAATACTAACAGCCTTCTGAACAGTTACGATAATGTGATGGATATTTCCAGCTCCAACCATTCGTCGATTGAACACATGGATAAAATTAATCATATACCATTACAACAACAACAACAACAGAAGCAACAATCATTGATAATAGGACAAGAGAAAAACCAACAACATATAGCCGTTTATCGTGGCCATGCCGCTTTGACACGCACCATATCAACACCACAACCTCAATATAAGCAGGGACAGCAGCAACAGCAGGAACAATATGTAAATGGTCAAGGAGAACAACAACAACAATCAATACAACAGTCACAACAACAACAACAGACAGCACAAGATGGCAATGTTGCCATATTGGTTAATACACTTATCGAGAATTTGGGCAATTTGAATTTGCACCGAAAATTGGAACGAACCCAATCGGAGCCATTGCCACAGCCAGTCAATACCTCTCGGTAAGTATGGGGATGAGCACATTATAGCCGCAAAATTTCATTATTCATGTTTTAATTTTAAGACCCACTTGTGTGGAACGTAATTATTTTCTAACAGATATTTTCTAATTTAGGTATAAAACGGAACTTTGTCGCCCCTTTGAGGAGGCGGGCGAGTGCAAATATGGTGAAAAATGTCAGTTCGCTCATGGCTATCATGAGTTGCGCAATCTACAAAGACATCCCAAGTACAAAACTGAATTTTGTCGCACATTCCACAGTGTGGGCTTTTGTCCGTATGGGCCGCGTTGTCATTTCGTTCACAATGCTGATGAGGCTAGAGCTTTACAACAACAGCAGCAGCAGCAACAGCAACAGCAATTCCAACAGCAGCAGCAAACAAAATTACAAAATCATTCCAACGGTTTTTTGGTGGTGGCACCGGCCACCTTTCATCACGTAAGTACCAAAAGCACAAAGAACAATACACAGCTGGCGGTGGGGGGAGGAGGAGGAGGAGGAGCGACCATCAATAATAATCATGCCTTGCCTCTCAGTCCACCGTTAAGCATGTCAACTGGTTCTGATCGTGAATCGCCGACTGGTTCGTTGTCGCTATCACCCACCAGCTCAATGACGAATTTTTCATTTGGTGAACAAGTCAACAATACCAATAATACCGTGTTTCAAGCGGCCTTTCAATATATGAACACACCACCGGACAGTCCCGGTGTGGCCATGTCACCGGTAAATACACCACCACCACCACCGCCCCCTACCACATTAATATTAAATGGTCAACAACCGATTTATATAAAAGCGAACAATATGAACAACAACAACAATAACAACATTAAGGTGATAAATCAACAACAGCTGGCTGTGGTGCCACCACCCGTTAAACAATTGTTACAAAAAAGCTCCAGTTCACCAATAGCTATACTACGTCATAATGTAGTTAATAAGGTGGCAACGCCAAACAAAGTGCAATCTGTGTCCTCGCTTAATATTATGAATTTAGCTGTGCCAACAATGGACGAGCAACGTTTGCCCGTTTTTAATCGTTTAAGTTTGGCTGTGGATAATAATATTATTAATAACAACAACAATAATAATAGTAATGATACTGCCAATAATACCAATATCATCTCTTCTTACACTCAAGTAGCTTTATAAATAATTACACAGATCCCACACATATAATATATATTAAACGTTGTTATAAATATTTTATATTCCTATATATGTATGATATATATATATATATATCATTTATATATTTTTTATCTATATATAAAAATGAACATATAAATATATGTATGTATGTATGTATGTATGTATAGTTATAATTTATATAACAGGGTGAAGAAAACTATTTCTTTAGATTATATGGGTGTTGTGTTTAAGGTGAAATATATATAAAGAACAAATTCTGTTTATATTTAGTAGCATGTAACGGTATACATTGAGACATGTATTTGCACAAATTGAACTCAACATTATAACGAGTAAAGATTAAACAGCTGTTACGATGAAAAAACAAAATGTAAACAAAAGAAACCGTTTTACAGCACTTACTTACTAAAGAAGAAAACATCCCGTTACTAATGTACACATAAGAATGGTGTATTTTGACTTATTGATGTTAAGTAAATGACACCACTTGTACTTGACTATAAAGTGTCAGACACGGGGAGAAACGAAAGAAGAAGAAAGCACAACATTAGAGGACAAAGAACAAATGTTTGGTTCTTTTTCATTAGAATTCATAGAGGTTTTTTTTTCCAACACATTTGATTTTTTCACTCTTATTATAATCATTAGAAGAAACGCATATAATACAAAAAAATTAGAAATGAATACACAAAATATTTTATTGTTATATTTTATTACATATAATTAATTGGTAATTTTTACCTCTAGACACTACATACTACACTATATATGATCTATATATATTTTATATACAACATATTTTATAAATAAATTATACAACTTGCATACATATATACATACACAGTAGGAATTGAACCTTGAGCTACGAAACAACAAATTTTTTATTTATTTTATATAACCAAAATTGACGAAAAGAATTTACAACCACAAGAATATTATAAAAAAAAAGAAACGATGTAATTTTTTTTATATAATATTTCCATCTCTTGGACATGTTCACTAACAACCTACCTACCTACCTACCCCACTATCTACCAACCTACCTATATATGCGTTACATATTATATATTTTGTATGTAATTCTTTACTTATATTTTGAAAAACAAAAAAAAATGTACTCTATAATCTGTAATCCTTAACATAGATTGCTAATTCTCTTTATTGTACCTTTTTGCATCATCTCTAACCAACAATTGTCATCAATTTTATTTGTGTCTTATATTAAATGAATATTAATTTATAGAAAAACAACAATAACAACAACAACAACATCTTTATATTGAATGCTGCTGTGGATTTTGAAGAAAAATGACATAATTTTTTTTTTTTTTTATTATTATTATTTAAGGAGAGGAGGAGATTTAAGGAGAAAATTTAAATGTAAAAGAGAAACCGTAAATAGCTTGTAATGTAAAGAGTAACAGCCCGAACACAACCAAAGCAGCTCAAAGCTAAATTCTCTTTTTTTGGATATAAACCTTATGGCAACAGCAATTCAAGAATGCTGCTAATGCTGCTGTATTTTAATTCAATGCATTCCTATACGGCTTACTTCTAAAGAGAGAGAATTTAACATCTAGCTGCTTTGGTTGTGTTCGTGCTGCGAAGAGTGAGAATTGAACTTATAGCTGCTATGATTGTGTTCAGGCTGTAAGCTTTGATTAACAATGAGTACTATGAGAAATTTGATACAAAATATTGGGCACTTGTTAACAAATACATAAAAAGAGAGAAACATAACAGAATGAACTGCTACAGAAAACTCTTCCGTCAATTATTTCACTAAAAAAGAAAAAAAATTATATATAACTTTAAAAACTTGAAACTTTTCATTTGTTTACTGAAGTATTTTATACAGGGGATGAACAAAATAGCATGGAACAGTGGATGAAACTCAAAGCGAACTGACAGAGACCGACCGACGAACATTAAAAAGAATTGTGGCCGGACAACATAAAACTACCGCGGCAAAAGTGACAGCAGAACTCAACAGTCACTTGAGAAATACTGTTTCGACAAAAAAAGTACGACGGGAGCCGCACAAAGCTAACATTCAACACATTATCAGGTGTTCATATTATTTTGTCCATTCCCTGCATTGATGTTTGCTCATTTTTAAAAAGCTCTATCTTTTAATAGCCACTCCCCTTAATTTGTTGCCTATGGCCCTCAATGTGGTGCATTAAATATAAGGTGACAGATATTAAAAAATAATGTTTTTAAATATTTATGTGAGAGAAAAAAATTGAAAATTCAAATATTTCTTTAAGGACATTTCATAAAGCGCCCATTTTAAATGATAATGATAATCACGATTGTTGCAATTGTTGATTGTTCAGGGTATTTGTTTTGTTTTTCAAGTGACAGTAAAAATATATACCACGATCTCTATTATTATTTTTTTTTTTTTGTTTAATGAAAGCAGTTTGAAAGAAAAAATTGTTTAATTTTTATTTATAAAATTTTCATTTTGCTTTTTGTTAATACTTCAATTTTTTTTTAATGTATTTATTTATTTTTATTTTTTTACGTTCCGTTTCTATGTTATGAATAATAAGGCATTCAATATGTTGCTTCATATATTCCAGGACGCATTTATTTAACAAACAAACAAAAAAGAAAGAATGAAAATTCCAAACTAAGGCCAGCACCATAAAAAACAAAATATGCGAAAATATTTAATTTATTAAATAAATATTTTTTTGAAAACAATAAATACCTAAAATTATTTAATTTTATTTATTAAAAAATGATTTATAAAAAATTCAATATTATACAAGTTAAGAAAAAATAGCTTGTAAGTTTTTTCTTTTCATTTTTAATTTTAATATAAAAAAAATATTTAATAAACTGTTTGATAATGGCATTCAGGTGAAATGAAATTTTATAAAATGTTTAATAGCATTTTGCATTAATTATAATATATAATCTTTAAACAAAAAATTAATAATAATAAAAAATAAGAAACATTAAATTCTTATTTATTTATGATTTTCAAAAAAATATTTTTATAAATCTTAAGATTGTTAAAAGGTTTTTTTTTTAATATTTTGCAAGAAATAACATAATTTATTTAAATATTTTCTTCATTATTAATCATAAATTGTTTATTTAATATTTTTATAAGAATACAAAATATTTAAATTAGTTTTTTTCAATAACTTTTATTACACATGTTTTATGGTTAAGTTGATAATATTTAATATTTATTTTTTATTATGATCATATTATTATTTATTATTTTTTATCTTTTAGGTTTATTTAATTAAAAAACTTATTTAAAAAATATAAATATGCAACAAAAAAGATAATTATTCTCAAGTGCCTTAATGACGAAAAAATTATTTTTTTTTTTTTATTATAAAATCTTAAAACAAAAAATAATTGTTTATTTTTTGATTGATTGAATACAAGGATATGAAATGAAAAAAAATGAAAATCTTCCATTTTTATGTTACTTTTTTAATTGAAAAAAATTTTTATTTGAAATTTGGTTTGTTCACGACTAAAAGCGATTTATTTAAATTTCCCTTTGAATTAAATTTTTGTCTTCCCTTAATTTCATAATTAAAAAAAATCTATTTTATTATTATTTTGGTCATATAAAATATATTATTTGTAATTTAATAAGTAATTTATAATTTTCATGCACATTAAACGCGCACAACACAAATGAAAGAATGTATGGGTGTGAGTAGAAAGCTAAAGATTATTATAACAAAAAAATACAAGAACCATGCTTCCATAATCATTTTTAATATATTTATAAAAAAATATTTATAAACTACTACAACACCAACAAACACATGTGCTTATTTTAAAATCATTTTCTAATTAAGCATTTTACTTACTTTTCTTATTTAAAATAAAAACAAGAACAACAACAACAATGTAGTTTTCATTATATCCGATTAGAAGCGAAATTGAGCGGATAAGTAGGGACAATTTATATTCAATCAATTAAAGCTTTTTTCGAAGGAAATGGGCGTTGCCACTCCTTTAAATTATATATCTACATAAAGCTAGAGAAATTTGGAAAAATTTTCCAAAAAGTTGCAATAAAATTGGACTTGTCGTTGCAGAGTTATGAAGAAAACAAATTTTCATTATATCAATTAGTATGATTGTTGTTATTTTTGTTATTTTGTAGAAACAAGAAAAATAAGTGAAAAAAATTTTTGCCATTTTTTTCCCATTCTCAGTTTTGGATAGCCTATAATTTTTGAGCCACTGTACGGATTTAGGTCAAACCAATTGCCCGTAGCTGGAAAATTCTTCATCTTTCAGATGAAGTATATTGTATAGGCGTGGCACTGCCCACCTAATTACTATAAGCCATTTTACGTTGTGTTCTTTATTTCAAAAATGGGTCATCTTAGGACCATGGGACGTACATTTTTAGATTCTTTAGGGGATTTAGAAAAAGGGGCGCAAAAATTTTCAGAGCTCTAGGAGCTACCGTTTAGAAGTTACATGGCTTTAAAGATTTGGTAATTCTGTAACTCAGTAGCGCCATCTCGTAGTACGTACAGTAAGCTTATAAATATAATGTACTTCACTATAAAGTGGTGCATAAGATCAAACAAATTGTTAGAGTCATTTAGTTTAATATCTATCTCTGAGCATTTTCGTATAGCGCCATCTAGCAGGGATTATAATTCTTAATTGTATTACACATTGCCATCTACACTAAATGACTCTAACAAAATAACAAAAATAACAACAATCATACTAATTGATATAATGAAAATTTGTTTAGTTTATAACTCTGAAACGACAAGTCCAATTTTATCCAAACCTATTGGAAAATTTTTCTAAATTTCTCTAGCTTTTACAATTTAAGGGAGTGGCAACGCCCATTTCCTTAGAAAAACTTTGATTGAAGGAAATTGTTTATTAAACGAATTCCTCTTAACGTGTGATTGCAACTTTATGGGCGTAACCACGTTTTCGAGTTATGGGGTATAGAAAATAGATATTTCGCTTGTTGTTGTTGCTGATATCCATAAAATCATCTAATGAAAAGTTAATCAAAACGCGCAAATAAACAATTAGCACGCTTCATTTTAATTGATTTTATCTTTTAATTACTTTTTATTTATCGATTATTATTTGTCCTTTTATTATCCATGCAAATTTACAGTTATTTCGTTTTAAGTAATTTTATAAACTGAGTTAAACAAACGTACAAAATTTTTACAATTTTTTTTTAATTATTGTACATTAATTAATTTATATAAAAAGAATAAAATTTTGAATGACAATTTGTTGTTGTTTTAATAAATACTTACATATATATGTAATTTGTTAATGTAACAATTTTATGATAAGTAAAATGAAGAGAAATTAAAATTGGGAAAGGTCACAAAATGTTGGAAAATTTAGTTGGCGATAAAAGTCGATATATGATTAAAAAATATGAAATTAATTACTAAGTAAGGCTAACATACGGAGTATATTTTCTGAGTGAGTGGGTATATGTGTGGGGCTCGTTTTTAAGGTGTCATCAGATAATATAATAATTTCCAATATAAACGCTGCACCAGAGGCCATAAGTAGCGTACAATGTATTGAAAAACTGGACGTAATGATGGAAATAGCAAACAAATCTGATGTTGTACGGCCTCCAATACGACCAACACTAAATGTCAGTTATTGTTTGAATCATTATTATACTGATCATGATCAAAATGATGCTGATGATGCTGATGATGTTCACCATAACAGTCATTGTTATTTTCCATATTTAAGTGTAAATAAAAATTGGACGCCTCATCTCTTCGGTTATCGCTTATTGTATCCGGATTGAATGCATTTATTTCAAGACCAAGGCCAAGACCATCTCCCTCACCATACGACCAGACCATATCTTCACCAAATTTATGACGATGTGCTAAATTTTTATACACATGTAACATTTTATTGTCGATGTACGCTTCGCATGGATAACACCATACAGATAAATCACTAAAACTTAACGCTAATGGATGTGAGGTATTTAAATTGTGATACAACATATGTTCCATAACATAACGACCACATAATATGCTGTAACAGGTTAAACACATCCAATTTTCCGCTATTGATGAACACTCTTTGCAAGGCAGTTCCGTGTTTATAGCTATGGGCGGGAAAAGTATTAAGAATTATATATAAACTTTGTATATAAAGGAAGAGATTTTTTAAAACTAAACAATTAAAATGAATTGTTTTATGCACAAAAGAAAGCTAAAAACAATTGAGCAAAATCCATCAATTAAAACAAAGTAAGAGAGCTTCAACTGAAAACACATGTATGTAACACATCTAAACAAAGGTGCATGCTATAGTCCGAGCATTTAATACACATACAATACTACAACAACAATCCATCTAAATATAACCGTTTACAATTTCTGTTATCATTTGTTTAGTGATTATAAAAGCAATTTAAGAAAAGGCTTCATTTGTTAGTAACATCCCTCTAAAATTGACTTGAAATGATATCAATAATTAATGGAAATAATAGCGACCTCTGTGCTGGAACCAAAAGTATCTGTACAAAAATTCATCTCAATATTTGAAAAATTTAGAATCATGAGAATGCCAACAAGAGACGGACACGGACGTACATCTCTCAGTTTTTGATACTGATCAACAATATATATACTTTTTAGAGTCTGTGACGCCTACTTCTGGAAGGAGGAATGACTAACTGAGTATATCTTATGTAGAGAGTAGAGTATAATAATGCGTTGCAAACTCTTTTTAATAGAAATCAGCTATAAAATCCCCGGATCATGTCCCGGAGAAATGTAAAATGTAAAAGTTTTTCAGCTGGAACTTAAACTCGCTGCATCTTAACATCTCTCTTAACCTATCCGTTTAGAAAATTACCATAAAAATAGAAGTTGTTCAACGGGCTATATGTTACATCTAAACTACCTGCTTTTAACATAGATATACACGGCATTTTCGAAGAACCCACCCGCTGTAATATTTTCCAAAATTATAATTTCTAAAACCAATTTTACTCTATTGTAAAGGAAAACATTAAAGAAAAGTGTAAAACGCATCTGTTAATAAATTAAGAAGCATAGGTAGAAACATTACAATAAACAAAACAAAAAACATAGGAAACCACATAACCCATGACACATATAAACATAACGCTTACATTTGGGCGCCTGCTCAGGACGCAATTGACTCAGATGAGGACAATGTTTCAAGGGCACCACTGCAAACATTTCATTATTCTGTAAAGCCTGCTGATGCATGTGTGTACATAACAGATAACAGATGTTTGTGTTTTGAATCCATTGATTTGTCGTACATTTCAATTTCAATATGATTTACCTGAATGTTTTCGGAAAGAAATTCTGTTAAGGTTTTAACCTTTACCTTCGGTTTACTGCCCGCATCACTGCTGGCCAATATTACATCCGCACCGGCGTCACCCGCACCACCGGCGGCTCCCTGCATATCATCTGGTGTAATATTCAAGTTTTGCATACTAGCAGCAAGAAAATCCTCATTATTATTGTCGCCCACTCTCTGTGGCAAACGCTTATTGAAGACCAAACTTTTCCAGTACATATGCTGTACGTTTAAACAATTCTGTATGGTTTCCAGGCAACTGATATAAGCAACGGTGGGTGTACGTGTTGTCAACACACTACAACCATTGAACTGTAAAGCTGGTATCGGATCGCCCAGCAAGGCTTTGGAACACATCGTCATGGCATAGGAAATTGAATGAACATTATAACCACCCTCTAGACAGACTATGACACGTCCATTCGCCAATGCTGACAGCCAGTGGGTAAATAGACCGTAAGCTTCGGGTGTAACTTTACAGCCACCCAATGGATCACCAATGGCTGCATCAAAACCGGCCGATATCAGTACCAATTGAGGATCAAATTCATAAGCGATCGGCATTATGATTTGCTGGAAGGCCAGTATATACTCAAAGTCTCCCATACCTTTCTATTAAGTAAACAAGTGAATTATACGGTAAAGTAATGAGTTGTCGTGAAGCAAGCTCCATCATATAATACAGCCTACAGAGAGCACAATTTATTCTATGATTTGTTTAGTACTAAGCTTGTCCTTTTAAGTGCGTTCCAGTTCATAATTTCTACTCATTTTTGTTAAGAAATTTTTAAGAATTGCAAAGCTTTCCTATATAGGAGATTAATTAAATAAAAAACAAGTGGGAAAACTAAATTTGACGGACATACGGACATAAATCAATTCAGTTTTCGACGCTGATCAAGAATATATATACTTTGTAGGGTGTCTGACGCCTCCTTCTGGATGTTGCATGGCAGACTTAGTATACCTCCTTATGTGAAGGGGTATAATGACTCTAAATCTAACGGTAAAAAAGGTCCCCTAACGCCTACATTTTTTATACCTCCTCCCATACTACTATAGAATGTGAAAAATTTAAAACTATTTTAATATAATTTTTGAATATACTGCACTCACCTTATTCCAAGGTATGTTGACATTAAAACCTCTACCAGCTCCCGTGCCCACCACATCATAATCGCCATCTTTGCTTTTCGGAAAGAACGTCCCATTGTCATAACGATGCACACTAATGTACAACACTTGAGGATTCGTTTCAAAGATATGTTGCGTACCATTGCCATGATGAACATCCCAGTCAACGATCAATACACGTTTCAAGCCATGATCGCGCATCGCATAATGAGCTGCTATGGCCACATTATTGAATATACAAAATCCATGCGGTACATCTGATTCGGCATGATGACCAGGTGGCCGCACCATACAAACACCACAACGTGCTTCACCTTGTAACACTTTATCAACCACCTGCAACACTGAGCCTGCCGCCAGAGTAGCACAATCGAATGTTTTTGGGTGAAAATAAACTGAATTGTATTTGGCACCCATGTCTTGCAATAGTTCATCTTTATCGCCAATCCGTCGTACAAAGTTGACGTGTGAGCGTGTATGCGCCAAACAGATCTCATCGGTGGTGGCTGAACGGGCGGGCAATTGTTGCATACGTTCCAACAATCTATAATCTTGATGCATTTCATAGATTTTACGTATACGTTCCGGCTGTTCGGGATGACCCATCTCATATATGTTTGTATGCTGTAGCATTAATTCATCGTATACATAACAGAGACGCACTTTGGGAGAGACTAATTTTGTTTCTGAAATGAAAAAAGAAAATAATTACTACAACAACCATATCTCAACCATGTCTGTCTGTCCATATAAATTTGTGCTGAAGCTACAGGTTGCATTTTTTATTATATGGCATTATCGCGGTTATAAAGAAATACTTAATTACTTACCAGCCTTAAGTCTCTGCAAACGTAACGCATTGCGTTTTATAGTCTCAGGCGGTATAACTGGCGCTGTTCCCCTTGTAGGAAAACGTTCTGGCAGTGGTGGTCCACCAATAAATAAACGATTAATCTCATAAAGGTTTGCTTGAGGATTTAAATTGTTCAATTCCTCCACGGTATAGGTAGCTTGCAATTGTAAACATTTCCAGTGAGGACGATGTGAATAAATGCAATTGAGTATTGACTCCTGTATGGAAGGGCATGGTGGCTCCAATTGTTCAACCAAGGTTGGACATGGTTCGCCCAGCAAAGCTCTTAAAGTTAAAGCTGCACCCTCAGCCAAAGATTCTAAACAGTAGCCACCCTCCAAAACTACAGCTAAACGTGAATTGGCCAATTTCAGTAAAGGATTTAACAAGTGAGTATAAAAGGCGGGCGTCACTTCCATTTCACCTTCCGGACAGCCCAAGGCAGCATCATAACCCGCCGATATAATAATTAATTCTGGTTGAAATTCTACAGCGACAGGTATAAGAATTTGTTGAAATATCGCCAAATAGTCGCCGTTGCCCATACCGACTTTATTTAATGGTAAATTAAAATTATAACCCACACCAGCACCACTACCAATAGCATCAAAGTCGGATTCTTTCAAATTTGGCCAATACGCACCATATTCGTAACGGTGTATAGAGAAATACAAGACTCTAAAGGAAGAAAAATAAACCATTAAAGAAACGCACAAATAACAAGTAAAACAAGTGAAAACCTTATAGTCAAACCGGACAATCAAACACCCTACCGATTGGCGTGCAGAAACTCATCATTTACGGACGGATGGACATACATACATGTCTAGATCGACTCGGTTTTTAATGATGATTATGAATGTTTATTCAAGGATGCATTAAGCATCCCATTTTAATGTGGAGGGTATAAATAAGATGCGAAAACATAAAACGGTCGACATTACCTGGGATCATGATAGAAAAATCTTTGTGTACCCTGGCCATGATGTACATCCCAGTCAATGATCATGATTTTCTTCAATTGTAAATCATCCAAAGCATGTTGTGTAGCCAACGCTACATTATTAAAGAAACAATAACTACGATGTAAACACAAACACAAACACTTATTAAAAGCAAATGGAAACGATTGAAATCTGATTACCCATTAAATTCTGTTTTCATGGCATGATGACCAGGCGGTCTTATAATAGCCATACCATTCTGTATGCTGCCATTTACAATGTTATCAATCAAGTCAATGGTCGAACCAGTAGCCAGCAAAGATAATTCAAACGTGGACTAAAACAATATAAAAAATAAAAATTCAATTTCTAATCATCTTAAGAGCAATTGAAATGGATTTAAATCCAATCAATCCAATCACTTACTGGATGTATAAAAATAGAATCGTATTTGGAACTAAAATCTTCCAATTTTTCGTCATCTCTTATTTCAGCCGTTTGCTCCAATAACTGATAATGCTCGTCGCTGTGTAACAGCAGAATTTCAGCTTTGGTAGCACGACGCGAGGGTAAGATTTTACAGCGTTTCACTAGATTTAATTCACGACATCTGCAACAAATGCAAAGAAGTGGATTAATGGGGTTATTTATAAAACTCTGTTCCGTTATCTCTTACCGATCTAAAACCCTAATGAAACGCTCCGGACATTCGACATGCTTCTCATCCCACAAACACCGGTGTTTTGACATATTTTCATCATACACCAGACCGGTAGGCTTCACTGTCGTATATTTAGCATCAACTGCCTGATAAATAATAATCACACATAATGCATACTTTTATAAAGAATCATGTCTAATGAGATTGAATTGTTTACATTTTGAAAAATATCCTTAACTACGCTATCTTGTTGATTTTGTTGCTGCATTTTTAATAATTTTGCTTTCCGTTTCGCCTCCAATAGAGCTGCATTCGGTTTACGATGTTCGACTGAACTGTTACTTGTGACAGTCGCCGCTGTTGTATTTGCTGCCTGTAATGATTTGACCATTGCACGAGTTTGTATTTTCGCTTTTTGTGCTGCTCGTCTCGTCACAACGGGTGAACTCTGAAAGGTTTATTTATTGATAATTTTCATTTAATTCAATTTGCTATCATTTGCGTAATAAAAGTCTACATTGTTGACTTTGTAATCATAACAAAATAGTAGAATATTTTAGCTTAGGTCATATCTGAGGTACCTTCCACACTTGTGTCTAATCTGTGGGCGTGGTGTGTTTATATTCCTACTCTCTTTCATCCCCCAATAAAGGTTGTATGCTGATCGAAATGTAGTTTGTAAATAGTAGAGGTGGGTGTCTGTTATATGATTCCTCTCATTTTCAGTGTATCAATGGACGTACTAAACACATGTATATCAAATTTCAAATATTCTCTCTCCTTCCTCTTCCCAGTGCCAATCTTTACAACAAAACGCTTGTGCCAACTCTAAAATCAAATTTTCTAATCGTTGCACTAAAGACATCCATCTAAGGAGTATTTACAGTAATTTGCAATTTTCCACCTCTCCATATACAAATGGAAACCTGCGTACATATCAAACATTCAAATAAATTTAACATATTGTAGCTTATAGCAACTCGGTTGGCACATTTAAAGTATGTAGATTAGATTACTTGATCTCAAGGTTACTTTAATTACTATTATTTGAAGAAGTAGAACAACGCTTATAATACCTATTTGTAGTAGGAAACGTTATGACACTTTCAGAAGCTTAATAAATGAACTCCAGTGTCAAATCTTTTTCAAAAAGGTACTCAATCCTAATACTTTACAAAAGATTAAGATAAATATAAATATGTAATGAAAAGTATAAATTTGGTTTAAGACGATTTGACTTAAATAATCTCCACATCTACAATGGTGGGCTTGGCCGGTACGTCCTCTAATAGTATACGTATTACGTATCCACTTGAAAGTCGAGTTTTACATGGAGCACGGGTGCATTATTCGATCACGCCCATTTTTAGCACATCGATGGATAGTATAATTATATATAAGGATACCATGATTCAAGTTTATAGGTCAGTTTTTGTGGCAGATATATAGATTTTTGTCAATTGTGGGTGCATATGTTATCCAACTACGCCCATTTTTGGTAAATCGATGAAAAGATGATTTGTAAATAATAAACATAACAAATTTCAACTTAATAGCTCAATTTTTGTACACATGCATTTTTATCGATTGTGGGCGTGGCTCTTGACCGATTTTGCCCATTTTAAATAACGATCTGGGTGCAAAAACTATATGTGTCTGCACAAAATTTCAGTTTAATATTCCAATTTACGCCCGTGAGAACGCCAACAAAACACAGACGCAGGAATTAACGGATATACTTGCCTAAATCGACTGTTTTTGATGCTGATCAAGAATATATATACTTTGCGGGGTCTCCAATGTTTCCTTTAGGCGTTGCAAACGTTTTGACAAATGTGATGTGTACCCCCATATACATATGATGGTGGGTTAAGAAAAAAATCAACTTCTAAATATGTATGAGATGTAAACATAATGGTGATTGTATTACGAACGTAAATCTAAATATGAATGTATAAATGGCGTCACTCTGCTAAAAAGTTATAAACAGTTTCCAATTAATACCGTCGGAGTATGACAAACTATGCAAGCTCTACACTATAAATCGATCGCGCACCATAAATCCATCGTGGGAATGTCTGACCACGCCCACTTTTGCACATCGATGGATGGGATAATTATACATGTGCATACCAAATTTCACATTTACAGCTACATAATATAAAAGAACCTTTTCTGTAATGTTCTTAACCAATCACGATGCTTAGCAAAATATTGAGGATTCGGCCGAAGCCAACTCGACTGTAGTATATGTGTTTTACATGAAGTTTGTTTTTTGTACTTTTCCATTATGTGGGCTTAATTTACATATGCTTTCCAGCCTACGTTATTGTATCACTTTCAAAACTATTGTTACGGATTTGTGGCATATTTGGAAAGTTTTAACATTTCGTTAACGAAAGTTTCCCTATCAAGTGATTCTACTTACAACAAACAATCCCCATGTACTTTATATATGTCTTCCCGTAAGGATGAATTATTTTTGGCAATGTCAATACTCTCTACTAGTTCATTCCTACAAGAGTAGTCCATGGTCATGTCGTGACAGAAAATTTTTATTTTTGGCTCTTGTTGTGTTTTTTTTTTAGTCGCTGTGTCTACATTTGAAATTATCAAAAACAATTAGGTTTGCAACTTATTTGAATTGACGCCTCTTTGTTTCATATACATACAAAAAAATGAAATACTTTTCCCAATGTAGTTCAAGTTGCATTTTTGTGTTTATAATATATATGCAAGCAAGCGGGTTGAACTCACGCCATTTAAGAACAATTTCCCAGAATCATCTTTGAGTCAAAAAGCAAATATTTCAGACATTATTTATCCATAAAAGCTGTTAACTAACTAAAGATATAGCTAAGAATTCTTTGCGAAATTGTTAAAGGAGTAGAATCATTATAAAAAATATATCAAAGGCTTAGAATAACATATAAACTAATCCTATATAGAATTTGTGTTAAATTTACCATTTTTAGTATTCGTCAATTTTGTCTTTCACTAATATTGCCTTATTTAGATGACGGATGTTGTTTATGAAAAACAACTCGGTGTAAACAACACAAAGACAGTACAATTCAAAACGTGAATTAATTAATTTACATGCAAATCGTCTACATAGATAATATTTCACGCGTTTGGTACATAAATGTTTCTTTCAACACTATTAATTATTATATTTATATAGTTTATAATCATAAATCATTTGTTAAGAAAAATTTCTATTTATTGCACACACTTGTATGATTTTTTCACATTTTTCTTTTTTTTTTCTGCAAAACACTATTCACCCACACAAACACAGCATACGCCGCAATTTTTCACAATCATTCATTTGCAAGAAAAAATTATGTTCTTTTTTTAATCAATTTATACTTAATTTGTTGCATTAATTATTAGTACATTTATTTGTTTACTTAATTATATTTACAATAAATTGGTTAACTTTTTTGCAAAATTTGTAAATAATTTTCATTAATCTCAACTCACGACCATTTATTAACACAGAAAACCCGTAAAACAAAACTAAACATGATTGAGAAGAGTTGCCCATTTGAATAAAATGTTGCACAAAAAGCATTCACAATAACTTTATATTCATAAAGCATTGCCATACAGTAGTAATTCATGCAAATCATAATCAGCTGTTTCGCTTGAAGCAAAATGCTTTCCAAAGTGAGAAAACATATACCACAATTTCTTGAAGAATATTTAGTTTTTGTGGATATATTTGTAGATTGTTATAAACAAAAGACATGTTTAATATTAACCAAAAATCTAAAATTTTTCGAATACTCACAAAAACAATTATTAAATTGTATCGATCTTGGCAACACCTGCCTTGCTAAATTAATAGATGAATTGAGACAGTACCAAGGACCTGTTAATAAATTTATTAATTCTATGAAAGCAACCGCCACTAGTGAGCAGCATACAGCATTATCTACGGTAAATGATGACGTTTACTTTGGAAAATACATATACCATTGCATTGATGTGCAAAAAACCTATTTATTAATTAAATGCTGGGATAAATTAGTAATACTACAACGTTTAAGTGAAGGAAAAGGTTTTAAAATTGAAGCTGAATATGAAAACTTGCTTAGCTACAAGTTGGTACATGGCCCCTTAAAGTATTGTGCTATATTGGAATTGAAATTTCAAAATGGAGATGTTTTAAAAACCGACCTCCAAAATGAAACGTTGGATGACAAAGCAAATAAAGCGGAAATTTTGCAAGAATGTTCTAATACAGTAGAATTTAAAAAGCTTTTGGAACGTATACGTAATGCCAAAGCTGAACTTCATATTCATGAAAGTATCACGGCAAGCATATTTCAACGTCTCAGCCAACAGTTAACGTTTGGTTTGCCATATTTGCGTAGCTTGAAAATAGAAGAAAAACAAATGCTGGCACGATGTGGAGACATTTGGAAACGATTAACTCCACATGATTACTTGGTGATTGGTGTGCCCCTAGTCAATCAATGCAGTCCACCTAATCTCACCATTTTGCGAAATTTACGACCTGCATTACAAGTAAATCCACCCGAAACACAAGTGTTGTCATGTGAGTACCGATTGTATCAATTGAAACGTCAATTTCATGAATTAGACAGCCTGGAAGTGTTTTTAGAAAGTGAAGATAATCAACTGCAGGATGCCGTGTGGTTGCCTGATAATCAATTACAATTATTACCCAATTCATTTGCTGTCATGGTGATTAAATTCCAATTGTGTGATATATTAAACCTAACACAATGCCCTTTATTCATACTATATGAAATTGCAAAAGATTTTGCCCTTAGCCGTCAAGAAGAGGGAGTACCTAAAACATATCCACTACAAATCTTTCTCCAGAACATGGATTTTCATCAAATATGTTATGAGGCGCGTAAAAACTATGAGATAACTTTTCATATGAAAACAATCCATCAGGATTTTTTATCCATTGCCATAACTTCAATAGAGACGACCTTGAAATTTACATTCAACTGTTCCAGTGATTTAAATACGTTTATACATTTGCTTCAGGAAAAATATGATATGGATAATTTACCTTTAATGGTAGCAGAAGAAGATGTCGATATGGAAATATCAAACTTTGCACCCAAACAGTTGCAACACTTTCCCAATATGTTGTTATATAACTGTAAGACCAACTCTTTGTGGTATGGTTGTTTAATTTTGCATTTAAACGATGATTATTGTACAGCAAACTATGACAATGATTATTTCTCTAGCACTTGGAAATTTTATTTGCCAAACTCGGAGAAATCATTAATTTTTATGAAATCACTTTTTACTGAACTTGTATCCACCAAATGTAATGTGCGGAAAGTTGATAATTGTACAACAACAAATTGTCAAAACTCTGTATCACAATTTGAAAATTCCTTAAGGCAAGAATTAAATCAGTTGCGTGAATTTTTAAATAATAAACCGGAGAAATATTCGCCAAAATGGTTTCACGTAGTTGAGAACTTCTCCAAATTACAAACCGAAACAGATTTAATTAGTTTATGGTTAAGAAATGATAAATAAAAATAAACCGAAAAAGTTCCACCAAAAGAAAAGAAAAACTGAATTATTATTTAAACAATTGTTGTTGTTGATCAAAATAATGCTTAGGAACATAAAAACGGGTGGCAACACAATTTCGTTGAAATTCAATTCAACAGCAACTCTGTGTTAGCAAAAGACTATTGTGAATGGTTAATGCAAAACCAAACAAAGAAATTTTATTGGTTGTGAAATTTTTGCAAATACTATAAAAAATGGATAAACCTGAATCTATACAGCCCAGTGGAAATGCAAGACGTAAAATTTTAAATATAGCTGTATCGAATATACTGATGGAAAAAGGTTTCGAAAATGTGGACAAGGAATGTTTAGAAACACTTACTGAAATGCTCCAAAGCTGTGGGTGTTTGAACCTTCTTTTCACAATTCCTTAATGTGTATCATAACATTTTTCGCAAATGTAGTAATAGTGGAGGTGGGTCAATCAGCTAGAAGCTATTGTGAACTGTCCGGTCGTACCATACCAGTTTTGGGAGATGTGGTAGTGGCTTTAGTGAATATGGGCATTTCAATACAAGGTATTGAAGCGTTTGCAAAACGTGAAGGACGTCAAATAATACCAATGCCCACACAACAACAACATCAAAAACAATTAAACCTTTTGCAAGCCGGTACCAAATCGCAACATCCATCACACATTTTACCCTATCTACCACTATTTCCTGATCCACACGCCTATGTGAGAACTCCAGTAAGTATTATTGAAGAAGTGTAATGTATGCGTTTTTAGTTATAAATAAATATATAAATAGACTCACAAACAACCAGTCACTGAGTACGAGGCTATACGTGAAAAAGCCGCTACACAAAAACGTGATATTGAAAAGGCCTTAACCAAATTCTTAGCGAAAACATCTGAAACCCACAACTTGTTTGAAAATGAAGATAACATGTTTCCCTGTACGGTTAATGAAATAGTAAAAAAAGAGATGAAATCAATTAAATATAAACTCTCCTTAAAATTGTAGTAATAGCTTGCAAGCCGGCTTTTCCACCCTATTTGGCAGCTTTAAATCCCACCGATCAAGTATTTGATTTTGAAGAACTGGAATATCATTACCTAGTAGCCAATCGTACAGAGGATTGTAAAGGTTTGTTAGTTTGAAAAATATGTAAACGGAACTATTTGTTTTTTTAATTTGTTTTTTTGAGTAGATGATGAAGATAACGAAAGTGGTAACGAAGACGAGAATGGTGGTGATATGAATGGTGGTAACACAGGCGATAGTGTCCCAACAAACAACAATACGGAGAAAAAGTCGGAGAAAAATGAAAAGGAACCGAAACTTGAAAATGACATTAAACCGAATTCATCAACAAACAAAGCAATTCTAGAGAATCCCAACATTGATAATCCATATTTACGGGCTGCCACTTTACCGAAGCGAACCAAACCAGATCCCGCATTATTAGTGGCCGCAGCCACAGGCACTACCGCTAATTTGGGTCATTCGAGTTTAAGCTAAATATCACACGTGTAATTTTAATAAAATATTAATATTAAAAAAATTTATAAAGTTTGTCTTTATATTCATTATCTTAAAACACCTCCTGTTTTTACACGACAGATACGTTCCCAAAGAATTCGTGTGAAAAAATATGGAATGGATTCCGACCTAAAAAAAAAATAATTGAAAATCGTGTTAAAACAAAACAATTCGTGCAAAAAGAGAATAAGGTGTATATAATAAAAATGTCCATTCACAATAACGAGCATGATCACTTAAATACATCCGACATTCAATGCGTAAATGCAGAGCATTCACATGTGCAACGACTTTTTTACATTATTGTAATTTTAGTTTAATAAAGAGGATAAAATTAAGGGGAAAATAAAACAAACAAAATGAAAACATTTCGAAGAAAAACCAAAATTAATTATACATGAAATTGTTTAGAAGTTTTATCAATTCCACAGAGTTGGCAATACTGGTAAATTTACATATGCCGCTACATTACAACAACTACGTATTTCAAAAGATTTATCACCATAGACATAACGTTCCCTAAGCCGCGCTTTTAATTAAAAGAAAAAAAAAATATACTTTCGATAGTAATAATATAATAAAAACTTTTTTTAATACATAATAAAAGAGTTGGTTGGTTAAAATGGAAAAAATCACATGCTATATTAACCCATCGTTTAAAGTTCACAATAACAAGGGGAACGTGACAAGTGTATCGCCTGCAGGTAGTGATGGTGGTGGTTTTCAAATTGAAAAAAGTTACGAGTGCTATGAAAAACTGAAGCTGAGAAGCATTATACGGCAACTGGAGTATGAGTACAAAAGTTACAAGTACACAGTGTATCGATGTGCGTCGAAATTTGTAGCCTTACAAAAAATATTGCACAGTAAGTAAAGCGTTGTTTATATGAAGAGATTTCGGGGTAATTTTTTTGATTTTTCTTTTGCTTATACAGCCTGTAATATACCTTATAAACTGATATTGGCTGTTATGGAACGTCACGGTATTAGTGATGCTGATGCTCACTTAATGATGCCACCATTTCAGTTCACTTCCTTGCTGTATGATATATTCCATGCTAGTGAAAAATTGGGACATTTTCACTTCTCTGTAGATGCGGCCACAACCAATTTGGCTGATTTTTTTTGGGATGTTTACGATCCGTAAGTTAAATTTGTATTTGTTAAAAGTGTTCCCTTTTCATATGCTTCCATTCCAGCCAACGGCGCTTTTCCATATCCATAATTGAACTAAAAATCACTTTCATGTTATTAGCGAAATCATTTACTTCGAATCAATTCATTACCGAGATTTATAAAATTGTTAGTACAACGAAAAGTAAATGTATAACGAAGTTAAATTTTGAATACATGATGAATATATTTATAAAATTGTGCACCTACATTGGCGAGGGCACTGCTTATGGGAGCCACAATTTAAACTTGACAATGGAACAAAGCTTTGCCAAGGTAGCATTTTATTTGTTTACTCACAAAACAAATCAAAAACTTATTGGAAAATATATTTGTTTTTTATTACACCCTTCCCCCGTAGTGCAACAATTCGTTGGGTTTGACGGAACAACAATTTCAATGCTTATGGTATTCAACGCAAACATTATTTTCAATCTATGGCAGTTTAATGTCGTTAGTTAAGCGTATGGAAGATGCTGAAAAACTCATACACAGCAATGAGTGTGCCTCGTGTCATTGTGCCAAAATTGTTGGCATTCGTTTTCGTTGTCATATCTGTAAAGATTTGTCTTTGTGTTTAAAATGTTTTGCTACAGGAAACAATAGCCGAAAACATGCCGCCAATCATCGCTTCCACGAAATGTATACCGAGGTATATTTACATATAGAGAAAATTTGGATTATTTGCTATATTCACCACCTTGCAGTAAAGTTTAGAAAGTGTATGTATGTACTCTGAGTCATTAATACGAATAATAGAGTTGTTCTGGCTTATGTCTGTCTGTCTGTCTGCTTGGGGGTAAAACTCACATTCTCTTAGTAGCAAAATTTCAGCATTGACCTATAAAGTTGGTTTATAATTACCCCATTCGTCGCTATACCAAAAATGGGCGTGGTCTAATATACACCCTCACAATAAATAAATAAAAAACCTACTCAGGGGGGAAAACTATACTTGCCAGCTACATAACACATACACTATTGAAATTACTCATAGAAGATGGAAAATTTACACATGACCTCCTTTAATGCCTTGGAGGTGACATTGGGCCTTAGCCAAATGTTTATACCCTATACCACCTATTTTGACTTGTTTTTATATCAATTTTTTTTTCTTAAAAATACTTTCTATAGGACACACCTTCCAAATCGATGTCACATTATTTGAACAAATTCTGTTTAAGATTATTCTGTTTAACGAATTCCGATGAAGACACACAAGAAATTATTCACACAAAAGATTCCACGAGTCCGAATGAAACTGAATTAGTCACTATAACAATAAGTCCTTCTTTGACCAGTAGCTCAGCCTCACATACAAATGACGTGAGTCAGATGACCTCACTATCGCCCCCATCTGCTGCAGCATTATCATTACCAATAAAAGCTACGGAAGAGGACAATGTGCCGCCAATTGCTGTGATTAAGGATTTACAAAATGTCGATGGTATACGGTTTGATTATAATTTCAATCTATTCGATTGTTTACACATTTTGTGACATTTTTAGAACGTTTATCAGGCCTTACTGCAACCGCTTGTAATGCAGTCAACGTTTCCGAAAGGTTACAGAATATTATTGACAAGCTTTTAATACAAAATCGGTAAGATTAAGGTCATCACTTAAATTCATGCGATTCTTCTTTAGCAACCATGTGTTTTTCTCATTCCTACGACAAGATTTTATTTTTAATATTTTTATTATTTTGTTTCAGCAAACTGGAACAACAACTGCAATGTGTAAGAACTTCCACGCCGGCACAAATTTCCGAATTTTTAGATGCTCATCAAAAATTTTTATTGGATATGATCAATGAGATGCGTAGTTTTACGGTAAATGAAATAATGAAAATATTATTTAATTAATAACGGTACTACTTAACAACCATGGACGTCACCGAGAAACAAAGAACGATCAAACTGCCTCCAAATGACATATTTGCACATTCTTGATTGGCATAAAATTCCTAACTGTTTATCCGTCTGTTAAGTATTCTTATGATCGCAAAAATTTAGATAATGATTCCAAACTTTGGCAGGATTATTGGTTGCTTCCGTACAGACGTTGGTACGGAAGTTGCTTAAAATTAAACTAAGACACGCCCACAAAACTTCTAAACTATTTTTCACTCACTTTTCTTTTTTCAGAATACGTCATCATATCCTTTATCATCAAGTACCCCGCATCGTTTTGTGGTCCCTATTAAACCCAATGATTTCGATAACTTCAGTGTTGTTTTGAAAAATGAACCGATCAACAATAGACTGTCATTGTGTAGTAATAACAAGGAGCGCTTAAGCTTATCAAGTGAGATTGAGTGGTTTTATTAAATAGATTTTATTATATAAATAAAATAATATTAAAATTCTCTCTTTATCTTCTCCTTCTTGTAGTCTACGGCGCTGATATTAATCGCAGTTATTTGGATGCTAACAAATCCGATTATTCTTTAAACGATTTGAGTTTATGGTTTAATCGGGCACGTTTATCTTCGATGCCACCGCGACTAATCAACACTAATAATAATAAAAATTTAAGTATAGTACGTGAAGTGTCCTTAACAGCTGCCAGCAATACCGATGCAATAACCAGTGATACGGATATGACGAATTTTAAACTGTTATTAAATAAAGTCAAAGAAATCGTGGAAGATTCTTACAGTGATAATACCGAGTTATCGGAAGCTACACAAAATTTGGAAAACGTTGTAGATGCCATCATCAAAAGTGAGGAGACGCGTAGAAGACTGTAAGAGATAACGGTACTCAACTAGTTTTGGAAAGTTGAATAGAAGGAATATGTTTTTTTTTTTGAAACTTTTCACATGTTCATGCGGGTATGTGTGTGTAATAGAGAGAGAGTGTGTTTAAATGACGTCTTTATTGTTATTGTAAAGTGAATTTTAAGAGAGTAGTAAATATGTGCAAAATACAAATGTACGCGTGCGATATTTTTGATGTTTTCTTCCCAAGAGTGTGACTTTTTTTACAAAATCTTCTAAATCTTAGTTTTTATTTTATATTTTATAGAGACTCTAGAAAAGTTTACTTTATATCTGATCCAATCTAATTTCATCTTAAGACTAGAGGACTTTGTAGCGTCCTTTGTTAAAGACATGATGGGCTGAACTTAGTTTAAGTAGCTCTTCCTTGATCAAACGCGTTATTTCTCGTTTGGCTTTTTGAACCGACATTTCGCTGCAACTCTCTATAGCCAAATATAGCTTGCGTTCTCCATCGGGTGGCGCTTTACCCGGTGGTACATAAGTACCTCTCACAGTCAGGCCAGCCTCCGAATATTCAGAAATTTGTGCCAAGGCCTCTTTTGAGGTCACCTTCCAACGGGCCTGTTGCGGGAAATCATTAATTTCCAATTCCTCTTCGTATTTGGTAAAGGAGTTGCCCTGATTGCCTAACAAACCGCCCAAGCCGCCATTCTCTTCGTCATCTTTCGGCTGATAGTTAAGTTTGTTGTTGAGCTTGGCGGCCAATTGTTCCACCACAGAGCGGGCAGTAATCATTGGCTGAGCGCCGGTATTGGCACCTTTCAATATAGCCTCAGCGGCCACTTGGGTGCTAGCTTTACCATCGGTGCCCAAATTTTTTGTGGTACTAATTTTGGATGCCAAACGTTTGGCCAACTCTAATTTATCGGAACCGATAGCATTCGCCAGAGTGGCAGCGCCAACAGCAATGACAGTACTGCCAGCTGTAGGTGTGGTCGCAGCCAATGGTGCAACGGGTATAGAGGTGTCTTTAACGGTACGTTTAGCAGCAAATAATTGTTCGATCTGTTGATCAATATCCTGTTCGATGTCCTCGTCATCATCTGAATCTGCCAAACCCAAGGCAGCCTTTTGCAATTTTTTACTCTCTTTGGCGGCATTAGCTTCCTGTTCATCGAATTTGAAACCTTTGCCGCTAAAACCGCCACCCGTGTGCACCTTTTTGCCTTCAGCCTCTTGAGCCGCCTTGTACTCGCTCCACAATGTTTGCAAGTCTTCTGGAACGGCTATCTCGGATAATTCCAATGCACGAATAATATCGCCAGCATAACGGCCCTGTTCTGGGGTTAAAAATGTCCAAGCACTACCTTTGTTGCCAGCTCGACCCGTGCGCCCACACCTAAATATAAGATGATATAAATTTTATAAAACTGAAACAGGACACCATTGATACTGAGTATAAGCTACATGGCAAGAAGTAGTAACAGAGACCTGTAAATACTGAGACGTAGTGTCGCTCTCTTCAATTTTAGTGGCAGAATCTCAAAATTCAATTCAGAGGTCTCTGGTAGCAACTAAAAAAGAGAAATTCATTTTAAGTCTGCCTTCTAAAGGCAATTGTGCTTAGGTTTCCCGGTACGTTTATAAATTGTGGGAATTTGTGTCATTTGATTTATCCCATTTTAAATGGGTACTGTGGACTGACTGAACCATAAGTTCTCCTTCTGATATGTTGCGAATGGTATAACAAATTTAATGAATTTGTAACTATTTGTAATCAGTAGTATAGGCCGTAATAATCTAACGACTCACCTGTGCACATAATCCTCATAGTGATTGGGCACATCGTAGTTAACCACTAATATTAAATCCTTTACATCTAAACCTCGAGCTGCCACTGAGGTGGCAATCAATAAGCGAACCTTGCCCGATTTGAAATCTAATATCGTTGAATCACGATCAAACTGATCGATGCCGCCGTGCAAGCTCATGCACGGGTAAGAGGCTTTCATCAGATCACGCAACAAAATGTCAGCATTCTCTTGTTTATCCACAAACACTATAATGCTGCCGTGTTCCTGGAAGATGCCCAACAATTCGAGTAATTTAAAGAATTTCGCTTCATCCTCCAATATGGCAACGTGCTGTTCAACATCTTTACAAACAACGGACCGGCCACCCACTATAACCTCAATCGGTTTTTTTAGAATGCGTCTGGCCAAAGCTTCCATTTGGCGCGGAAATGTAGCACTAAACATAACGGTTTGGCGATCGGGACGTACATTGTCGATAATGCGCATTACTTGCGGCTCAAAGCCCATGTCGAACATACGATCCGCCTCGTCCAACACAATGTAAGTGACCCGCTTCAGATTGGTGACACGTCCGGAATTGGCTGCCAACATATCAATCATGCGTCCCGGTGTGCACACAATTATTTCCGCTCCCCGTTTCAATTCGGCGATTTGTTCGGAGATGCCGGTGCCGCCATACACACAGACCGGCCTTAAGCTGAGACTTTTGGAGAATTTCCGTATATCCTTGCCAATTTGCATGCACAGCTCTCGGGTGGGTGCCATTATGATGGTGATGGGACCGTCGCCATCCTCCAATGGTGGCTGATCCAGGATATGCCTAAACATGGGTAAAATGAATGCGAGCGTTTTGCCACTGCCAGTTTTTGCAATACCTATCAAATCACGCCCCGACATGATGGCCGGTATGGCCTGACATTGTATGGGTGTCGGTTTCTCGAATCCCAGTTTACGCAATATGTCCATTTCTTTCTTACTAACACCACACTGAGCCCATGTCTACACATAGATGATACATACACACATACAGATAATTCTCAATTATAAGCAACAGAAAATATTATCTCTCGGACGAAACCGTTCATTCAATTCCGTTTTGTTATGAAAATCGTTTTGATAATATTTTTTTGTTCTTTGTTATCTCTTCACTTACCTTAATTGGTTTCGGACAACCCTTGCCTTTAACTTGTATACCTTCCAAGTCGGCCCGATACTTTTCAACTTCCTTCTGGGTCATGCGTGACAATTCCGGTACTTCTACGTAAAAGTTTTTACGAAATGGTGCATAATCCACACCTGAATGATCGATTTTTGCCAATTCTTTGCGATGCTTATTAACTAAATTAGCGGCAGTATCTTTAATATCCTCCAGCTCCTCCTCGCTGGAATATTCCAAACTGTCCATATTCTGTTCGATAAGTTCCCCTTTGTTTTTCTTTACGCTGGATTTTTTCGCCACTCCGGTTAGTATGACAACGCCTTGACTTCTTTTCGGTTGCGTTATAATATGATTGACTTGACGCACTTCTTTGTCGACTTCTTGCATGTAAGCGTCCAATGGGTCAATTTCATCATCCTCTTCATCCCCTTCCTTTTTTATATCTTTTTCTTGTTCTTCTTCCTTTGATTGCGCCAATTCCCATTCGCGTTCTCGCTCTCTCTCTCTTTCGCGTTCCTCAGCACCGAACTTCTCCTCTTCGCGTAACGCTTCTATTTTCGCTTTGGCAGCAGACACAATACTTTTGTTCAACTTTAATTTATCCATTTTTTCTTCTTCCTCATCATCTTTGGGTTTTTTAATTCGATGAAATTTCGATGGTGGCGAGTCCGGTTCTCTTTTCACATCTGCCATAGGTATCGTATTGTCCTCCTCTTCGGATTCATCTTCTAAGCTCCATTTCTTAGCGGAAACTGAAGTCACTGGTGTTGGTGTTAGGGTCTTTAAATCTTTGTCTTTGAGTTTGCGTTCAGCTCGCCAACGTTCAATACGTTCACGCCGTTTAATCATTTCCAATTCCAAACGTCGCTGTTCCTCTTCCTTGTCTAGTTCTTCGACTTCTTCTACTCCATCATCATCATCTTCACTGGAGCTACTACTGCTGGAGTCAGCTTTGATTATGACGGAAGGTGTTGAGGATTTACGTTTCAAGCGGAAACGATATTGCTCCATTTCGCGTTCTCTTTCCCGTTCTCGTTCCCTTTCGCGTTCTCGATCTCTTTCCCGTTCACGGTCGCGACCTTTTTCACGTTCCCGTTCACGTTCTCTATCCCTTTCCATTTGACGTCTGTAATATTAGAAAAAAACATTAAACCTTAACTTCTTTCAATTGTGAGCATTTTTGTTTGTTTTTTGCTTACATCCTCTCCATTTCATATTCAATCGATTTAGAACGTCTTCTACGCTTATCATCACGACGTCTTTCCAAATCCTTATTATCTCTTTCGCGTGGCCTTTCCTCACGAAATCGATTACTTCCATTTACATTACTCCGAGACTTTGGAGAACGAGACCTACTTCTTGAATAGCGCCGTTTACGTTCACGTTCTCGTTCGTATTCTCCTCGTTCACGTTCTCGTTCGTATTCTCGTTCACGTTCTCGTTCATATTCACGTTCACGTTCACGCTCCCGTTCCCGTTCCCTCCTGAAATTTTCGAACGAAATTCTCTATTTAGCTTCATTTTTATTAGAGCCGCCCCAAAACTTTTCTTACCCGGAACTGCTTTTAGACATTTTCAGTGTGCGTAATATATGATGTAATTAAACTTTAATTATATTTCTTTCAAGAATACTTTTATTTTTTTATATAAATCACTTACTTTTGTTATTAAACAAAGTATTATTTCATCAATTCTACATGGAAACGAAAATTTTCCATATTCTGCATAATTTTTTCTGTAAATGTTGTAAACGTTCTTAACATGGAAAATGAAGAAGAAATAAAAATCTAATCAAGAAGCAGAACGCTTTTTAGTTTTAGTATAAAAATTCACAGTTGCATTTTTATTGGCATAATAAAATTAGAATTCCTACACAGTGTAGCCAGATGATAAAAATTGAAAGCTTTTCTTCTTCTTACTGTTTGTTATAATATACAATTACGGTTTGTTGTTATTTCATCTTGGATATTCCGTTTATGTGGAAAGAAAATTTAGTATCATTTTGTTTTTCTCCAATAATCCAGAAAGAAATTGTTGTTGTGCAAAAGTATTTAATCTACTTCAATTTATAATTCCAATAAATTCTTACACTTGCATTAGCTGCAGGCAATATTATACATAAAAGTGCTCAAATTTATTAAATAAGAATTTTTTTTGGTGTGCATTGTTTTACAAACGGCCTCAAAATTGGCAAAATACGGAAAAATAAGAAAATGAGCTTCAACGAAAAAAGTGATGGGGCAATAAGGGATGAATGGATGTTGCGTCTGGAACAATTCCCCTTTAAACAGGCGGATATGAATCGTTTAATAATGAATTATTTAGTGACAGGTTTGTAAAAGGAGGAATTAAAACCAATTTTATAAATTATAAAACAACATAATTATATCGTAAATATGTATATGTATGAATGTATAGAAGGCTTTAAAGAAGCTGCTGAAAAATTTCAAATGGAGGCTGGTCTCGAGCCCAGTGTAGAATTAAATTCATTGGATGAGCGTATATTGATACGAGAAGCTGTACAAAATGGACGAATACAGGAGGCTACGCATTTAGTCAATCAATTACATCCCGAATTATTGGATAATGATCGTTATTTATTTTTCCATTTACAACAATTACAATTAATTGAATTAATCAGGTGGGTGGTCATCCTTTTCGCATATGTAACCTATAAAATAACGTTTATACATTTATATATAAAGAGCTGGTAAGGTGGAGGAGGCTTTAACATTTGCTCAAAATAAATTATCTGAATCCGGTGAAGATATACCTGAAGTACTTAGTGAATTGGAACGTACATTGGCCTTGTTAGCTTTTGAAAAGCCCCAGGACAGTCCTTTTGCTTATCTCCTAGATCAAGCTCACCGACACAAGGTTAAACGTGTGGATTAGAAAATTATAGCGTATCTCTCCATTTAAATATAAATGATTTATTTTTATAGATTGCCAGCGAATTAAATGCCGCTATTTTAAAGTGCGAACACACCGTAGATTCTACACCAAAAATTATGTTCTTATTGAAACTGATAATGTGGGCACAATCTAAATTGGAAGCTCGTGATGTCAATTATCCCAAAATGAAAGATTTAGAATCAGCTGCAATTGAGCCCAAATAGAGATTTTCATATATCATCATATGTTCATTTTATAAGAAGCCTTTTTTATATAAATACACACACACATATATATATATATATAGACAAGCATGAATACATAAGCATACCATGTGTAGACATAATTATAAATCTTTAATGAAATGTTAGAGCGATTTAGAAAGTTTTGTAGAATACTCTGTATGTTATGATTTTGCCAGTTTTCATAGTTTATGGATTTTAAAACAATAAAAAAAAAATGAATATAAAACTGTTGTAATGAATTATTAAAGAAATTAAATTACAAATCACACACAATTGTGGACAATTTTGATTTTGTATTATTTGACCTTAAAACACTTTGAACGAAAACGTGCACATATATATATTCAGCGAAATAGCGAAAATGTTGTAACTTTTCATTTCCCTTTCTGATCCTTTACCAACCGAAAAATAAATCCAACGCTTTGTTTACTAAACCGGAACTTTTATGGGCAGCACAATTTGCAGGCGCCACTGAAATTTCATTTTGTGCATTTTTATAAGCCGTTTGAGCCAAAGAACGTACTTTCCTGTTTTCTCTGTAATATAATACGTACATGTTTATATAACTTGGAAAATGGCAAATAAGAAAAAGTAAGTTTCATATTTCAATTATACTTACAACATATTGTCGCAAATGTTCTCCTTATCGACGATATTTTTATCTTTACACATTGTCACACCAATCATTATATTATTGGCCAATATCTTTTCATTATAGTTCAATGCCCTTTCACATTCCAAACGTGATGAATATTTCAAATGAACCCAATTGCCATTTTGAGAGGGAAAGACTTTATCGATAATGGTGCCGCACTGTGAAAAATGTTGTAAAATTGTTGAGGTGGCCGTGGTTGGAAATCCATACACAGTAACCCAAAATTCTGCATAGCGTAAAGGCGTATGGTTTAAGTTTGTATTATTTGCACAATTTGTCCCCACTGGCATTATATGAGGCATGGGTGTTGTGCGCGTTAAATTGAATGAATTATTGGGATTACTTAATAACGAATCGTTGTATAAAGCGCTTGTATTACTTAAAGGATGTTGTTGCGGTTGTTGTTGCATACTCTGATTCATTTGATAACTAATATTCGGTGTGCCCAAACCAGTTGTATTACAGCTTCTTGGTGATTGGATTTGATTGCGTTCATTACGCAGAGAATCGAATAAACCTTGGGTAGGAGGACCGGTTGCCGCTGCCGCTATCGCTCCCTGCGGTGTTCCTGTATAATTATTAGTATTTTGAAGACCCAAAGGAGGCGTTTGTTGATAACTATTACTGAATAATGTCTTTTGGTTCAACAGAGAACGATTATAGTCTGTAGGCGAAACGGCAGTATGACCACCACCACTACCACTGCCGGTTGTTGGTGTATTTGTAAAACCAAACGATACATTTCTGGCGCCAGTTTTATTTGGTGAAAGCGTATTATTGCGTGGATTGGGCGTATGTGGTTCCCCCATTAAAAATGATGGTAAATAGGGTGTTGATGCTGGACTGCCAGTGGGGCTTCCCAAAGTCATGGGTTCCATTTTTTTCAAGAAATTTTATAAAAATTTTCTCAGAATTTGTACAATGCACATTCAATGTTAAGAATTTTGTTTCTACTCAAACGTTGCCACCTAATTAGTTTGAATACAAAAAAATATGGCGCATTCTGAAGTCTCTCTAAAATATATTTAACGTATGAATCTGCATTAAAAATTGTAAATAAATAAAAAATGCAATAAAAATTAAACCTTGTTTCTTGTTCTTGTTCTAATAAATTTTAAAATTCTAGGCATACAGTCAGAGAGTAAACTTAAAGCATACTCTTTATGTGTGTTTTCACGTCTCAATGAATGCATGCTTTTTATCCGCTTACAACCTTAAGCTATATAAAAAGTAACACATACGGCAACTCTTATATTTGAAGCTACACGTCAAAAGAGAAATTTACATATATTTTTAGTCTTCTCTTCTTAGTAGATTATTGTAATAAATAATAGATAATGAAATGTTGTTTAGTAAAAGTACCGTAGCTAGGAAGTAGCGTAATTGTGTTCTTGCTAAAAATGTTAACGAAATCATGATTGATTTGTGCTTGTTGTATGTTTCTTCATACAAATCAACATAAAATAAAATAATAAAATAAATTTCAACCACTTGATAATAAGACACCAACCAGCACAGCAAGTAGGAAAGTATAACAAAAAACAAACCAGTTATGGCTAATGTGGGGAGTGGCGGTAGCAGTAAACGTTCTGGTTCTAGGCATGTTCTGGTAGTTTTAATATTATGTGTTTTATGGTACATCGTCTCCTCCAGTAATAATGTGATTGGCAAAATGGTTTTAAATGAATTTCCATATCCGATGACCGTAACCATGATCCAATTATGCAGCATTACTTTATACAGCGGTCCCTTTTTTAATTTATGGGGCATAAGGAAATATCAGGACATTGCTCGTGGCTACTATGTACGTTTAATAATACCTTTGGCGTTTGGTAAATTTTTAGCCTCCGTAACATCACACATATCCTTGTGGAAGGTGCCAGTGTCCTATGCACATACGGGTAAGGCAGTTTTCCCTTACTCATGAATCCAGTGTAAATTTAATATATTGCTAATTACAGTTAAAGCGACAATGCCTCTATTTACGGTTATCTTGACGCGTTTATTGTTTCGTGAAAAACAAACACTTTTGGTCTATCTAAGTCTAATACCAATTATAACTGGTGTAGGAATAGCCACAATGACTGAAATATCATTTGATATGATAGGCTTGATATCAGCTTTAATATCCACTATGGGTTTTTCGTTGCAGAATATTTTCTCAAAGAAGGTAAATATTAGTTAATACCGTTAACAAGTAAAGGAAACGTTCATTTTTATAATGTTAATAACGACAGTGTTTTTTTTTTTTTTCAAAAAATGAACATTTACATAAACAATCAATTAGCAATGATGCTTTTTGTTGTTATCTATAAACTTGTTTGGTTGTTTATTGATGGCGTTTTTAATATTTTTATTTTCTTGCTAAGGTACTGAAAGATACTGGTATACATCATTTACGTTTATTACACTTATTGGGCAAAATGGCTCTTTTCATGTTTCTACCCGTTTGGATATATATAGACAGTATAGAAGTTCTTAAACATCCAGCCATTGTAGGTAGCACCACTAATTTTAACTGTTATTACAATTAAATACAACTTTTTTTTTTTAATTCAATTATAGATAAATTTTGATTATCGGGTTATCGCTTTATTATTTACGGATGGTGTACTAAATTGGTTACAGAATATTATTGCCTTCTCGGTGCTGTCTTTAGTGACACCCCTGACATATGCTGTAGCGAGTGCTTCGAAGCGTATATTTGTGATAGGTGTGTCATTGCTGATTTTAGGTAATCCCGTTACATGGATGAATTGTTTTGGCATGACTTTGGCTATTATTGGAGTGCTCTGCTATAATCGGGCTAAACATTTGGCACGTGGCACAACCCTTATACCGATGACACAGAATGGTAATATCAAATATACTCCATTACAAGACGTCAATGAGCCCTACAACCAGTTTAACAATAATAAATATACTAATGGTGGCTATACAGCAATAAAACCATTAACAGCAACAACAACAGCGACAACGAAAACTACAAACAGTTTATTGGCTCATGGTAACGGATTATATAATGTTACCAGTGGTAGCACTGCACGTTTATTGTTTGTTTAGACACAACTGGATAAATATTTAAATATCCTAGAAGGAGTAAAAGTGAGTAATGGTCATATAATAATTCGCGTTACTTTGCTATATAATTACTGTTATGTGCAGGTAATCGCGTGCCAAGAATAGAGAGTAACTGTATATATTTAGGTAAATATTTTTAAGAGAACGAACAAAAACAGTTTGAGTTTTCTTCTGACTTTTTTCTGTTAAATTCACCACGAGTATAAGTCAAGCTTATTACTATTTTAGTATTTTTTTATGTTTGTAACAGAGGAACAAAATTTCCGGAGGAATATATGCAAAAATCAAATGCAACATAAGTATAATAATAGTATCAAATTTTGTTGTTAGGACTAATCTGGTCACATTTTATATATTTTATATGTATGTCATGATTAAACGAAATAATTAACGAGTATACATAAATTGTTTATCTTATTTTTAAATTTTAAATTTAAATTAAAAATAAAAAAAATGTAAAAATATGCATCTGTGTGTACGTTGCTTGTGTATATAATAAGTATATGTATTGTATGTATAATATAATTATTAAAGGAGCTCAAAATAGTATGAAAACATTTGTTATTTTAATAAATGTATTATTTAAATGAGTTGTGTAAACATTTTATTAAAATTGTTTCATAACTATCCGTAATAAAATATTTTCCGACTTTTAGTCAAAGTACAATCATTACAGTACAGAGTTTCGTCTTTGGTTGCATCTGTTAATACGGTTGTTTATGTTTGCATTTCATATGTATTTATTGAAATATTTATTTGTACCAAGCAGCGACAAGTCTCAATATGTAGGTATTCTTAGTAAACTTGAAGTCCATCTGTCGCTCTTTGGTAAACAACAACTTTCCCTCGCAAAAATATAAAAAATAAGCAGAATGAATGAATTTAACATAAATAAATGGTTACTGCATTCATATGGATGTTTATACTTGTCTATTATTCATGAAATGGAATCATTTTTTGCATTCAATCATAACATATGCCGGACAATGTATTTTTGCTTATGTTTAATTTAAAGGTGACAGTTTAAAGGGCGTGGCGGCCATGCTTGGTATAGATTATAAAATGAAACACCTTTACCAAACGCGTAACACACGAATGTTGACTTGTGCTGAAAGTTTCATTTTGAAAACTCATGCACCATCCATCTTAAGCCATTAACTCTTGTAAAACCTAACTGATCATGCAATTTTAATGATACCAAATTCTCAATGGACACAAACGTATACAAATCCATGTGATGTTGATGACATAAACGTTTCAGTTCAGCAACTAATAACACCTTGCCATAACCCTGACAGCGCTCTGATGTATCAACGTAAAGGAAGCTAAAATCCAATAAACGAAATAGAGAAGAACGTAAATGAACTCCAAAAAACAAAAGGCAATAGGTTAAAATATGTACCCGGGTGTAAGGAAATCATTAGTAACCACCCAACCGACAGGTTGTTCACGATCTTTGCGAAAAAGACCGGTACCGCCATTGAATAAAATGGATGTTCTGATCAGTTCCAGAGAGTTATCAGCTTTGTAGGGCCACGTATCATTAATAATCGATGCATGCTTGTCAGCCTGTAAGGGGGCCAAATATACATCAGCTAGCAGACTGGAAGATGGAAAATTCACTTTTTTATATGAAAATCATGAATTGTCTTTCTTTTTTTAGAAACCTTTTAACTTGGAGCTGTTCAATTGTTGTCTTATCAATGTTCATGACGCATTCTACCGGTAAAAAATCCCAATTTGTAGTTTTGCTTGTAATTACTGGCTTGACAACATTAAAATGTTGCTCATCGCACATAAGTTGAATGGTGGGATTATGCCATTTAATTAATTTGGTCTCCTGCAGGCCAGTTATCAATTCTTCACTTGATTTTTGCAAAGTAAATAAACCAATCGTATAGTCCTAAATATCACAATTAAAACATTTTCTACAAGGCTTTTATGGAAAAGGAAATGTATTTTATAAAACCTTTAATCCACTGATACTAATAATGGTACAGTTTTCCAAGACACTTTCTCTCAGCTGGTAGAATTTAACATTCCAGCGATCTGATGTTATGTGGTGGCGTTGTCCATTGATTCTATCATAATGATAAAAATAATTGTAAATGGTATTGAAGGCTCGAATTTCGCGGGGCAAATGTCTTTTCAAAATTTTTAAAATTTCACACAAACTCTCTTTACAACACGGTTGCAAAATGTCACTTTCAGCCGAAGCGATCTCCCTGTTGAATTGCAGCATACAAAGTTTCGTTTTGCCTCTTGGCTTGAATATGTTACAGCAGCCATAATAACGAAAGAAATTATTCATCAAAATAATTCTTGTCTGTAATTGAAAGTATTTCTCAGAATTCTATCCTTTTTCATTAAATAGACAATTTACTCTCTCTCTCTCTCTCTCTATATATATATCTTTCTCTCTGCTCATATATTTATAATTACCACATAAGGTGTAGGGCATTTTAAGTTTTTTATTTGCATATTCATACATTAATGATCAAAATCTGAATCGATCTGGCCATGTCAGACTCTTTGACCCACTCTTGTTGTTAGTGCAAGTTTATGGAATTCGTGCATTACTTTTCAAATTAGTCACATTTCAGTGCCACGCCCTCAATCGATTAAGATGAGCCAGAGAAATAACGCTATAATGGTGAAATTTTATTTTATTAACCACACACACATTCATGTGCTAAAAATAAGAGAGTTGTATAACGGAAACATCAAACTCTTAAAAAGAAAAATCCAATTCGATAATTTGATATAAAACTGTAAATTAGCCTTATTGTGCAATATTTTAATAAAAATTTTAAATTTACTATTAATTAACACCCTGTTTGTTTGAATCTGTAGCCATGGAAACCATTTTTACTTTAAAACTGTTGTCATTAAAAAACATCAAATAAAATTTCACAAAAATGGTGAAAAGTAAGTGTCCACTAATCTATAAATAAAAAGCAATAATTCAATATTTTAATTTGAAATTCCATTTAAAAAAGTTACCGAAGAATTGGTGCGCAAAAAAGCCGAACACAATGAGCTTTTAATAAGCACCTTGGAGGAATTGTCCTTGCATCAAGAAGACATCGAACGCATAGAACACTTGCATAACTGGTGTCGGGATTTAAAAATCTTACTATTACAATCGAATCTTATTGCGAAGATTGAAAACTTGTATAAATTGAAACGTTTAGAATATCTCAACTTGGCCTTAAATAACATTGAACGTGTAGAAAACTTGGAACAATTGGAGTCATTAAATAAATTAGACTTGACGTTAAACTTTGTTGGTGAACTGACGTCCATTGAAAGTCTACAAGATAATTACAATTTAAGAATATTAATATTAACGGGGAATCCTTGTTGTGATTATCCTCATTATCGGGATTATGTGGTTGGTACACTACCACAACTGGACGAATTAGACGGGGTGGCTATTACACGGACGGACAAATTAAAAGTGAAACCGCATTTAAAACGGTATCGAGCAGTTATTGTGCAACGTCAAGCTGAATATGTCATCAAGAGAGATGAACAGAAATTACGGTTTTTACAACAAAAACAAGAATTGGAAGAACAAATGGCAGGTATTGAGGATGAAGATGAACGTTTGAAAACATTTTGGAATGCAAAAAGTGAACATTGTCCAGAAATACGCTACGAAATGGCCAAATATCATAATAGAGCCAGAGATAAACATGAAAAGAAGGATGATGACAGCTTACAAAATAAGCAACGAAAAGTATTGCATTTGTTTGCACCCTGCGGACGGCCCTATAATATGAATAAACCACAACTAACATTTCGATTGAAAGATGAGGAATCCGAATATATTTTAGAATTGGATGTATACAAGTATGTGGTCCCGAAAATATATTTTAATAAAATTGTTGTATCAAAACGATGCTTTTTCGAATTAGAATTGTAAGATATTTATATTATATAATAATATCCTCTAGATATTTGGATACGGCTCATCTTTCGGTAAATGTTGAAGTCAATTATATAAGAGTTACGGTAAAGGGGAAAATATTCCAAATCGCTTTAAACGATGAAGTCAAACCTTCCGAATCGTTAGTGCAACGTTCTCAAATTACCGGACAATTGGTTGTAAAAGCCCCAAAATTACACTTTAATGAAACATTAACCATAAAATCAAAAAGTAATTGAAATATTAGTATTTTTATCAATTTTTAAAAATCATTATTTTCAGATAAACCAAAAGCAACCGCTACCACCAAGTATGTATTAGTGGCATTATAATTATAATTCTACATAAAATTTCTAAATATTTTCTTTTGCAATTTAAGAAAACAACATCTTACCGGTACTGTGGATATTAAGAATATATGTAATAATGAAAAAATACCAGACTTGATATAACTTATCAGGCTAACTATTTAAATCTTCAATCAATACGTTGGACGTTGGACGTTAAGGCTTGGGTTTTAGTGAAAGTCTTAGAAAAAAATTGAAACTTGTAGAATCATTTTGTGAATTTTACAAAATTTATATGCAAAAAACTTACCCGACATGTGACAAACTTTATTTGCCATATAAATTATATGTAAATTATGCTTTTAGAAGCTGATTTTTTTTATAGCACCCACTTTCACAATTGTAATGCCTTTTGCACGGCGCATTTGTATGATAACGAGCTCGATTTTTATGTAAAATAACAGAATTTTATATAAAATCCTTTATTTAGCACTTTAATATTACTAAACTTTAATGCTTTTATATTTTTTAGAAATTTATTAAGAAAATATATCCAACACCATTTTAAAAACGCAATATACTAATTTATTTGTTACATAGTTGTATATTGTAAGTATCAAACAACAGGAAGTATGTTAAAGCGGATCTTTAGTATGCAAAACAGAGATGTTAAATAATAAATAACGCATTTTACACACTTAATATTGTTGTGGAAATCACCAGGGTTTAATAATTTTAAATATAATAGAAATATAATGGGAGTAGTTTCAACATAGAATATATACATATATATATATATACATTACACTTTAAAAACTAATAAAATAAACGTATATTATAATAAGGTAATATTAGGATCTTTTCTAGTACTAAAAGTAACAACTGTGTGTTATCAAAAAACATTAGTAAAGTGCGCCATTTAAAGAAAGTGAAATGAAATTTGTAAAAATTATGTTCATATTGCTAATAATTTTGTAATGTATGACAAAAAATTATACATATTCAATGTAATATATTGTAAATTGTTGTGAAATTAAAAATGAATTGCAAATTTAACCTGTAGTGAAATTTAGTGAAATATTTTTCGGAATAGTAAAATCCCACGTAGAACCAGTAAACATGTACATATAATTTATCTAAAATTTCTTCTTACTTATTCAAAAATCATATATTGTAATTGGTAAGTGAAATTATATATATCATAAACTTAATATAATATAATTACATAATTTAAACAGTTTTTCAGAAACATTTAACAAATTAAAAAGGTGTTGGAAATTATTTAAGGACAGTTTCAGTTATTTCTCCCCCGGAAATTGCCCAAAATCTCTAGGACATTTGATTAACAAATGAAACTTGGTTGTATTTTATGTTTAATTAAAAATTATTTATTTATTTATTTTTTTCGTTATTTTATTTTAATTACATACGTACTTAATACCAATGTGTTGTTGTGTTTGTTTACTTATATTTATAATTTGTATTTTTTTCTATATTTGTTTTTTATGTATATCGCACTTTATATAGATGTACCATTTATATGTATGCTGAAATTTTATATTACATATGAGAATGTATGTATGTGTATGATACCGATGCATTTTGACATTTTTTTGGGGTAGGGGTGGTGGAAGGGAAAGATCAAAATTTATTTTCAATATCCTTATAGTCAGCAATGGTTTTTTTTAATACCCTGTACAACTTGTATGATGAGTGTTTATTAAGTTTGTGAGGTTGTATGTAACTCTTAAATGGCAAATGCCGCACTCACCTTCAATTATAGTAATACTTTTTTTATTTACTTTTAGTTTCACCGTCAGGTCCCATTTTTTGACATATTTCGATGAAATTTGGTTCAACGACATGTTTTGGCCTAAAATGGAAAAATATTGAAAATTAACTGTATTGGAGCATTTTTAGAAGTCCTCCCCATATAAGGTTTTATTTATTATTTAGGCTTTACAGGATGAAAATTCACAATTCTTAATCTTTTTTTTTTTTAGCAAAAGTTAGTCAAGAATAGTTAATTGGCTGGGCTAAATTTGAAGCCGATTGAACCAAGAGATGATTTCAAGAGATGACTTTTATGATTTTATGATAAAGTCTCGCTTGTACTGCTGCAACTAAATTTATTCCACATTATTTGTGAAATCTAATGGTGTAGGGTATTAAATAGCCGAGCTTGACCGACTATAACTTTTACACTTTTTTTTGTTTTTTCTTTTGGTGTGTATATCATGTGCTTATATGAAGAGTAATATGGGCAATCTGTTGCATAACACACAATTACATTTTTAAATTGTAATAGTATTTATTTCACGATCATTTGAATAATTCCTGCACACTTCGTACTTGTGTTGTTAATGATTTGCTTTCCGATTTTCAACAACAACGTATTGCTTCAAATAATGTTTATTTATAATGAATGTAATATAAGCCGTTATATAAGTTTTTTTGCGAAAATATATTTTATGTACTATTTTAACTTGTATCTTAGTTGCCAAACAAGTAATGAAAATAATGCACAGTTATGAATTTATTATTATTTGCATTATTCTTAAAATAAATGATGCTTCTGTTGTGTGCTATGCCATGGGGTGTAAATAAAATTCTCGGATGACTGGTTAATAAAGAAAATGTATCAAAACTATTGCTTGGTCGCTTGTGATCAACACATATTTATATATTTTTATAATTACATAAATTAATTATTATTATATTTATAAATTATACATAGATTTTATTGTAAATACAAAAAAAAAAAAAAATATTTATGCATTACTTATAAGATATCGTTCGTGGCCTCTTCACTTGTTTATTATAAATGTTGGAGGTGATCGAATTTTATGAATTACTATGCTTGTAGGATTTTTATATATTCCATTTGGGAGATTATTTCATAAATTATTCATTTTGGATGAATTGATGTATAACCGGTATGATGTAATATTTTTATGTAATTATTTTCAGTGCGCGTATAACACTGATACGCAAATTATACAGAAAGGGGGAAAAAAATCTGTGCTGTTGAACACATTATATACAGAAATGTGTGTTTGTAAGGATGTCCCCAATTTATATGTATGTACTTTTATTTTTATGTTTTGTTGGTTTTGTTAACAATCTTATTTTCTCTCTCACAGGATAGAAGTGATTTTGTCATAAATTTATTGATTTTTGTTTTGTTTTGTTTTTGTCTGTTTATTATTAATTTTTATTGTATTTGCATTAATTATGTAGTAGTACGTATGTACGTTTGTGATGTCATGATGAAAATTTAATAATTTTGTTTTTTATTTCGAATCTTTTTCGTTTTTTTAGTTTGAGTTGTTTATAGAGTAGTTGTAAGATAATATGTGATATTTTATAAAAACAATTAAAAAATAAATATATTTGGTCAAAGTCAAATCTTGAATATTCATCATTCATATGCCAAAGCTTTCCCAGGAGTACATTCCTTCTAAACTTTATAAAAAATTTGCTTAAAAAATTCCTCATATTTCAGTTTTTAACCAATTTCAATACCAAGCTTCCAAGTTCGGAATCGATATCTCAGTTTTTACGGTCAGAAATATGATTACCGGAAACACAGACCCGCCTAGATCAAAGTTACATATACCCCCATATTTTTATATATAATGGTGGATATAAAAAAAGTTAAAACAAACACAATATTTTTCAGATAAAATTTTCAAAATTATCTAAAAAATGAATTTCGGCTTAACGATCCCAGAAGAAAGCCTCTTGATTTTGAAAAGTTTTTTTTAACGATAAAAATATTTAAACATAAGTAAAAAAGCTATTTTTGACACGGACCAAATCCCGATGCATCAAAGTTCTTTAAAGAGTACATGTGCCAATATAAGCTATATACTTTATAAGAAAAATTTCCTTAAAAACGTGCTTCTTTTAAATTTTTTTTTTTAGACACATTACAACACGAGACTCCCAGCACTTCTACATTGGCATCGATATCTTAATTTTTGCAATCAGGAGTGATTTCCACACTCACCCAGCTGAACAGACTGAACTCATGTGGATTTTAAATATTAATGATAAAAAAATTTAAACGACAATCCAAGATATCCTTCTACAGTACTTGCTGCCATATTTCTTTTAAAACATTTAAAAAAAAAATAATATAAACCCAAAGCCATCCCTTAAAAAGTAAAAAAGTAAATTTCTTAATTTTTTTCTTGTAACTTTACAGTTGATTTTACTTAAGATCTGTACAGCTATCAAATGCAGGCATGTAAACCCAGACTATATTTTTAAGAAAATAATATTATACATATATGTTTTTTTTTAATGTATTTACATATGTGTGTATTTTTTTTTTCTTTCTTTTATTTATTGATAATTTTTCAGTCCCTTTCTTTTAAACATTTCAAGTGTTATTTAATATATTTTCTTTTTCATTAATTTTTTTAAACTCATTAAATAAAATAACTGCGTTTGGTTTATTTTTTGAGATTTTTCTTTTATTTGGAAATATTTTTTTTTATCAAATAACTGCAGTCCTTGGTTGTGGTTGGTTGGTGTAAAAGTATTTAAAAAAAAACAAGTTAAGGCTCAGAGCTGTTGTTCGTTTTTTGTTCAATTTTTGTTCTTTGTTGTGAAAAAAGAAAAATGTAAAAAAAAAACATTACAACTTTCAATATAGTCAGATGAAAAAAATTCATTTCGTAAAAAAAACTCGTTTGGTTTTTATATCGATGGTTGATTATTAAAAATTGTATTAAGCTTTAAATAAATGTATAAAAATAATATAAAATAACAAGTGGAAATGTTACAGTGACCATTTAATACCCTACACGACTAAGTTACACAAGCGATGCTATAATTGGTTTGGCTGTATCAGTAAAGGCAAGGCATTGCCGTATAAATTCCCTTCAAGAATTATCATTGGGTGTGGATTGAAATTTGACACCACCTAGGCTTCATCAATTTTCGTCAAAAAATATTAAAAATTGTGAAATTTCAACATAAAAATATTAAAAAAAAAAGTAAAAAAAGAAATTTTTTCAGATCATGTGCATTTTGTAAAAAACGAGGTAGGTTTTTTTATTTTTTATTTTTTAGATTTTCCATTAGCTGTGGTTGCTTTTATTTACTTTATTTGATTTTTTTTTATAAAATCTAAATTGCATTGAGTTTAAAGAAGAATGCATTGGCATGATATATTTCTCCCTTTTCATATAAATAGCGTCAAAATTGTTTTCTTTTTCGGTATTTTAATATTTTTACAAAACACTTATACTTACAGTGGCTCACAGCTTATTTGGTACACTACCATTTATAGAAATAAAACCACTGTAGCTTCTAAAATATTAAAGCTATCAACGAAATTTGAATGCCAAGTTGTTGTTGTATATTTAACGAAACATGAAAACAAAAAAGATTTCAAAAAAATATTTCTAACTGTTTAATAATAAGAACTTTGTTGTAACACATCAAAAATACATGTCACAGCTTATTTGGTACAGATGTCTTTTTGTTTAAAAATAATAAATATTAGTATATTTAATATTTTGTATAGGTACCCTTTTGCTTTTATAGTACTCTGTAGCCTCTTTGGCATTGAATCTACCAGCTTTTAGGAAACATCTGGGCTAATTTTACCCCACTCTTCCAACAACGCCTTCTTCAGTTCATTTTTGTTTGTTATGTTGTGTTTCCTAATGTTATTATCCAATAAAAACCCCAAATTTTCAATAACATTAAAGTCCGGTGACTGAGCCGATGGCGACATTAAATGGGGGCAATTCCATATTAGATAAGTCTCCACAATTGTTGACTTATGTTTTGGGTCGTTATCTTGATAGAAGCGGAAATTATCGCGTATACCAAGCTTCGTTGCATTTTGGAGCAAGTTGTCTTTTAGTATGTTGAGGTACATATTTTTGCCCATTATTCCTTCAACAAACACTAAACTACCTACTGCAGCTGTGGACATACAGGCCCAAACTGTTACACTTCCTCCGCCATGCTTAACCGTAGTTTTAACGTTTTCTTTATTCAGCTCAGTATTCGGTTTTCGCCAAATGTAGGACATGCTGTCGGAACCCCCGATGTTAAATTTTGACTCATCTGCAAAAATAACTGAGTTCCAGAACTCAGAATTCTTCTCGACATGTTCTTTGGCAAATGAAAGCCGCCTTTGTTTATTTTTTTACTTAAGAATGGCTTCTTACGAGCTACTCGACCATTAAAACCAGACTTACGGAGTACTCGACGAATTTTTTCGGCACTACATGACTTGCCTAATCCATTCTCAATTTCACAAGCTACTTTTTGTGCAGATAGCTTCGGATTTGCCCTTATTTTTCTTACAATGTATCTCTCATCAGATTCATTGAAGATTTTGTTAGGTGCATTTCTGCCTCTATCCTTTACGCGGTTTTCATTAATAAAGCAGTGGATAATATTTTGAACTGGAGATTTACTCAAGTTCGCAAAGTCAGCAATTTTCCGTACCTAGTGCCCATTTTCATAATGATTTAGGACCAGTTTACGCTGTTCAATAGTTGTACGACGACCAATTTTTTAATTGTTAGTTTTGATTGACAGTTATTTTAAATTACCAAAATTAGTACTTGGAGTGATTGAAAATATTACCAAGAAGGCAGAGAAGAGAAAAATAGTGAAAAATGTTAGGACTAGTCTATGCTTAAGTGCGCAGAAAAAACTGTACCAAATAAGCTGTGACATGTATTTTTGATGTGTTATAGCAAAGTTCTTATTATTAAACAGTTAGAAATATTCTTTTGAAATTTTTTTTGTTTTCAATGTTCATTAAACATACAACAACAACTTGGCATTCAAATTTCGTTGATAGCTTTAATATTTTAGAAGCTACAGTGGTTTTATTTCTATAAATGGTAGTGTACCAAATAAGCTGTGAGCCACTGTATATACAAATCTATATGTATGTCTATAATTAATTACTGAATTTTTACTGAACTTAATTATATTTAAATTAATTGATAATGAAAATATTTAAAAAAAAAAAACATTTAGAAACTCAGTAAGGTAGTAGTATAAAAAAAAAACTTACAACAACACTACAAACAGTAAACAAGTAAAAATGCATTTCCACAATTTTCCACCATTTTGGTTTTTTTTTTCATTTTTTTTTGGGGGGGGGGGGAAAGTTTTCTTTAAAACTTCACCATTTTCTTAGTTACTTATAAAGGATTAGTAGGTGTTGTTGTTGTTGTTGCTGTTATGGTTGCATATAGATAATATATATGTATTATATATATTTTTAGTTTGTCCACATTTTGCATTTATCTCTTACCCTTCGATTTTTCAATATTAGCAAGTCATTTTCTTTATAATAGTAGTGGTTGCTGCATTAGTTATTTGTTGTGTATATATGTATATATTTGTTGCTGTTGTTGTAGTGGCTGTGGTGGTGGCTGCTGTTGTGCTTGCATATTTTTAAATCTTAACTTTCGTTTGCCTGCAAAAAGCAATAACACGTACCCACCACTGCACCGATCTCTTCGATCGTAACGTGGGCGTATGGAGTGTTGATGCAATTGATTGATGGCAAAACGTTTTTCCCCTTTTTATATGCTTCTGATATCATATAAATGCCAGCGATGGTATCACGAAGCTAGTGCTGCTGCTGCTATTACTACCATTATTCCTGCTATTCTGCGTATCGTTGCTTACTTCAAGTACGATAACAATTTCTTTCTAGACGCGTAAAATCTCGCAGGCTTTATTATAGCAAATTGCTATCCAATCGGGTTGTGTGGCACCCCATTGTATTTGATTGACTTCACCTTCGGCGGCTGTATAGGCTAAAATTGGATCTTCGATTGCGCGCGGCATTTGTTGTATATCCCATATTAAAGCTTGGTGATCATCACCGGCAGTGCATATGTGACAGGAACTATATTAAAAAAAATTATAAAAAAATATATTAAGCCACTCGTGTTTGGAGAACTCATTAGGTTTTCCTTTAAATGAAATGAAAAGTTTACCTGTGCGGCGCCCACGCTATACCGTTGACGCAGGCTCTATGATTGCTCAGTCTTGCAACAGGTGTACAAGGAACGCGTACATCTAAAATAATAACTTCACATGAATCCATAGCCACAGTGGCTAAATAATTGGGATCCTGTTTATTCCAGGCTAAACGTAATAAAGCTGTATGTGTGGGATCCTACAATGAACAAAAAAAAAAATGTATTTTTAGTTTTGCTTTTTTTTCTCTAGCTCTCTTCTAACCCACTTCATATATAATGGTTGAATGTTCCAAATGTCTTAGATCGAACATGCGTACAGAGCCATCAGCACCAACAGAGGCAAACATATCACGACCACCGCCCGCTCTAGAAAAAGCTATATCGTACACTTCTTTATCATGGGCAATTAATTGGGTTTTAACATGACCGGCAACATGTACACGTCCATGTGGTTGGCCCGTTTCTAAACCCCATATTGTGCAGGTGGTATCAATGGATGAAGTGCCCACCAAATTGGGATCCACTTCGTTCCAATCAAACGAGGTGAGCGGTGCGCAGAAATCACTATTTTTATTGTTGTTAAGAACACATTCCAGAGGCGTTATCGGCTCACCGGTACGCCAAACGCGTAAATAATCGCCGCTGGTAGCCAAGAGATCTGGGTACATACCTTTGGGATCTGGTATCCACATAATTTTCGTGGTGGGATATGGATGATCGAAAGTGCTATAAAAGGAGGAAACATGATGGCCAGTTATAAACAGCAATTATTTTTTTCCAATTTTCATATATTTACCTTTTAGCACTAAATTCACTGGTGTCCTCATCCAGACTAATTATTTGGACTTTGTTGTTGTATTCTTCAATGAAACTACCCAAGGCGAGTCGAAAACGCTTATCGGGTCGAACACTCCAATTCATGGAGTATAAAGGCCATGGTGCCAAATATTTATAAATCTCTTTTCGTTTACCAGCCGTTGATGACATAACTGTAACAAAGATTATACTTAAATGAAATTCTTTATACACACAACACTTGATATTTATATATAATCGAGTATTACAGAAAATTTCCTTATAAGAACAAAAGGCAGAAGAACAACATCTTGCCAAATAGAAATCAAAACAACAAACATTTTATTTTGAAAATATGTGTGATTCATTAAAATTACTTTAAATTCATTTAAACAATTACAAATCCTATGCTTTAATATTAAAAAAAACTAAAAAAAAAATTCTGGCAAGTATTTGCACAATAAAAGAATAAATCTGCATTTTTTGCCTGTGAGAAGCCACAAGCATATTGTTACCGGCGAAGGAACACAACATAACGGTCAATGGCATTACTGTCAAGTGTGTGCATGATTTGCGCACAAAGCAAAAACATTTCTATGTATTTCTAAAGGAAAAAACAATTCACACTCACACACATTAAAAATATACAAAGAACTGTACATGGGTTAATGTCAGCGAAGCATTAACGGTATAAAACAAGTAAAAGGTTGCAGACCTCCCCCTACCCTAATCAAAGCAAATAACGAACACCTTACAATTATTGTAAATTTTATCCTCTATGAACTCACCTAAAATGCTTCTTTCCCTTATATATTTATATATATATATATATATATGCCAAGTTGAAAAAAACTTAAAATACTTTACTTAAGGTTTCAATTTATTATAAAACCAATCACAAATTGAACCTTTTATTATAATAAATAAAAAAAACACACACATACACACTCGCACAAACACTAAACTCTTTTTCCAAATAAATTTTTCCTTCGTTTCCACTTTTACACCATATATAAATGAAATATTTTTTTCATAGATTGTTATGCACAACTTTTGTATAAATTCAGTTATGAATTTTACTAAAAGATTCTTTTTTCGATTCACTTTTTTGTTTCGAAAACTCAAATCATCATTTTTGCCGTGTTCTGGTAAAAATTAGACACAAGCAGGGGTGTGATGAGTTATGGATTTCACAAAAAGAAATTCTTTCTCTTTTACGTTCGTTAATTGTGTGCATTTATTTATTTCGTTTTCATGTATTACACATAAAAAATATAACTTTTCTTGAAGCGTTTTGATTTATATATATAAAAGATATTTTAATATCGCAATAATTTTATTATTTAACTTTTAGCGATTTTCCACTGAATGCTAGACAACGAACTCACGGCGAATTCAAGAATCAATGGCATATGAAAATTCATCATAGCCCTGATTATACAATTGTAACGCGCATAAAACAATCTTACTTGTGTAAAATTGACCAATGCAATCATTAAAGAATTGAGTTTTATAGCGCAATATCTTTAATAATATATTAATTATTTATTTTATTAAATGCATTACCTACATGGAATGAATAGTTATTTTTATGTTCTAAATGCATTGTATTACTAATTAGCGTTATGTTGATAATTGTAACTCTTAAGAAGGTTATGAAATGAAACGAAATTTGTTAATATCAACCGTGTTAAATTTAACAAACTTGGCAACATTTTATGAGAGGAAGCCATCATACTTTACACATACATATGATTAGTGCAGTGAGATATTTATAAATTTCAGCGAGAAGCTGTAATAGTAATAAAAATTAAATATAAATTTCAGTAAAAAGTTAATTCATATAGTGTGTATATATAAATGAATTTAAATTTATATAATTACTTAAATATAGGAGTGAAATATATAAATTTCAAGTGCCTTTTAGGGTAAAGAAAATTATAAGTAAAAATTGCCGCCAAAATCTTAAGTGAAAGTAAACCTGCCTCAATTTGTTAATAATATTTAAGTTGTATATAATTTCAACTATATACAGCAATTAATTAATAAGTGTTTTACAAAATATTGCTGCTATGCTCCAAATTTTAACCAGGTAAGTGTTAACAATATAATATGCTTGATGGTTTTTTATGATTCTTCTTTCCATTTAACAAACGAAATATACACAAAAACAAACAAACATTTTTTCACAATATAATTGATTTATAAATTTACTTTGGAAATATATTTGTTGATAAAGAATGCGTTCGCGTTATTCCGTTTCCGCTGGATGGACGGAAAACATTTGTCGACAATGGGCGGTTAAATGGGTTCGTTGATGATTGCTGGTGTATAGTTTGTGTTGCACTGTTTGATGAACTAAAAATATTCGTAGAAAGTGGGCGTCTATTCGAACTTGATGGCCGTTCTTCTATTTGTGGTATATTTTGTGAAGGACGAAATACATTTGTCGAAAGCGGGCGATTAATCGTAATTGATGGTCGTTGTGTAATATGTGGCCGCCTTGGGCGAAATTCATTTAAACGTTGTACATGTGGCAAAGTTAGAGTTGTTGGTGGGAAGTGTTGTGGAGTAGATGGAAACTGAGGACGAAAGTTCAAAATTCTTCCGGGTCGTGGCGGTGTCAAATGTAATACCGGCCGGGCAACGGGGCGTCCATTAATTATGGTGTCAATTTGTGTTAAAAAATCTGCACCAAAATTGAGAATATCATCAAAATCACTTGACACTGTGAATTGTGTGCGTAATTGCTGGGGCCTGTTCACAATGATTTCGTGAGATTGTCGCGGTGATGGTAAAACATTCGTAAATTCTTGTTGAGGAGCTCCGTATTGGGACTGCGGTTGAGCTGGTGGTAAATATGTAGGCTGTAGCGTGGGCGGTAGGTATTCCGTGTGAGGTTGTGTTGTAGTAGGCAGCTGAAATGGTGGTTGCGGACTCTCACCGTGAGGCGGATAAGGTGTCGGTCTTTGCTGTTGCACTGATGCTGGCAATGGTGTGTTATTGGCAGGTCCTGGGAAATGTACGCCTACATCCGGTTCAGCCCATACAACCGCTACTGTTAAACACACATGGAGAATAATTTTGTGTAAAGAATCCCGCATTATTTTTTTCCCAGTAACGTTTTTGCACTGATTGCTTGTAATACCAATTGAAAACTGTTATTTAATAATGTGTTAGACATACATTAAATACTGAAAATATTATAGTGTTTCGTGCGCTGCTATTAATATGCATAAACGAGTTCAAATCAACCTTCATTGGCCATCAAAATACTACAACTATATAACTTAGTCATGTAGTTCATACAATTTTTGGAACTTTTTGATTTCTTATGTGTTTGATGCGTGCGTACGGTCAATCATTCGTTTATATTCTTCGAATTAGAATTTTCAATGGGTGTGCGTGTGTGTGTGTGTATTTATTTATTTCATTTTTATTGTATTCTTTTTTTAATCGCTTTTAAGCAGTAGATTATAATTTATACGCACACATTTAAAACAACGCATACTTAGTCAAAACATTTGGGGTTTTTCCCGCTTTTTTTAAAGAATTTTATGTTGCTACTATTTCATCGTTTATTAAACAACATTAGAAATCATATACTTAGAGCAGTGATTTGCAAACTTTTTTTTTTTTTGTAGAAAACCCTCCAGATGATAAGCAAACTAGAATATATTTACAGCAGGAATTCTCTCATAACATAATTCCTTTTTTATAAAAAAAAAAGTCTCAAATGAATCTAATCTAATCTTCCTTTTTTATATCCTTCACATAGAATGGAGGTTATACTAGGTTTGTTATTCGGTTTGCAGCACAGGAGGCGTCAGAAACTCAACAAAATATATATTTAATATATTCTTAATCAGCATCAAAACTGAGACGATCTAGACACGTATGTCCGTATGTCTGCGCGTCTGTCATTATTGGCATACTCATCGTCATAAGTTGAAATTTTGTGTAGACTTAGTTTCTGCATGTAGATCGCTATATAAAATGGGCAAAATTCGTCCAGAGCCACGCCCACAATCTACAAAAATCTATTTATCTGCCTTAAAAATTAAGCTAGGAAGGTGAAGTTGAAATTTGTCTCACATATTTGTAATTATTCCATCTATCGACATACTTAAAATAGGCGTGGTGGCATAATAGATACGCCCACAATGGACAAAAATCGAATTATCTGCCCCAAAAATTAAGCTATGAAGTTGGAATTTGGTATGAATATTTATAATTATACTATCCATCGATGTGCCAAAAATGGGCATGGTCGGATAAGAAACATGTCCACAATTTACAAAAAACCTTTTTCAAAATCTCAATTGGTTTAATTATATCCGTCTGTCCATTTCTATGATCTATCCATCCATCCTTAGGATCTTTTTTACCTCTTTAACAAGATGTCTAAAACAAAAATTTATTTTTGATTGAATTTTCTTTTATTACCAAGTCTCTAGAAATTTTTAATTACCACGTTGTAATTAGCTAAACTTTATCATAAAGGATTTCTTTTTCCCAATAAAAAAAGTCAATCAAAAAATTGTTGCTTTTTCATTATTTTAGAATTTTTTAAAAATTTTATTTTAACGTAAGAGAGGATGCACCTGCCTGCATTAGTATATATTTAGCATTTTATTACATATTTGGTAGAATTTAAAATCATTAAAATCTAGTAGTGTAGAAAAAGTTGACAGGTTTTAAAACTCTGGCTTGCACAAGACGTTCAGGTACAGCTGTTGTACGTTTACGTCCTTGAGGAAAACGTTGATACACTAAACGAGCTGGTCTCTCATCGACATTGTCTTGATCAAATGTGGAGGAGACAGCTACCAGTGAACCATCCTCATTAACTAAAACTTCCTCATTATCGGAATCTAAATTTTCTGCTTCTGAGTCAGCTGTTAGGATTTCAAAAGTGTCTTCGGCAATTTCGGGATCAGTTTGTACGGTGCGTGTGGGTGGGCCATAAACTGTGGCTGGTTGTTGAGACTCACTAGAGCCAAGGGGTGGACCGTAAACTGTGGCCGGCGTTTGTTGAGATTGACTAGAGTCAAGGGGTGCACCGTAAATTGTGGACGGTTGTTGAGAGTCACTAGAGCCAAGGGGTGGACCGTAAACGGTGGACGGTGTTTGTTCAGATTCGCTAGAGCCAAGTGGCGGACCGTAAACGGTGGACGGTTGTTGAGCTGCACTAGAGATGGTCTGATCATTAAGCGGATCTGTTTGAGTAGTTTGCGTGTCAGAAGTTAAAGGTGGTCCATAAACAGTGCTCGGTTTTCTCGTTTCAGTTGGTAATTCAAAGGGTACCTCGGGTGTAAAACCGGCAGGTGCATAACCTCTCGGCTCAGCTGTGGGTTGGACTTCCTGACGAGCTAATGCACTTCTGCTCGCGAAGGAGCGCTGCCTCAAAGGTTCAGCTCCCTCAGAAATAGCTAAACTGACCACAACAATTATTGTGAATTGAAACATTATGAAATTCCCAACAGTGTAATGTAATTGTTGAGCTATGTTTACGACCTTTGGGCAAGTGAGTTTCTGTTACTGAAGTCAACAAATTCTGATTCTTTATATACCGCGATTAGGAAGTAGTATAAATATTATAAAGGTTAGTGTAACATTGTATTGATCTCCGATGAATTTTAATTTATGTCACACAACACTTGTCCGCCTAGACAAGAGGCTTTGTTGTTTCTTTTTGGATTCTTTTCAATTCCCTAACACTTTTTTAACACACACGTGACAGTTTTTTTAAAAACTCTTCAACTTAACAGTCGCGCCATTGAATGTTGAACTTCATGTTCGTTATTGCTGTACTTAGTGGCCCATTAATATGCGGGACTGTGCAGAACAGAATGCTAATAATAATAATTTATGTAATCATTTATTAATTTAATATTTAAACGTTTTGGTGACCTTGACTGTGGCTAAAGTTTTTTTGGATTTATTTTATTTAATTTGAGAATTTTTGGGGTTACACGTTAAAGCGCACTCTGGCGGATGCAAAAACAAGTGCAAATATTATAGTCGGTCTAGCATTTTCATCATAGATCGATTTCTTTTATAATAAAACGTTATATGAGGAGAGGTTCTAAAAATAGTCCGATCAGGTTCAAATTGGGTACAGCCATCTTTTAAGCTAATTAATTGTTCTTCACCTAATATTGCGAAAAAATATTAAAAATTGTAACTTTTTGCAGTATAATGACTTCCATTATAACATCGATCCTAACCATTTTCAATAGGCTTTCTCTTTGGGCTAATATATATCCTTGTACCAAATTTTATCGAAATATCTCAAAAAATACGATTTGTACACAGACGGACATGGTTCAGATTTTGATTCTGAATCGATCGGTATAACTGAAGGTGGGTCTCCGACGTCTCCCTTTGGGCGCTGCAAACATTTTGACAAAGTTATCTACACCCCCACATACATATGATGGTTGGTTAAGAGGAATCGAATTTGACCAAAAAATCAATTTATTTGTGCTTGTAATAATATTGAAATCGTAATTTAAAAAAAAAAACAATTAAACATTTGCTAAATTCATAATAATTTGTTCATAAATCTTAATTCCACGTAAATATGTTTCGGCGGAAATAAATTCATCGTGATCATGTAATAAAACGGGAGTATTATTCATGGGTGAAAAGCCTAAAGCTGGTATCCCAGCATTACGTATGTACCGACTATCCGTACCTCCAGGAAATATTTGCGGTACTACTTTCAAGTTTCTACAAACAAAATATTGCATGACAACTGAAAAGTAAAAAAACAAAATCAAAACTTGCAATTCATCGGTGGCTTTTTTAAAACTCATCCAAAATAGATTAGTCTCGTCGACGGCGGTCGTGTTTACCGGAGGACATTTATGTTCAAATTCTAACTCAATATCACCACCGGCTTCTTGACACCATTGACGAAGCTTTTTTTTAAAAAATACAGAAAGAAAATATTTTTTAACAAATCACAACAATTTGTTACGATCTTATCACCTGTTGTTCAAATTCTTCATGATTAACGTTTACAGCCAAACGTATATCGAACAATATCGTCAGTTTGGGTGGAATAACATTACTTTGTACACCTCCGGAAATTTGCGTCAAATTAACACTCGTCACATCACCAATTTTCATTTGCGGATTATTCTCTAAGCGGCGCACTTGACTCTCACGCAATGACATCATCTTGTGCATTATATAATAGAGTTTTTCACCTGCTGTATTCTTAAGTAATAAAGAACCGTGACCTGCTGTACCCGATATGAGAAAGGAAATACCTAAAAAAAAGTTTACATTTTGTTGAGAGAATTGATCGGAGACTTAAGATCAACATTTCCCTAAAGTCTCTTTCTGGGTAAGGCAAACCGAAACTCGGTATACCCCATCTTATGTGGTGATAAGAAGAAATCGATAAATGCATAGTACCGGGCCGAGCTCAAGTGTTTTGCCTCTACCTACTCTACCTACCGTAGAATGAGTTCGAATTAAAACTTTTACATTTTGCTCTTCAGCTAGATGCAAATGCTCGACGTTTTGGTTTCAAGGGATTCAATTATAGTAGAACGATTACTATACTTACGCCAAACACTGCGTTCCCCATAAAATACTGGAAATTCTTCATTCGGTGAAGCTATACCTTCATCCATAGCAAAACCCACATTTAACGCTTTAAAATCCTCGGTATTCACGAATTGTCGCATCCCCAAACGACCGCCCCTCTCCTCATCTATTCAAAATTACATGAAATAGATTCAAAATAAACATTTTTAGAAATGTTTTTTTTTTTATTTATAAACAGATTTCCTTTTCACCTGGTACAAAGGAGACGTGTATGGTGCGCTTGAATTTTTCCCCCTTACGCTGCAGAGCTCTTAACGCTGCCAAATACTGCATACCAACGCATTTCATATCTTGTGTACCACGAGCAAATATACGTCCTTCCGCATCCATGTGAGCAGAAAATGGTGGATGAGACCAATAATCGGGAAAGACGGGCACTACATCCATATGTGAATTCAATAAAATGGATGGCAATTGAGGTTCCGAACCTAACCATGTTAAAATCACAATTGGATTTTCTCGATTTACGGGATAATATGAACGGATGGGTACATCTAAACTGGCCGCTTGCCTTTTCAGAAAGTCCACACAGGGTTCTAAATAAAATAAAAATAAATAAATTATATAGCAATAAGCAATAAGGAATGAAAGTTCAACTTGACCATAATTGGGTTTCGGGTGTACACTAGGTATCCGTAAATATTCACGAAAATATTCAATTTCTTCATTATCTGACATTTTTATACTTTTTATTATAGTTTACACTATTCAAATAGTAAAAGTTCATTAGACCTCAACCATGTACATTCTACAATTGATGGAAAGTTACTAATCCTCAATATCTATTCTCACTCTCTCATCTCTAATATTTACTATTAAAGAGAAAAAGGCGATTGCATTCTCTATAAATGAACGAATGAACCGTAATGTTGACTTTTTAGACGATCTCAATGTGCAGTTATGACTCTTAATTGGGTTAAATTGTTGATGCAATATAAACAAGTTAAATCTGCGTAATCTATATCACACAATGATACGACTATTTATATGCATTTGTGGTTGTCAAATAAATAAAATGATAATTCATAAATATATGTACGTAGGTGTGTGGTGAAGCGAAAAAAGTAAAAGACATTATGTGGAAAGGGGTTCTAAAAATGTTTCCAATTGCATTATGAAGCCAATTACCTATTTTTCATCAAATTTTATCAAAAAATATGAAAGAATTGAGAATTTTTCACATAGCCGTGCTCAACATAGTAGATGCATAACACTTAGCTCTAGTAAGGAGGGTAGCGGGTTCAATACCTACAACAGCCGAATCCGCGTATGGGGTGATGGGGTGTTTTTAAGATATTTCTTAATTGAGGCACGCCAAACAACAATAATCGCTTCTAATATCCTACTCCACTTAGCTTCTTAAACTATAATACAATTAGTTTAGTTGGTTCAGCAAATGCGATAGTGTTTAACTTTGTAAAATATCATTATGTGGGAGGAGGTTCTAAAAATAGTTTGATCGGGTCCTAAGTTGGCACAACCAAATATTAAGCCAATTAACTATTCTTTACTCATTTTTATCAAAAAATATTAAGAATTGCGATTTTTTTTACCATATAAAGACTTCCATTATAATGGGAATTTAACCGGGAAAGGGTTTTAAAAAAAGGTCTGATTCTCTCATCGTCAAATTACTAGTAGTAGGGTATTAAATAGTTGCAATGAACCCACTTTTCTTTTGAACTCATACCAGTTTATCCTGTCAGAATATAGCTGCCATTTTTATTACTGCTGTTATATTCCTTTTAGATTCTGTTTGACCTTATATGACATGAGAGTTTCATTGATCGAATCGATTAAAATAATGCAAAATTTTAGCAATTTAGGCTTAGAGGAAACACATTCGTTTACCAATTGACATAATAACTCAAGGACTAATTTATAATATAACGATGTGTCATTAACTCCATCACTAAAACATTATTTCGCGTAAAGTTACAGAAATATTTTTACGAATGTTAATCCAAATGAATGCTTGTATATGTGTATATCAGCTGAAAATATGGAGCGCAGTTAACTTTAAAGAGCCCAACAACAATATTTTATGGTCATTGTGCTGACATACATACACACATACATACCTAGGTAGGTAGGTAGGTATGAACAAAAGAGTCAACAAAAAGTAAAGATATTTGCTACGTTTATACGCTAGCTAGCATAACACAAATATAATATAAACAAGTGAAAAATGTAGAGGTTGGTCAAGAGCGGTTCATCTAATTACCCTACACTACGGTTATGCAAGAAATGTAATGCATGCAGTTATTGGTTGAGTACTTTTTGTATAGGCGAGTAATGGAGTGAGAGAGAGAGAGGGACTTTAAAAACGGTTTGATTCCGCTATATTTTCTAAAATTCGTCTTGTGTAGGGTATCAACATATGTTTGACTGTATAAGCAAACGTAACGTAACATACATTCACACACACATCACCAAAAAACCAGCTATACTTACTCACTACTCGTTTATGCGAAAGTGAATATAAAAAACATTTAATTGTAGAGAGTCCAACGGTTTAGTAATATGCTCAGAAAAATTGATCCGCCGTCAAGTGTGCTGAAAAGAAAAGTACCAAAAAAGAAGTGAGAGATTATCTATACAGCCGATTACTTTATTTCGATATATATATATATATATTTATGAATTATAAAAATTATTTGACAAAAACAAAAAAAAATCAAAAATTGAAAAAAAACGTAATAATATCTTAATAATTTTGAATTTAATCGATTTATATTATTTACATGTAGTGTTATGTGTGTGTTTATATGTGCTTGTTGTATTATTTTATAGTATGAGTACTTGGGAGAATAATAATGAGATAAATATATTTCGGGAATATTTGCGCATACCAAGTGTTCATCCAGATATTGATTATAGTAAGTATTGATAGATTGACATTGAAATCATTTGGTTGGTGTATAAATATAATAAAAATGACTGATAATATAATATATAATTAGCCACTGCATGGACAAAGTAGTATTGAGTAGAAGAACGTTTCGTTTCTATTAAGAAAATACAACAATTTACCGGTTAATTAACAATAATTGTTCGTTTGGAAATGTCACTTATTTAACAAAAAGTCGTCATTCCATTTGCAACTTTGAGAAGGAGTCATCGCACTCCCTACCAAGTGCATTATATACTTGATCAGTGTAGTCAATCCGTATGTCTGTCTACTGTTTAGGCAGATATGACGTGAAGCCTTCTATGAGCTTATAGTCTATACTTATAGTAAGCACTGCAATGCTCCTTGTCTAACAAAGACTTTACGATTGAATTCTTTTGAAAAAATGAGCACTTTTTTTTTTAATTGGATAAAATCGATTGAAAGCCCCGCCTATATTCAACAAAACTTAAAAATATGAAATCGTTTCAATAATTAAATTATTCTTCAAGATATTTCATGGTTCAAATGGCGCTATAAAGTATTACCTGGTCGACCTTTATCAGCCTTACTGTACTAAAGTAGGTCAAACATGAAGGACATCCGACATAAGTTTTGTTTTTAATTTGCTAATTCCTACTCCTTTAAAGAAATAATTTGCCAAAACGATAATTTTTCATGCATTTCTGCAATAAATTGACAGCAATGACGTCAAACATTTAAAACATTTCGAAATAATGTGGCAAATGGAGTGGAATATAGCAATGGGAGAAAATGAATAATTATATATGAAATATAATTAATAGTGAAAGAGGCTGACAATTTATATTGATGGATTCTAAATATATCTGAAAATTCATGGAAAAAAAATATATGTAGCGATTGCTTTTTAAAATAAATAAAATTTGGCAGTTTTTGTTTATCTTGTAAAAAGGCTTCTCGTCCTGGTAATAATAGAAGAGAAAATAATAGAAAAGGGAAGTAAAATTTAATAAAAATAATACAGAGTATTTCTGTCGCTTAGGTGAAGGTTGTAACAAGTAGCATTGACTCCTGTTTGTGTGTTATATGTTGCCTTCAGCTTCACTATAATTAATTTTATTTGAGAACATTAAAAATTCCTGCACGCATAATACTTAGTAACGGTTGATTATACATAACAGTACCAACAGTGCAGGCACACTGAGTCATTGCTTTATTGGAAATAAATCTAGAGCATATACTATATACTTATAAAATAATTATTATTCAATTTATTTTATTATTTTGTTGAACACTGTTGGAAGACGTTAAGATGGGGGTATACCAAGTTTGTCTTGATTTTGATCACGAACATAAGGTCTCTGAAGCGACCTTTTTACACTTTTCACACATAGGAAACAACATGGAACACTAGCCATTTACGATATTGTTAAAAAGACGTCAGAGATCCTAAAAGTAGAGTATGTACTACATACCATATATACTTAATCAATCTCACTTTAATGCACTATGTATCTCTCCGTCCGCCTGTTTCATTGGTAATCAGTTACGGTCTCTACGTCAAATTCAATTATTATTGTTATGGTTGCATATGGAATCATAAATCCTTCCACAATACAATAATGTCCAACAATTTTTAAAATTTTTCCAGCACCCTGCGTTGAGTTTCTTAAAAGGCAAGCCAATCAGTTGGGCTTAGCGTTTAACGTTTATTATCCGGCTGTAGAAACGCGACCGGTTGTAGTGCTAACATGTTTCGGTCAACAAACCCAACTGCCTGCCATATTGTTGAACTCTCACATGGATGTTGTGCCGGTTTTTCCAGAGAAATGGACTCATCCACCCTTTGCTGCCGACATAGATAAGGATGGTAAAATATATGCTCGCGGTACCCAAGACATGAAATGTGTCGGTACACAATATTTAGGCGCCATAAGAGCTTTACGAGCAAATGGCGTTGCTTTGAAAAGAACTGTACATCTTTCATATGTTCCAGGTGTATATTTTAATAGCTACTCATTCGAGTGGAAGTACATTTAAAAGATAAAAGTCTAAATTATGAAATAAACTTAATTTTGAAGATGAAGAAATTGGTGGACATTTGGGCATGGAGGCCTTTGTAAAGACACCCGACTTTAAGCAACTCAACATAGGCTTCGCCTTAGATGAGGGCTTAGCCTCGGAAAGTGATGTTTATTCAGTGTTTTACAATGAAAGGCCCATATGGCGTAAGTCCCATTTCCATAAAAAATATATTCAATCTTATTATTAAAAAAATTTGAAAAAAAAAAAAAAATAGAAATCCATTTCAAGATCAACGGTAATGCTGGTCATGGTTCTATGCTAATAAAAGATACAGTGGGTGAAAAATTTCATTATTTACTTAACAAAATGATGGAGTTGCGTAATTCCGAATGTTTACGTTTACAATTCAATCCCAATCTAACAATTGGTGATGTGACCACAGTGAATCTAACTTGTATAAATGGTGGTGTACAAAGTAATGTAATACCTCCTTCTATGGATGTCGTTTTCGATATACGCCTATCCATTCTGGTCGATCATACAGAATTTGAAAAACAGGTAAAAATCGCTGAAAAAGTTGTAAAATTCACTGATCTTGCAAATCGTTTATAGATACGCGCTTGGTGTGAAGAAGCTGGCGGTGATATTGAATTGGACTTTGAACAAAAAGAACCTAAGGTTGAAACCATCCGATTGGATGATAGTAATATTTACTGGAGAGCTTTTAAATCATGCATAGATGAGCTGTAAGTTTTATGTGATAAATACTAAGAAATAACAAGTAAAAAAACTAAAGTAACGGGCCCGTATTTTCCTTATAAGATTTGAATGGTATTTAAATCAGATTTAGTCTTTTTACTTTTTTTCTTAGTAATTTTAAACGTTTGCCTGGACACACCTAAATGTATGATTAAATTACCGTTAAGTTAAAACTTTTAAATATCTTTACAGCGGTATACGGACACGCAATCTGGTATTTCCGGGTGGCACCGATAGTCGTTACATCCGTCAACTTGGCGTACCCGCTTTAGGCTTTTCACCAATGAATCATACACCCGTGTTACTGCATGATCATGACGAATTTATTAAGGCTGATACCTATTTACAAGGCATTGAAATCTACAAGAAGCTAATACTTGCCATAGCCAATGCTTAAAATAAACGATCTTTTTATATTTTTAACGGAAATGTTTCAATAATAATAATTTTAAAGTAAAAAATTAAAAAAAAATAACTTCTTTTTATCATTTATTAATAGCATTTAAGAGAGAGAATCACACAAATTAGGTCCAACACATATACATATATCACAAAAGATTAAATTATCATTGTTTAATAGGTCAGCGACGTATTTATATTCAACAGAAGCAGATTATGTGTGATTCCTGCAAAGCAACGGTTATCTGCAAAAAGGTCAAAGTATTAATAAAGTATTTTAAAATATTTTATAAATTTTTTAAAAATTTTTAAAAATAGATGCGATAGACTTTTACCATTTGTTTTATCTACGGCGAAAATATTTCTTAATCATATTATGGAAATGGCACAATGATGGTGTGATTATTTTTATTGGAAATTGCATTAATTGTTTGTAGATAGCGCAACTAAGCAATAAGAAGAAAAAGAAAATTACAATACTTGGATTATATTAATATGTAAAATTGTATCTATTGTGAATGATTGCACAGTGTCAACAGTATACAGTTAGCATTGCTCTCTATTGTTTTATGTTAATGTAATGTATGTGAAGAAGTTATATTATAACAGTACTTTACCTGCATAGACAATGGATTTTTTTTCATAACATCCGAAGCTAATTTAAGATTTTGGGAAGCTACTAATTCACCTTTTGCTGCCACTACTTTAGCATCGGCTTGTCGTACCGCCTCTTGTTCAATTGCCAT